>CM054932.1:28910968-29430564 GCA_029168755.2 Tillandsia fasciculata | reverse complement strand
CATTTTCCTGATTCCTCATTGAATCCTAGAGTTAACTTAACTCTATTTTTCCTGTTCCACTATTAACTTAGAGTTACACTGACTCTAATTGCATGTTCCACTGTTATATTAGAATTACATGACTCTACTTTCCTGTTTTCCCTTTCATATCTCCACATTTTATCCATTATCCATTCTCTTGATCCCTTACTGAATCCCAGAGTCAACTTGACTCTATGCTGACCTCTAATTCACCTTAGGTTTCCTTTACCTAAGATCCATGTCATACTCATCTTAGAGTTCCTTGACTCTATGTTGAACACTAATTCTCCTTAGGTTTCTCTTACCTAAGTTCCATGCCATATACACCTAGAGTTCTCTGACTCTATGTTGATCACTCTATCCAGTGTCCTTAGGTTATCACCTAAGACCATGCCACTCGTCCTCCCTAGGATAACTCCTAAGTTTGATGTCACTCGTTAAACCCTGAATCTAGGTTTTCTCCTAGTCTTACTACCAACATGTCCTTTTCCTTAATGCACATGATTCCTAGGGTTATACCCTAACATGATCACACTCATAATCAACAAATCTTTCTCATACATGCAATTATTTCATTTCATTCATCAAATAGTAATTACTTCTACGCATGCATATTCATCAAGTATCTTTGGCAACCAACAGTTGCACTTTTCTCTGTGTCAATTTGCAACACACACACATCTATTCCTCTATCTCTGGCAACCAACAGTTGCCCTATTCCATCTGAATCCATCTTACAAACAATCATAATCATGATCAACCTAACGCCTCTAACAGGCTACTATCATGCTTCAAATCGAAAAGCAAAGGAGCAAGGGGAGAGGTCACCCAATTTCGGCAGAATTCCCCCCTTGTAGTGTACCCAATTGCTTGTAGACACTTGCAATTGGTCTCCGCGCGATTCCACTTGTTTCCTCGAGCTTGCACGCAAAACGGTGCACTTCCCTGGGTCTGCACGAAAAACGGTGCACGTCCATCAAACCTGCACGCAAAACGATGCGCGTCAGTAAAACTCAGACGCAAAAGTCCGTCATTTAAGTCTCCTCGGAAGCTCTAATAAAACCACCAGAGTCTTCACAAAAACTGTGCGCCACGGCTCTCCTCGCAATACAATGCACCGAAACTCCTGCATAACTACACAGTAAATCCATGCTCTGCCATCAAACAGGTAAACTCACTGACACTTAAAAGCTCCAAACAGCACATTAAAAATTAATGCTCACAACACAAATCTGCGCACGACCCAAATTACAAACGTCCAACTATGCACACAACACTCTTAAACATAACACCTCACAGCTACGGCATAAATAGCTAATAAACTTAACGCCAAATCCATAATTTTCACAACACCCATTCCCAAAGCGATCCAATTATTAAACTGCCACACCTAAAACGGTGCATTCTTAACAACTGCACAATCCACCTACATCCTACCAGCTCTTACAACAACACATCAGGCCCAATTGCTCACAGCACACAAAACGGTCCAACAAATTTCTCACCCCTCACGCAAAACTCATCATTTGTCCAGATTTCTCACAAAACGGTGCCCGATTGAAACACCACACCTCAATCAACTCCAATAGCACACCACTAATTAAAGTCCCACATATACACAATCCTTAATTCCACCCTTACACGTACCAATGTGTATATTCCAATTCATCTTAATTGAACAAATAAATTCTTATGCACCAACGAAGCCCAAAATTCACATAATCATCCACTCCAAAACACACATACTACAACACCGCAGAATAACAACACCTCTCAAAACTGCTCAGGTGAAGAGGGCAAAACACGTGCGTGCACTCGAACCAAGCTTAGCTCGACACCCACGGCGGAACCGCGCCACACAGCGTCAACTGCGAGAGCAAAGGGAAAAAATGATCAAGTACAGCCACACCGCAAGAAAACCCACTACAGGCAAAACCAGCACCGCCCGCTCGCGCCGCGCCGCCGCAGCCGCCGCCGGCGCTGCAGCAGATGCCGCACGGTGCTGCGCCTGCAGCAGCCGCGCGGGCGCGGCACCGGGGCTCTCTGCGCGGCGCAAGGGTCCGCCGCGCGGCTGCCCGCCACGCGCAAAACCCTGCGCGTGCCCACAGCGCGCTGGCCGCGCTGTGAGGCGGCCGCCCGCGCGCGGCTGCCCGCAGCGCGCCCGCGCTGTGCGGAGACCCCCCTGCGCGCTGGCGCCCACAGAGCGCGCCTGCGCGCTGTGCAGCGCCTTCCTGCGCGAGGCGCCCGTGCCGCGCGCTCGCCAACCTGCAGCGCGGCGCCCGACTTTGCGCGGCGCCCGCTGCGCGTGTTCTCCCCCGCCACGTCCCAAACAGTCCGACAAAACACAGCTCCAAACAAAATCAAAAAAATCCAAGCTCACAATCCGAAAAAACTGCACTTACTGACGGAGGCTCGGCGCGGCGCCGCGCTCCGCTCGCACGCTCCGCCCGGCTTCGAGCAGGGTCAAAATCCAACCTGAAGCATCACCACCATTTCTCTTTCCTTCCATTCTTCTTCTTCTTCCTTCTTTTCTTTCCTTCACTCTCCTCTGCTTCCCAGCTTTTCCTCTGTTTCAGAGGGAGGAAGAGTGAGGTTGCTAAATTAATTAGCTATAGGCTAATTAATGAGAGGTGGGTGGGGTGGTTGGGAGCTTTAATTGCTCAAAAAAAAAATATCCAACTCCCACTTAAAAAAAAATCCATTTTCGAAAACCACTCCGTGCATTCCCTCTCTACAACCAATAAATTATTAATTAAAATACCCTCAAAAGCCCCCCGTCAACTCACTTTTTGTCTGTTTCTGTTCGGTTTTTGCCGTTTCCGTCCAAATTTGACAGACAGCTTCGTTTCAGCCTAATTAACCACAGAAATTTTAAATTTCCAGTTTGGGCCATTTCTGGCCACCAAAGCCCCACTATGTCCAGAATCATTGGCGGACCCCGTTCTCGCAATCCGGGTATCCGATCAACACGAAATTTTTACCGTGACCTTAAAACATAATTACGAAGCTCCCCAAATTTTCTCAGAATTTTTCGACACTGTTGGCGGAGCCCGTTTTCACTATCGGGTATCCGATCAACGCGAAACTTTTTCTGTGGTCTTAAAACATATTTACGGGGCTCCCGTAATTTTCTCAGAATTTTCCGACACTGTGAATTTTCCACTAAAAATCTGGGCCCCCTTTCTCAAATAAATTTTTAGATCTCTCCATTTTAACCCGATTTGGGCCCAACTCGCTTCCAAATATTCTTTACTTCCTTAACTTTCATAACAATAGTATTTTATACTATTTTTATTTACATTTATTTATGTGCCAAAATTCGGTACATTACATTCTACCCCCCTTAAAATAAGTTTCGTCCTCGAAACTTGAATCACATCTCGACTCCTACTTGATCGAGAGGGAGGAAATCTTGTCCTCACTACTGGGCTCACTATATATATCGTGACGGGCATCCTATTACCTGCTCGCCGAAACCACACGAGCAACTCACTCTTGAATCCCTATCTCAATCCAGGGAAAACTCAGACCTGGTGTCTGGCCACTTTCACCAAATAGGTGAAAGACACAGCTGAGAACTTGCTCTCTCATTTGCCACGAATAACCCAGTTTTTATTGGCGAATTTTCAATTCTTTTCACTATGAGACTGCATCTGCAGCCAATTACATTTACCGCATATTCCGGTCGCTCCGCTGCCTAATGTGGAGTGCAAAAGCCAATCCACAAGTCCTCAACTATCACACACGCTGCTAGCGCTCTAAGTCCCGGGTTATCAGCTAACCCGACATCTCGGACTACTAATAGGTCCACAGACCACGGTCAAATAGGGCCCTATAGCCCAAATACTAGTCCAACACTGTGCAACGGCTCTCTCTAGCACACAGATCCAAACGTCATACGGGTAGATCCTCACTTAGGATTACTACACCAATACTCCCACTAGGAGCTACAGCACCTCAATCACCACTAGCTCTACGGCCTGGCCTGGTCATATCTCACTCTCAGTGTACTAACAGCCTCAATGCTCACACGTGGCATTCCACGTTCCCGGGTCATCGCTCGGACTACCGTCCCGACCAAATCTCTATCATGCCCCGCCATCAGGTCTCGGGCCGCTGTCTCTCACAGCTGACTGCGCCTGCCCACTGGGCTACAGGCCCACAGTCCAACAAACATGGTCCAGGCACGGATCGTCCCTAAGCGAACCCGCTAATCGTCGCCACCTAATCAGCTCTCTCGGGCTAAACAATACTTGTGCTCCATGAGCACCCGAACAGTTGGGCATCCAGCGCCCCCATGCTAACTCGCAAAATCTAGTGTTAAGCAACTTGCTTAAACACGCGTATGACTCCTGTACACCTCTCCCAACTGGGTTGAGGCATCACAACGACTGTTCACCAACTCTGGTGATTAACTCGCGAATCCTGCGGTGGCAATCCTTGCCATTACGCTGATCCATCGGATCGGCGCCACAAAACTCTCGCTCTTTTGAGAGATCCTCGCACCTTGAAGCCTACTCTGGGCCTCACCAACTCCACTATGCGGCAATCTAGCCACAATCAACACGCCACACGGTCACTACCGTCATCAGGGCGAACTCACGCCGCCCGGCCCATAAATCTTTCTTGCCCTAACCCTTAGGGCACAGCAACTTGGCTCTCGCGACATAGCGATCACCATTTACCTCGCGAGTCGGTCTCTCACTGGACCTTACTAACCATACTTTGCCAGCAACTCAGCTGACACAAGCGTAAAACACCCTATGCTGAAGGTGTTGGCTGCGCCGACAAAAGTTCGGCGGCCACTGCCACTCCCTTACTGTCGCCCCTACAGGCGGCGACGCCGTATACTCACACGTTGTTTGTGCAGTCTCAGCTTGCTGCGCTATCAGTCACTGGAGCCTATCTTTCTGCTCCGACTGTCACATCGACGCCACACTTAGGCGTCGAAATCAGTTTTCCTGTCGGCGAAAAATTTTCGCTGACGGCAAGAAGCTTGACCTGCTGCTGGACCACACCAACAAGTGCGGTCACATGCTATCGCAGCTCGTGTACCTCGTTTGACCCAGAGCCTTCTCGCGACTCGAGTCAAACAGGTGCGTCTCCCTATGTGGTGTCATCGCTAATATGCACACCACAACGAAACGATTTGCCCAAATTTTAGCCATTTGAGCAACGCGCAAACTATATACCGACAAAAGGCTCGTCGACCCAATCATGCGAAAGTATAAGAGGGTACTCCTTTTCATCTCCAACATTACGTTGTCGGCCGCCAACGTAATATCCGAAGAATGAAAGCTCGTCGCCCTCGATCAATCCCAACATCCTTTTTGGGAACAACAATAACCAATCAAATACTTTCGCCCAATAATCCACACACTCTCTCATGCTAATCCCTAGGGTCTCGCTAAGGTTGGCTAACCACCTAGGACTATTCCTAGGCTCTGATACCACTCTAATCTGTCACGCCCCGAGTCCGCCAATTTGTACGGTTCGGGCACGCCAACAGACCCGCCAATCGGGTAAAACCTTTTTCTACCCGAAAGGAACGGTAACATCCATAATAACACAACAAGTGTATGCGGAAGCTCAATATCAGAGTACTAAAAATCACTATAAATTTAAAACTTTCATTCAATAACTAATGCGGAAATGAAAGCATACAGGAGTGAACCATAAATTAAACTTATTACACTTTACAATTCTGAACTTGCAAATAAATTATTACATTTCCTTTACATAATTCCTCACCATACAAGGTTCACTCAAGAAATATATAGAAAGGGATACCTCTGCTAGACCCTCTAGGTCACTATGCTGCTGGGCCCTTGCCCCTGTCGTATGCCTCGCTGTCGTCTGCATCTGATCTGTCTCGACCGCTGCATCCATTCCCGAACCTGTGGGGGGGGTCACCCAAGGGGTGTGAGAACTTACGAGCGAGTTCCCAGTGGGTTCAACCACCGAGAGAAAGTGTCCTACACCACTTGGTCCAATGGAAGCAATAATAATAGTGTGCTAGGAAACTAAAATCCTCAACATCAAATGCAGCTATGCAATAATATATCACTACACTATCTGTGTACAACCATCGACCCAGCACTACTCTGTCTAGCCACACTAGGCTGCTAAGCACCAACTCGGCCACTATGCCGCTGTATACTGGGTTCAACTAACCCGGCCACCCTGGCCACTCTATTTTTCTTTATTCTTTAGATTCTGGTGCTTTAGTTCAAGTTAACCCTGGAAATTCTTATCCAACGGGCCCGAGCCCGGTAGTCTTGCTACCATAAGATAAGATTTCTAAGGTTGCCGATAACACTCGCAAGTGTTACCCCGTCCTGCCGGGGGACTTGTCATACGGGACACTGCCCGATAGGGTCACTGCCCAACTCTGACAAGAGTACTCTATCTACCAGTCATACGGGTCGCTGCCCGGGAGAGGGACCCTGTCCAACTCCTGACCGTTGTACGTTCGCCCCGGAGGTACGCCCGTTTTATCTTTAATTTTCTTTCTTTTCTTTTCTTTCTCTTTTTATTTTAGTTCTTAGCCTCTTTGCTTTTGAACACTTGCTTTCCTTTCTTATTCGAGCTTATAGCTCCCTTTTTGCCACTGGCAATTTACTTTCTCTTTTCTTCGAGCATTTAGCTCCTTGCTTTCACTTTTAGCCCTTCGAAAGTACCTCGTCCGACGGGTCACTGCCCAGGGAGTCCTGCTCCACTTGACGAGTCTCAAATTCGAAGGCGCCATTTACATTCTCTTTATACTTTTTAGCCACTTTTAGCTTGCTCTTTAAACTTTGCCTTTTTACAACAATTTACCTCTTATCCTAGGTCTCGCCATAAGGATAACTAGAGAGTCTCCTGGACTCTTAAACATTTCACTTTTATTTCTTTAACTCAAATTGAAGTTAAAGTTATTGTCCATTTGCCCAGACACCCTATGACTTTCTAGGGTTATATCTGTTAAACTCTTTAACCCTGGGATCTTATCCCATTTTTCCTGATTCCTCATTGAATCCTAGAGTTAACTTAACTCTATTTTCCTGTTCCACTATTAACTTAGAGTTACACTGACTCTAATTGCATGTTCCACTGTTATATTAGAATTACATGACTCTACTTTCCTGTTTTCCCTTTCATATCTCCACATTTGATCCATTATTCCATTCTCTTGATTCCTTACTGAATCCCAGAGTCAACTTGACTCTATGCTGACCTCTAATTCACCTTAGGTTTCCTTTACCTAAGATCCATGTCATACTCATCTTAGAGTTCCTTGACTCTATGTTGAACACTAATTCTCCTTAGGTTCTCTTTACCTAAGTTCCATGTCATATACACCCTAGAGTTCTCTGACTCTATGTTGATCACTCTATCCAGTGTCCTTAGGTTATCACCTAAGACCATGCCACTCGTCCTCCCTAGGATAACTCCTAAGTTTGATGTCACTCGTTAAACCCTGAATCTAGGTTTTCTCCTAGTCTTACTACCAACATGTCCTTTTCCTTAATGCCACATGATTCCTAGGGTTATACCCTAACATGATCACACTCATAATCAACAAATCTTTCTCATACATGCAATTATTTCATTTCATTCATCAAATAGTAATTACTTCTACGCATGCATATTCATCAAGTATCTTTGGCAACCAACAGTTGCACTTTATCTCTGTGTCAATTTGCACACACACACACATCTATTCCTCTATCTCTGGCAACCAACAGTTGCCCTTATTCATCTGAATCCATCTACACAAACAATCATAATCATGATCACCTAACGCCTCTAACAGGCTACTATCATGCTTCAAATCGAAAAGCAAAGGAGCAAGGGGAGAGGTCACCCAATTTCGGCAGAATTCCCCACCTTGTAGCGTCCCCAATTGCTTGTAGACACTTGCAATTGGTCTCCGCGCGATCCACTTGTTTCCTCGAGCTTGCACGCAAAACGGCGCACTTCCCTCGGGTCCGCACGCGAAACGGTGCACGTCCATCAAACCTGCACGCAAAACGGTGCGCGTCAGTAAAAACTCAGACGCAAATTCCGGAAGAAAAATCCTCGGAAGCTCTAATAAAACCACCAGAGTCTTCACAAAAATCCTGTGCGCCACGGCTCGCTCCTCGGCCACCATACAATACGCACCGAAACTCCCGCACTAACTACACAGATAAATCCATGTCTAGCATCAACAGGTAACTCACTGCACACTTAAAAGCTCCAAACAGCACATTAATAAATTAATGCTCACCCAACAATCTGCTCACATACCCAAATTACAAAAGTCCAACTATAACACCACAACACTCTTAAACATAACACCTCCTACAGCTCCAAGGCATATAAATAGCTAATATTTACTTAACCCCAAATCCATAATTTCCACAACACATTCCCAAAGCCCTCCAATTAATAACTGCACACTAAAAGAATAGGTGCATTCTTAACAACTTACACAATCCACCTACATCCTACCAGCTCTTACAACACACATCAGCTCCAATTGCTCACAGCACACTAAAAGCTCTCCAACAAATTTCTCACATATACACAGCACAACACTCATCAATTTGTCCACTAATTTCTTCACAAAAACCATCCCAAATTAAACACACACACTCAATCAACTCCAATAGCACACCACTAATTAAAGTCCACATATACACAATCCCTTAATTCCACCCTTACACACTACCAATGTGTATAATTCAATTCCATCTTAATTGAACAAATAAATTCTTATGCACCAACGAAGCCCAAAATTCACATAATCATCCAACTCCAAAACACACATACTACAACACCTCAGCATAACACAACACCTCTCAAACTGCTCAGGTGAAGAGGCAAACACGTGCGTGCACTCGAACCAAGCTTAGCTCGACACCACGGCGGAAACCGCGCCACACAGCGTCAACCCTGCGAGAGCAAAGGGAAAAACTGATCAAGTACAAGCCACACCGCAAGAAAACCCCACCTACAGGGCAAAACCAGCACCGCCCGCTCGCGCCGCGCCGCCGCAGCCGCCGCCGCGCTGCAGCAGATGCCGCACGGTGCTGCGCGCTGCAGCAGCCGCGCGGCGCGGCACCGGGCTCGCTGCGCGGCGCAAGGGTCCGCCGCGCGGCGGCCCGCACGCGCAAACCCTGCGCGTGCCCACAGCGCGCGGCCGCGCTGTGAGGCGCCCGCCCGCGCGCGGCGCCCGCAGCGCGCGCCCGCGCTGTGCGGCGCCCGCCTGCGCGCGGCGCCCACAGAGCGCGCCTGCGCGCTGTGCGGCGCCTGCCTGCGCGAGGCGCCCGTGCCGCGCGCTCGCCAACCTGCAGCGCGGCGCCCGACTTTGCGCGGCGCCCGCTGCGCGTGTTCTCCCCCGCCACGGACAAACAGTCCGACAAACACAGCTCCAAAACAAAACTCAAAAAAATCCAAGCTCACAATCCGAAAAAACTGCACTTACCCTGACGGAGGCTCGGCGCGCGCGCGCTCTCCGCTCGCACGCTCCGCCCGCTTCGAGCAGGGTCAAAATCCAACCTGAAGCATCACCACCATTTCTCTTTTTCCTTCCATTCTTCTTCTTCTTCCTTCTTTTCTTTCCTTCACTCTTTCCTCTGCTTCCCAGCTTTTCCTCTGTTTCAGAGAGGAGGAAGAAGTGAGGTTGCTAATTAATTAGCTATAGGCTAATTAATGAGAAGGTGGTGGGGTGGTTGGGAGCTTTAATTGCTCACAAAAAAAATATCCAACTCCCACTTAAAAAAAAATCCATTTTCGAAAACCACTCCGTGCATTCCCTCTCTACAACCAATTAAATTAATTAATTAAATAACCCTCAAAAGCCCCCCGTCAACTCACTTTTTGTCTTGTTTTCTGTTCGTTTTTTGTCCGTTTCCGTCCAAATTTGACAGACAGCTTCGTTTCAGCCTAATTAACCACAGAAAATTTTAAATTTCCAGTTTGGGCCATTTCTGGGCCACCAAAGCCCCACTATGTCCAGAATTATTGGCGGACCCCGTTCTCGCAATCCGGGTATCCGATCAACACGAAATTTTTACCGTGACCTTAAAACATAATTACGAAGGTCCCCAAATTTTCTCAGAATTTTTCGACACTGTTGGCGGAGCCCGTTTTCACTATCGGGTATCCGATCATCGCGAAACTTTTTCTGTGGTCTTAAAACATATTTACGGGGCTCCCGTAATTTTCTCAGAATTTTTCGACACTGTGAATTTTCCACTAAAAATCTGGGCCCCCTTTCTCAAATAAATTTTTAGATCTCTCCATTTTAACCCGATTTGGGCCCAACACGCTTCCAAATATTCTTTACTTCCTTAACTTTCATAACAATAGTATTTTATACTATTTTTATTTGCACTTATTTATGTGCCAAAAATTCGGTACATTACAGGAATCCTATTGAGGATGAAACAAGCTGATAAAAGAGCCTCCCCCCACAAGTTCTGAGGTACATCAGAACTTAAAATCATAGCATTAACCATGTCCAATAGGGTTCGGTTCTTTTTTTCAGCTACACCATTAGATTGAGGTGAGTAAGGAGCAGTTACTTCATGAATTATTCCATGTTCCTCGCAGAATAGGTTTAATTCATTTGAAGTATACTCGCCTCCTCTATCAGACCTTAGAATTTTAATCCTCTTATCCAATTGGTTTTCAGCCTCAGCTTTAAAGACTTTAAACTTATAGAGGACTTCATCTTTGGTCTTCAAGAGATAGGTGTAACAATACTTGGAGTAGTCGTCTATAAAAGTCACAAAGTAGCGACTGCCTCCACGGGTAAGTACTCTATTAGAATCACAGACATCACTATGAATTAGTTCAAGAATCTGGGTATCCCTATAAGGAACAGATTTAAAGGTTTCCTAGGCTGCTTAGCTTGGGTACAAATCTCACATTTAGATTTGGAATCAATCTTGAATTTTGGTAAGAGATTAAGATTGGTCAATTTCAGAATAGATTTAAGGTTCACATGCCCTAATCTGCCATGCCATACATCACAAGACTCAGTATTTAACACAGTAGAAGAAGAAGAAGACACTGAATGAGAAAAAATTTTATTATCAACAAAAAAAATTACATTCAATTTGAATAAGCCCTCAGATACAAAACCTTTTCCAATGAACATTTCCCCCTTAAAAATTACAACTTTATTAGATTCAAGTACAATCTTATATCCTAATTGCACTAATAAAGATCCACTAATTAGGTTCCGTCGGATCTCGGGAACATGCTGCACATTGTGAAGGATCAAAGTCTTTCCAGAAGTTAACTTCAGTTTGACTGTTCCGATCCCCAGCACATTAACAGCTTTTCCGTCTCCAACAGTCACACATCCTCTACCTGAGTCCTGATAGGAGAAGAATAGGGACCTATTAGTACAAACATGGATATTGGCTCCTAAATCTAACCACCAATCTAAATCATGATAGGTGAGGTTAACATTACGTATAAAGGAGACTGACCTAAAAGTGGAGTTTGAAGGTTCACCCTCAACCATGTTGACTTGAGGTTTAGGATAATTGTTCTGATTAGTTTGGCCCTTCTTGTAGACAACCTTCTCTTTTTTCCGATAAAAACATTTTGAAGCAAAATGATTGTCCCGGCCACAAACGTAACAAAATCCACCCTTCTTCTTCTTCCCATTAGATTGGTTGGTGTTGGGTTTATAGGTACGGTTTGGGTTCTTTCCCTTAAAGCCTTTACCCTTAGGCTTAAAATTTTTACCTTTGGGTTTAGACTCATGACTTTGATTCGAAATCTCGGTCAAGTTTAAGTTTGATCTGTTGTCGGTTGGTTTAACCTCTCTAAGTCGATATTGGTCTTCTATTCTAATAGCTTGGATTACAGATCTAAGTTGAAGAGTCCCCTGAGTTCTTCTAAGTTCATAGGCAAATCTTGACCAGGAAGGGGGTAATTTGTCCAATAGGCAGGTAGCTTGATAGGTATCATCTAAAGTTGATCCATTTCTATTAATCTCTTGGACAAAATTTTGAAATTGGTGAATTTGATCATTTATAGGAATGTTCTCTACCATTCTAAAATTGTTGAAATCAGTAATGGTGAATCTAGCAACGCCTTCATTATCTCTAATGTAAGCATCTTCTAGAGCACACCATAAATCTTTGGCAGTTAAATATTTTCTATATGTTTCATAAAGTTTATCTGAAAGGCAACTTAGTATTCTAAATCTACAGTGAAATTCAATTTCCTCGGGGGATCTGTCAGATACAGGTTCAGTAACTGAGGTAGTAAATTTAGAAGAATCAACAGAAGGAGTAGAAGAAATTTTAGAAGTAGGAAAAGGAGGTGCTTTGCCAATTGCAGTTATAAGGCCTAGGGTAATTAACCAAGCCTCTAACTGTTCTTGCCACCTCAAAAATCCTACCCCTCTAAATTTTTCTGGCTTAAGGCTAGAAGAATCATCATAAGCCATTTTGGACAATCTAATTGAGGGAATAAGAAAATTCAAAATGATAAAAATGAGCTGCAAAAAAGGTTCAAAAAATCTTTTTAGACAAACAAACATGTTGTTTAAGGTTTCTACCCTAGTCAACCAGAATATTTTAGGGTTTAAATATTCACAATTAGTTTATTATGAAAGTTCGTTCAGCAGCAAACAGATGGCCCAAACAATTTAAATTTATAGCAATTTAAATAGATACTATATGCAATCAAAATGCTTTTTTATATTATAATTGATTAAAAAAAAATAATTAATAAATGCAATACAGTGAACTGCAATCTAATTTCTTTAATAAATGCAATTTAATTAATGAATGCAATACAGTGAACTGCACTATTTTTTTTTTTTTTTTTTAAAAAACAAGATTTTACGTACAAGATAGATTTGCGACGTGAATTTTTTTTTTTTTTTTAATTAACATATTCGGAAAAAAAAAATATATAGTAAATTGCAAATAAATTATATGCGAATATAATTTAAAAGTACTAATCCCAATTTATTTAAATTTTGGATGACAGGCATACAATCAAGTTGACAAACAGAATTATATGCAATGTATATTTTTTAACGGATTAGCACCGTCAGATTTCAATCACAATCAAATAGAGATACGCCTTAGATTGTTGGGAATTACCCACAAAAAAATTTTGATTGTTATTAAAATCCAACTAAATATTTATGATAACAAAATAAAATAGACTTACAGATAATCCCTAAATCCAAATGTACGACGAAGAGTTTGAAAACGAGAGATCCGGAAGCGCGCGAGGCACTGTCCTAAGGCGTATTTTCCTCCTTCGTGCGGAATTAATCGAAAACACCGCCCCAAGATACGACCGGAATGCCTCCTCCTACGGACACGAACGCGGAAGAGGTTGACGGAGTTTCTTCAACATCCAAAATAAAATCAATGATAGAATTTCTTAAAATCAAATTTCAAAATAGATCCCTTTTTCTATTTTTCTTTCTCTGCAAAAAGATTTCCCCCTCACTCCACCCCACTGCCCTATATATATATATAAGTATATATATATATTAAATGCCACGTTAATTAGAACGTTTGCCAACGTTCTAATTAACGGGGGAGCGGAGCGTATGGGCCGGCGCATACCGCCCGCGCGTAACGCCCGTGAAGCCGTGTAATGCCCGCGCGTACCTACGCGCGAACATTACGCATTAAAAAAATAATAAAAATAAAATAAATTAAAAACACAATAAAATAAAATAAAAAAAAATAAAAAATAAAATAAGTTTAGATTTTGAATTTTAAACAACAATTTGAAAGCTCTGCTTGATTAAAAAAAAAAAGCCAGTTGTTCTGAGATATCAACAAACAAAGAAAACGGCCCGCTTCAAGTGGCATCAAACAAGAAGAAGGAGGTCAATGTTTCGAAGCTTCTAACGTCCCACATGTTCTTCTATTATGCCCAATTTGGTTACACCGTGTACAGTGCAGCGGCCTTACTTCCTTGGATCGACACTGCCCATAATCCTGCTTCTTTCTCGGGGGATCATCTATCTCGCCCCATGCGTGAATATCCTCATCATGGCTATCGACATTGCACTCATAACCATCATCATCAGCAATTACATCCTTCTCTGGCTGAGCTCGTAGCTCTTCCAGTGCCTTCTCCCTCCCAAGAAAAGCCCTTTTGTATGTAATAAGCACCCCATACTCTCGATGAATGTCGTTGACGATCTCTCTTGGCTTGTAATTCCAGTTATGCCGAAGCTTGTCTTTTATGCAATTGGCTATCCACTTTGCCGTTGCTTGGCGATGGCCAGCTTCCTGTGTCCTAACACAAGTGTGTTCGTGTGTTAGGGTTCGTATTCTAAACGTAGTCACTTGTGGGAGTTTCGATGCGTGTACTCGCCATGTGCAGCCTTCTGCAGCACATCTGTAATTCAAAATCTCAAAAAATGTAAGATTAGGCAACATAACAGATATTGTGGCCTATTGGGCTTGTCTGGAGTTTCTACATAAGCATTTTTGTCTAAGCAGGGCTGTTCAAATAAGGGCTGCAAATAAGGGCTGATAGCCTTCTCATCCAAATCTCTTCAGTAGCAGAAGTAGAAGCATGAAATTGGAGCTTTTGTTACGGTGCAAAAGCTCAATTTAGACTCCCATCACAGCAAAAACTCCACGATTTTTTGTTTACCAAAGTCTAGTTTCTAGAACACACATGGTAAGTCGGTTTATATATATATATATATATCAATTTCAAACGTCAAAGATAGCTATTTAGATAAAAAAGAATTAATCGACGACCTGGCTGTGACACGGCGCTGATCCGATCTGATCATATGGAGCTCGAAATTCGCAGCAATGGCGGCACTTGTCAGCGCATTACGGAACGCCTGTACATCCTCATACTCCTGACCGACAACTAGCGACTGAGAGTCTCTTCGGAATGTTTCCCCTGACATACCCGGGCCTACATTTTGATGCCTTACATAGCCTCTTTTCAAGGATGATGCTGACGTGCTTGGATAGATTTGGCTATTGAGTGGCTCTTTGGTCGTCACTATTTCCATCTCTCTGCAATTTTCCATCCTCATTCTAAGTTCATAATTTGCAACACAAATCCAGTTCGCAGAACATAAGCATTCCAAATGCAAATCAAGGAAGACAAGATTGAGTACTTTGAAAGTTGAGTAAAGTTCACTCTGTTTGATACCAAATTGTCCAGAGATTGATTTAATTTGCAATTCACAAAATTCAAATGAATCACATTTGGGGTTTACCAAAAGTACTATTGGATTAATTTCCATTATCTACGGTCTTTTTCTACCCTGTGTGATACAAATTTTCTTAGCTAAAATCACCTCATATCAGACCTCAAATCATTCAACTTGCTAATACACATTGTAATCGCCGGAAATCAATGGAAACTTGAACAAATCATGAATAAATAACCATCCAGAAAAGGGAACTAAGCACTTAACTATCCAAAAAAGGGAATTAACTTATCAAATTATTAGTGTAAGATAACAATTAAAGATTGTGGATTCAGAATTTTTAGCCCGGGTCAATACCTCACTGTTCCCATTACAGTGGCAGCTCCAAAGGCGGCGCCTTCGTCCTCGGCAATCTCGTCGTCGGTGTTTTGAGCAATGGCGGTGAAGAGAAAGATTGGGATCTTCTGATCCGAATCGAACTCCTCCATCATGCTCCTAACATCGTCGTCGCTCTCGACGGAGACTAGGGGCGCGTCGAGGCCGACGGTGACGTCAGGGAGCCGGAACCTGACGTCGAGCGAGCTCGGCTCGGCGCCGCAGAGCTCCGACATCTTGGCGAGCAGCGATCGGAAGCTCGCCGACCGTTCGATCGAGATCAGGCGCGTCTTCCCCCCTACGTACGACGCCCTCCCCTGCTCTCTCACCAACTCACCCCCGAAGCTGCAGAGGAGCTTCGCCTTCGTCCCCCCCGCCATTTCCGCACAAAGCTCTAACCCTAACCCTAACCCTAACCCTAACCCTAACCCTAACCCTTACCCTAGGTTGTCCCGAAGCAAAATTCTATAAAAATCGAATAAAAATTACGGAAATTATATCAATACGATGGAGATTTATTGGAGATGAGATTGGTGATCGCCATGGATGATCGGAGGTACCCGGAGAGAAGGGTAGAAAGGGAAAGGTAAAGGGGCATTTGGGGAAAGGGCACGAGGTGAGTGGAGGAGCATGAGAGGAGCATAGTTTGGAAACTTTACGGGGGCATTTTGGTAACTTGGACAGGTGGAGGGGCAGAATGGGAATAGGGTATTCTGGGCCTTCGTTTCGTCCGTTCGATCCCCAGCATCAGAGACGATAAGATAAGGCCATAAAATGTGTGTGTGTGTGTGTGTGTGTGTGAGAGAGAGAGAGAGAGAGAGAGAGAGCATCAATGGAGGGAGCACTGAGCAAGTGTTATTCCTGTGTGGGAGTTCCATGCTTCGAAGGTAAGTAGAGTTCCTCATTTTCCTGATGAAAACATTTATTACTTAAAAAGATTATTATTTTGTGCTAAAGCTTCATGAAGTGGGTGCTGCTGCTTATCTTGTAGACCATAAAAATAATAATCTCAGGAATATGTGGGCTCGAATGCATTAGTATTTGTATTTAGTATTTTTACGGTGCTGTGTTAAATGGAGTGGTTTTTGCGCCATTTTTGTGAGAAAATTGAGCTTAGTCTCTGTGACTCATATAGTATCGCTTCATTCATTCATAGGAAGGGTGGACTTAGTTACATTCTGAAACAACTAGGCTTCGATTATTCAAAAAAAAAAAAAAATACAGGGTGTGAAACATATTACTTTCAGAAAATGATAGGTATGAAACATATTAATTCCACAACATGTACATGTAGCCAAACAGGGTGTGAATGTATGAATTGCGGTGTTTGAATGCATCTTGAATTCTACACACAAGACATTCCAGGTTGATTGGTTGAACTTCTCCTTATTGAGACAAGGGAAGTGAAGCTAAATTTCAGTTACTAAATTTACATGAATATCAAACCATGACTAGGCAGGACAGCACAAAGCAGAACAAAAAAACAAGTTCACATATATCAGTAGGCTCGGGAGAATTCAACTAGTAAGTTCACATGTAAAGGAGAAGATCAGAGTATGAATATGTAGATTGCATGCCCATTCTTGTCCATGATAATAGCATAATAACCCTTTTTTTCTGTAGGTAAACAGTTTCCAAAAATATGTTGGCCAACTTCATATTTCA
Organism: Tillandsia fasciculata; assembly: GCA_029168755.2. Lineage (NCBI taxonomy): Eukaryota > Viridiplantae > Streptophyta > Magnoliopsida > Poales > Bromeliaceae > Tillandsia > Tillandsia fasciculata. The sequence goes on along the minus strand of CM054932.1, from coordinate 29,413,355 downwards.
TGCGGAAACCGTTATCCACTGCTAGTATCGCATGCTCAAATGCATTTTTGGAACCGCAGTCGATGCCTAACAAGCACGATGTGAAGGTATGATTGTATGATCTTGTAATGACTGAGACCTGATTCAATTTTACTTAATAGACTGTTAGTCCAAATACAGGGCTAAATTTATGAAAGGGAGGCGGCATTACGTTTTCACCTCGCACCGAATTCTCCAGTAAAACTCCTAGGACTGACTTTTCTTCCTAATCCACAAAACGCGATTCGTTGATATTTTTATAGATTGAGTAATCCGTCAATAAGAAATTCCCTTTCCTATTTACTCATATCTGTTTCAGTCTAATCAATGCGTCAGTTTCGTCTAAAATCGAAACTCCCGCCATCCTCGCAAAAAGTTCTCTGACTGTGCAAATTGGCATTTCCACATGAATGGAACTGAAGAGTATTTTGATGCTAACAATGCATTTTCTAATCTAATGTAGGTTTATGCGGTTAGGAGGAGAAGAGCATATATGCAGTCTGATACTTATGTTCTTCTAGAACCAGGCAAAGGTGAAGAGTTTGTTTCGGAGGACGAACTCAGGATCAGATTGAAAGGCTGGTTGGAAAACTGGCCAGGAAATGTGTTGCCTCCTGATCTCGCGAGATTCAGCACAATCGATGATGCTGTTTCGCACCTTGTCAAGTGTGTTTGTGAGCTCGAGATCGACGGTGAGGTTGGTTCGGTACAATGGTTCCAAGTTCGACTGGAATAAAATGATCTCTTCAACATATGGAAATCTTACAGTTTAATGTCGATGTGAAAGGTTTTCCTTAGTACTTTTTTTTTTTTTTTTTTTGCTTTATTTTTTTAAGAAAACTTAGAAGCTACAATAAACTGTAACTAGTAACTGAGAGAATCTTCTCTGCATATCATATTCGCTTGTACAGAGCTACCTTTTCTGTTTTGTGATTCTCAATTTTATGCAGGAATACTATCAAATAATCTCCACTTGAATATAATCTTTCTCTTTCATATTATATTTTTCGAAGCTTCATCATGCATAGAGTTGTGCTTTTGTTACTTCCATTTGTATGAGCAAATTTTTTTTTTTCTCTTTTTTTGATTGTACAGATCATAGAAATTTCTTGCGACTTGGATACATGACTAATATAAATCGATTGGTCAAATGTATGAATTAGATGACTTCTCTGCTCACGCGGATGATTCATTCTTTGACTCCACAAAAAAGAAAAAAAAAAAAAAAAAAAATGGAAAGAGAAGCTGTGGGCACAATTGCGGTGCCTAAGCGCGCGGTCCACCGATGATGTGGTGCGCATGGTACACGAAAAAGTAGTTCCCCTACACTACGCCGCCACAACCGTTCGTTGAACATCCAACGGCCGGCGATTTCCCGACACCGTGGAGTCGCGAGGGCGGTACGGGTTGAGATGCGGGAAAAGACTCTAATACCCCTGACTCTGAGCGAAGAATGGTCAATATTCTCTACTAACAAATCGCAAAGTCAAAATGACTCGAGAGGAAACAACGCGGTACGGCGATAGAGATGGACCACGACCGCGAATTGAAACGGTAGGTTTTTTTAGGAAACATTTATAACTCTACATATTCTCAGCACAATGGTAACATTACAGATTTATATTTTCTTCTTCTTTTTTTTAATCGAAATTCTATATATAATTTACTAACACATCATTCGCAACAACAACAAAAAAGACTAATTAATTGATGGAAAAAAAATTGCAATATCAAATTTTTACTGGGAGTAGAAGTAAATTTTGCGCATTTGGCCCTGTTTAGTACAGGTCAACACAAAAGTGTTTCGTCAGATTTCGGGATACCTCTACTACTTTTTCTGCAGCATGGCAAAACTGAAGTCAGTCTTCCTTGTCGCTTTGTTGGGTTTGGAAGGTCGCAGCAGATCACGCAATCCCATCGAGATAGCCGTCTTCCCTTCTCGCCTCTTTCTTCTCTCCCAAGTCTCTTTCTTCTTTTGTGGTCACCCCCACACCCAAAAAAAAAAAAAAAAAAAAAAAACTCGGACTTAACTAATTGGCTCTTCTAAGCCCAAGTTCTCTCTCTCTCTCTCTCTCTCTCTCTCGCGACAACCAAACCCTAAAAATTCTCCGTTTCACCATTTCCTTTGAATCCAGGTACGAATTTAGTTGTTAGTTTTTTTTTTTTTTTGTTTTTTGTTTTTTTATTTTTTCTGTAATTTGTTGATTTCTAGAAGATAAAGTTCAAGTATTTTTCTCCCTTCAAGTCCTTCCCTAATTGATCAATTCTCTAGACTGCTTGCTTGTATTGGTTAGTATTCATAACTCCTTTTTGTCTTTAAAATTTTTTTGAAGAAAAAGTAGTACGAGTTCTGATTCTAGATTAATCGTGGTAATCTAATTAATTTTGAAGGAAATGTCTGATTAATCAGCTCATAGTTTCCTTTCCAAGCAACACTCTTGTATCATGAACTTGATGTAGCTATTCATCCAGGTTGGTTGCTGAATCATTTGTATCATCAAACTCTCCTGTTAAACAAGTAGTACCAAACATATTTGTGGTGTGATAATTCTCTCTTGGTGAGATGTTATTGTATTGTTTGAGATAACATGGGCTGACCTTTATTCTGCTATGGCCGAATACATGCCGCCGATAGCTATTGAGATGGGTGGAGAAGAGATTGTGGTTGGGAGGACTGGTGTTGAGTCTGTTGAAGAATCTGAGGTTCTTACTAACAAGATGATCAGAATCGTTACCGATTTGAACGTGCGCTACTCGAACATGGCACTTCGAGAAGAAAGATGTATTCATGATGCCGAGAAACAGCTTAGGATGTTGGAGGAGAAGATCCGCACTATTGATTCCAATCCGTCCATAATATGCGACAACGATCTGCAACAAGTGTCCAAGTATTTGCAGCTAGTAAACAAAACCCGACAGCTTGTCGAGAATTTGAGGAGCTCCAACTTCACCAATGTAGACAAAGAGTGGGACAAACTCTTAATCCGTGCTTCCGACCTCCTTCAAATAGCAATGGCGAGGCTCGAGGAGGAGTTTGTTCATCTCCTTGCTCACTATCGGCAGCCGATGGACCCAGAAAGGCTGTCCTTCCGCTCAACGGAAGATGATAGCGTGGAAGATTTCTCAAGCAGCTCTTTTGGTGAGGAGCCAATTGAAGGTAAAATTCAGGGAGATAGTAGTTCGAGCCCAGAAGAGTATGTAGTCGACTTGATAAATTCTCATGCGATTGTGACCGTCAAATCCATTGCGGAGGTGATGTTCTTATCAGATTATGACAAAGAATGTTGTCAAGCATACATTACTGCTAGAAAAGATGCGCTTGAGGAGTGCCTCTTGGTTCTAAAAATTGAGAAATTCACCATCGAAGAACTTCTTAGCATTGAGTGGAAAGCCTTGAGCAGCTTAATTAAGAGGCGGAATCGGGCATTAAAGGTTTTAGTTCGAGTCTTTCTCGCCAGTGAAAGGCGCCTCTCTCATCTTATATTTGGAGAACTCTCAAAATCGGTGGCCGATTCGTGCTTTGTGGAGATCTCGAGGGGTTCATTTGTTCAATTCCTTAGCTTCGGTGAAGCAGTAGCAATCGGGCCTCGCAAACCTGAGAAGCTGTTTCGGATTCTTGATATGTACGAGGTTCTGTGGGAGCTTCTCACCGACATAAGTTCTTTATTCCCCAACGAATCAGGCTGTAGTGTCTTAACAGAGTGTAATGAAGTTTTGCTCAGATTGGGGGAGGCAGTGAAGAACACTTTCACGGATTTTAAGTATGCAATTCAGTCAAACACTTCAACCACTCCATTTTCTGGAGGTGGAGTTCATCCTCTCACAAAGTATGTCATGAACTATATCAAAACCCTCGTGGATTATAGCAAGACTCTTAATTCACTCTTTAGGTCCCAAAACAGCGAGAACCCAAGTCTCTCATCCGAATTCACCACAATGGCTTTGCATCTACAGTCGATAACTGCTGCTCTTGAATTAAACCTTGAAGGAAGATCTAAGCTATATAAGGATGGCTCATTGCAGAACATCTTTATGATGAACAACATATGCTACATGGTTGAAAAGGTCAAAGATTCCGAACTTCGGAAATTCCTTGGCGACAACTGGATTCGGGCGCATAATAGGAAATTCCAGCAGCATGAATTGAGCTATGAGAGGGCCTCGTGGGGCCCGGTCCTCTATTTCTTGAGAGAAGATGGGATCTGGAGCCCTAACTCTAGCACGCCTTCGAAGACAGTACTTAAGGAGAGATTTCGAGAGTTCAACTCTGCCTTTGAAGAGGTTTATCGGGTTCAGACTGCATGGTCGGTCTCGAATGCCCGACTTAGAGATGATCTTAGAATCTCAATATCGTTAAAGGTCGTACAAGCTTATCGCACTTTCATGGGGAGGTATGCTGGCTATTTGGATGGTGTAAGACACCGAGAGAGGTACATCAAATACTGTGCAGAAGACGTGGAAAAATATCTACTGGATCTTTTTGAAATGTCACCAAAGTCACTGCCATATGCACATCGCTGGTGAGATCATTAGGATGTTCAAAAAAACAAAACAAAAGAAACAAAAAAAAAAAGAGTCTTATGTAGATTGTTTGTGCTTATTCTTGGTAGCGTTTGTGTGTTTATTATTGAGTCTCACATTGCGCGGAAGTTTTGAATGAACGGTGCTTGTCATTATGTTGATAGTTTCACAATCTTGAAAATATTGATGATTTCATGGCTTACCCCTGAAATAGTCTGATATAAAATGTGTGAGAAATCGAAGTGCTAAACATATATTGCTTACATTACCAGTTTGAGTTTGATTGTACAAACGAAACAATTGTTGCAAAAATGCCCAGCATTGTCCCAGAAATCTGAGACATTTTCTTTGCTGGGCTAAGTATCCTTGTTGCCAAGTGCTGTCAATCTGTGTACTATTATAAAGTTATAATGAATGGTGGCCAATGCGGAGGTTTGATCACTTGATGTAATGAAAGAGAGAAACAAAATTCATGAACCAACTTCGTAGCTCTCTCTTATTTTTATTATTTTTTAAATTCACTGTATGTTCTTTGTTGGAAGAGGACTCTGTGCCTGATTTTGATGAGAATAGATCGCCTGGTTTTGATGAGAATAAATAATTAGATCGCTATATATGTAACATCCGAATTGCCTTATTGGATGGGACAAAAAAAAATTTATATGAATATATAAGGACTAAGAATTTTCGCTTTACTAATTTAGGTTAAAAGGACTGTTTGGATGTACATTAATTTTGTTTTTTTATATAGAGTTTTATAAATTGTAGTTTTTTTTTTTTGAAGTGAAATAAATTTTTTTGTAATTTTAAGAAATTTTACGATTTTAATTTTTAAACTGTTTGAATACATATTGTGTAATTTTATTAAATTTTTCTTCATATTTTTCTTTTCTTGGTCGGTAAAAATGAGTCAACTCTCATTAATTTTTTTTGAATTTGCTTCTTTAAGGCGAAGCATTCATTTGTTCGGTGGCTCCAAGAATGATGTCACTTGCAATATTTTTGTCGTCTCAGCTCCTCATAGGGAAGGATCGACTGACCCTTTAAGAGCTTAATTCGACCGTCCTTTTATAATTAATCGAAAATTGATCAGTCTTGAAAGTGTCGAAGGTAAAGACGCCAGTCGATGCCCGAGCTTTGAACTCTCGGGTCCTGCCCGGCTTGAGCATCTGGCATGTATAAGGCTCACGGCCTGATATCATTTCGGCCGCGCATACTTCGGTCTCTTCCGCCGAAAACTGCCCTCGCTTGATTCGCTCGGCTCCCCATGATCCAAGTTTTGTTCGACGAAGGAGACGTTGTGCTCCTTCGGCTTCCTCCAGTCTTGTCCATAGCCTAATTTCATCCGCTCCTTATTATTATTTTTCTGGAATTGCTCGTATTGAACAACCCGAACTCCCAGATAAAAAAGATTGAAAAAATATCGACTCTCGAAATGATCATGGGTCTTGAAGTGGAGGCCGTTAAAAGCTATTTTTTGTAAACTCGGCCTCTGGCATCATTACAAAACATCGATTTCTTGCCATCTTAAAACGGTTGAGATATTCCTCGGCCATTTCTTCGACAGATATAATGCTAGATCGGCAATCGATAGCTTGGGTACGGCCCGATAAAACTGCTCGTGGAACTTGGCCTCGAGCTCGTCCCAGTCGTGTATGAAGTTGTGAGGCAAACTCGTATACCACGAGAATGCCGTCTTGGTCAACGACGTGCTGATAAGCCTCAACTTTAAAAATGGGCTTACGGCTGCCTCTCAGTATTCAGCCGTGAATCGAGCAATGTGCTCGATAGTGTTCTCGTTCTCTTCGCTCGAGAACTTGTCGAACTTCGACATCTTCCAATTGGTCCGGTACAGATGATCCGTATCCAAGTGAGCGAGATACGGAGACCTGAACACTGGCCGAATTGTCGGCCTGGCCTCTGTGCCAAATATGTTCCGGATGATTTCCTCTACATGGGCATGGATGTCGGCGAGCCCTACTTGGGGTGTTGGGGCCGCAGGTTGCACCGGTGGAGGTGACTGCCCGTATTGGCCCACCTGATTTTGAGGCGGTCCCTGTAGAGGGACCTGCCCGCCATTCCTGCCCCCAGCCATTTCGACGAGCCCAGATTGAGGCACTAGGGCCACCAACTGCGCAGGTGAAGGTGGCGGCCCGTAGTGGCCAGCCTGTTGCTGAGGCAGTCCCTGTGGAGGGACCTGCCCGCCATTCCTGGCCCCAGCCTGAGGTTGGATGAACGGCAGCGGGGGAGGCAGAGGAATCTCCTAGTAGTTCTCTGGTTGTTGGCAGATGTTCTGCCCCATCGGTCTCACTCCCGTCTGATACGAGGCTAGTTGCGACTGTACTGCCCCCAACGGCGACGCCGCTTGGTAAGTTTTCGCCGGCGGTGCAACTCCTTGTGGTTGCACTGTCGACATTACCGGCGCCATCGGAATCGATTACATCGGCAATTGCTTGGGCAGTGTGGAGGCAAACCCTTCATTGTATGGCTCATCTCAGGTTAACGCTTGCCCGATTCGAGCCACATTTTCATTATAGGCCGTTACCACGGCCAGCATCGAGTCCAAGCGAGCACCTTGCGCCTGGCTACTTCTCTCGAGTGACAATTGAGTCTTCTCGACGGTCTCCAACATTCGGGCCATTTGCCCGAATAACTGAGATAGAGTAGGCTCCCGTAGTGCCGACCTCCCGCTGGTCTCGGGAATCTTTGATAGCGGCGATGGCGGGTCATCCGCGTGTCCGGCGCTACTACCTTAGTCATTCCCCACATTTCTGGGAACGGCTTTATTCCTGAGGTTCAGGCTGTTGTTGTTTGACATTTTATCGGTAGGAGAATGGCAAGAGTTTACCTGAGAGTCCCATCGGCATGCCAAAAAGATTGTTGGGCTGAAAAGTTGCGCTGACCGATTGACCCTGGGGGTTGCCCCTCTGAGTGTGATGTGTTGTGTGCCAAAAAGGATCAAGCGATCGGGCCGAGGAGGGATCTACTCGGCCGAGTTCTTCTCAATCTAACTCTCACAGAGTTCGGCCTAGAGGAGCCGAATTGGGATTTAGAGACAAGGATTTGACACTGCCAAATTGCCGATTTTGGAATTATATTGCTTTGAAGGGGGGTAACAGGAACCGATTACAAGTAAGATTACTCCTAGGAAGTGTTGTAAATGCTGGTATGAAAATTATCTACGAAAGCAGTAAATGTAGGTATGAAAGGTATAGAAAAAATATGGATGGTCACTGGCTTACGAGATTGCATGACCCTTTTTTTTTTATAGTTCGACTATTTATATCCGCTCGAACCATGTGTATAACCGCCGATTTTAGTAATCGGCATGATCTAAGGAGAATTATCGCATATCTCTCAACTATTTTTTTTTGAGTCGATTCTCCTCAATGGGATAGTAGCCTTTTCCGGCCATGTTCATTCCCTAAACGGTGCGCCGAAGTGTGATGTTCGACACTTTTCAATGCTGGGCGTTGCTTGTCATTCCCGAATTAGTTACAAGATTCGCGCCTGGATCTCATACTTTTTCTTTTCAGGGTCTTTCCTTTTGCGCCCCGAGCAGTCGAGAGTTGACCATGGTCTCGCTTCTTTCGTTATTCGATTGAGGTGGCCCCTTTGCGGTTGAAGTTAGTCTTTGTCAAGGTACGGATCTTGTTTTGTCGACTCAAACTCCTAGTGGCTGATGTCTTTAGTCGATGGTATATATCACGTATCACTTTCTTAAGTGGCGAAAATTCTGACCTCAACAGTAAGTAATCATCTTATTTAAGAATAGAACAACTACTGCCATGCGAGCAATACAAAAAGACAAGATAGTAGCTTAGCAGCGTTGCCACAACGAAGAATGTCCCCTAGCCCACTGTGGTCGTGGTCACTGCAACAAAATATACCGCATCTAGAATTCGGTTGGTTTTCACTTTGCCATCCATATTGAGACGATAAAATACGATAAAGGCCACTGGAAAGTAGATGAGTGCTACCACAGCTGCAAGAAGGACAGTAGGGCGTAGCCTCTGCACAGGAACAGGTCTCGACACTACTTGTCTTGAAGTTGAATGCCTCAAGAACCTATTATCTTATATTCCTTTAATTTTCGCTCGTATTCCACCTATTTATATTCGGTGCAATTCTCGAGCTGCAATTGATTTTTGTAGAAAAAAAATGATAAATTTCAAAGCTAACAGACATATTAAATTGAGACAAAAGTCTGTTAGACGGCTAACTTCTCATGATGTTATTTTTCTGAGTTTTATCAGATCTGAGCAGAATCTTGCAGATTTCTTGACGAAATGTCTGAATAGAATTAAAGTCCTAGAGTTATCGAGGGGATGGAGCTTATCCCATAAAGGGCATTCTTGCAGTGAGAACCCAACCTTTGTGATAGAATATCTCGTGAAGAAAGTTCAATGTAGTAAAAACAAGCTGTCAAGTTGGCCAAAGAGCATTTTCTACAGTTTTATAAAAAAGCTTTATCTCTAATTCCATCCCTATGATGAGTAGTACTTTGTGTAGTGGTTGAGGTTAAGTTTATAACTCTTAATGGAATCTAAGACGATAATTTTTGTGAGATGTGACTCTACACGCATTTCTGAATGAGATCATCTATATGAGAGTATTCGTATATGGTCGCTGCTATGAGATGTTGGTTTATCCATAAAAACTCTTATGAAAAATTAAGATACTGTGCATGACCATAAATACAGACTCGCGACGAAAAAATTTGTATTATGTGTGTGGTAGCTGAAGTCAAAATCAAAGAAACGTAGTTTAAGATCTGGTTCGATTTCTTTTAATGAAAATTGCTTAGATTTAGCCTTTTAAAAACACTTCGCTTAGGTATTATTTGGTAATGAGGATAAGGGGAGGAAGGGGAGGATAAGGGTATCCTCCCCTTATCCCCCAAACACTATATTTGGGGGGGTGGGAACTCCCACCCCAAGCTGCCAGATGGAACAACTACACCTGAGTTGTTCCTCATACTTTTTTTTAAAAAATAATAATAATAATAATAATAAAATTTAAATTATAAGATATTTAAATTTATAAAATTTAAAATTTATTTTTTTTATTTTATAAATTTTAAAATTTTTAACTTGCTTTATATAATTTTTTTATATTTTTTAAAAAATTTATTATTTTAAAATTTTTAAATTTATGCAAATTTTTTTATAAATTTTTTTAAATTTATACTAATTTTAAAATTAAAATTTTTGCTTATACTTTTGTAATTTTTTGAGACAATTAAAATTAAAATTTTTAACATTTATAATATTTTAAATTTTAAATTTTAAATTTTATAACTTTTAAATTTTTAACTTTAATTTTTAACTTTAATTTTTAATAAATCTACAAATTTATAAAATTTTAAATTTTAAATTTCGCTTTCTATATATATTTTTTTATTTTTAAATTTTTTTATTTATACTTGGTGTTGAAGGAATATATTTTATAAATTATTTACGTTTTTACGTTTATCTTTAAGTTCGATTTTTATACTTGGTAATTAGATAAATAATCACGATGAAAATTCGTGTTTATCTTTTTCCAACAATTTTTTGTTTTGTTTTTGTTTTTGTTTTGTTTTTTTTTTTTTTTTTTTTTTTTTTTGGTAAATATAAGGTCTAAATCCAAGTCCGAAACGACGAAGACCATCCTTGCTCCTCTCTATCTGTCGCTCGCTCGCTCGCTCTCTCTCTCTCTCTCTCTCGCTCCTGTAACGACGATGGCCGATCCGGAGCTCGCCGATCCGGGGAGCGTCCTTGATTTCCTCGGCGAGGGAATCATCCGGATCGTCTCCCCCGTCTCCGCCTCCATGCTCCTTGTCGTCCTCCTCGTCTCCTTCCTCTCCTCCTCGCCCCCCCTCTTCTTCACTACCTTCACCTCCGCCTCCGCCGCCTCCTCCTCCTCCTCCTCCTCCTCCTCCTCCTCCGCGTGGGACGACTTCAAGATCGCCCTGGTCAGTTCCGTCGCCTTCGTCGCCATCACCACCCTCGTCACCTTCGTCCTCGTCCTCCTCTTCTACCTCCGCTGCTCCCGCCTCCTCCGCGGCTACCTCGCCGTCTCCTCCTTCGTCGTCTTCGCCCTCCTCGGCGGCCACGTCTCCCTCCTCCTCGTCCGCCGCTTCTCCCTCCCCCTCGACCCCCTCACCTTCTCCGTCCTCCTCCTCAACCTCTCCGTCGTCGGCGTCGCCGCCGTGTTCGCGCCCTCGAGGACCGTCCCCATCTCCCTGAACCAGGCGTACCTCGTCCTCATCGGGGTCTTGGTCGCCTACTGGTTCACCCTCCTCCCCGAGTGGACCACCTGGGCTCTCCTCATCGCCATGGCGCTGTACGATCTCGCCGCCGTCCTGCTCCCCGGCGGCCCCTTAAGGCTTCTAGTGGAGATCGCCGAGTCCCGGGATGAGGACATCCCCGCTTTGATCTACGAGGTCCGGCCCGTGGAGAACCTGCCCAGATCGAGTAGGAGGGTTTCGAGAGAAAGGACGCATTTTGACGCCCACCCACCTTCTAATTCCACCCCTGCTACGCCCGGAGATCCACCGCTACCGCCGCCCCCCGAGACGACGTTGGTGCTCAATGTAGATAGACCTGCAGCAGCAGAGGAGGATCCTTCGGCTCCCGATGTCAATGCTCCTTTACTAGCGCAGGGACGAACCCTGGTAACTCGGTCCGGAGAAGAATGGCTTGAAGGGATAGGAGTGGCTTCGCTGGGTTCGATCAAGTTAGGGTTGGGGGATTTCATCTTCTACAGCGTGTTGGTCGGGAGGGCGGCCATGTATGATTTCACAGCAGCATACGCTTGCTACCTCGCCATTATAGCAGGGTTAGGTGTTACTTTGCTGCTTCTCGGCTTTTTCCGTCAGGCGTTGCCGGCTCTTCCGGTGTCTATAACTCTTGGTGTTGTGTTTTATGTATTGACGCGGGCATTGCTCGAAGTTTTTGTGGTCCAGTGTTCGACAAATTTGTTGATGTTCTAAGATGCCAATTCATTTGTTTAAGAGGAAATCTTATGGCACTCAATTCATGAAATCTCTATCATACTCCTTGGACCGAAAGACTAAGAAGCTCAGCTCCCAATTTCACTTGGTCCTGATGTTTAGCATTGGTTTTTTGGGTGAAATCTGAATGCAACTCATAGAATGGCTATACTTGTTTTCCTGGCTTGGATGATTGAAAATTCTTTCTAGTTCTTAATGGTAAAATATTTTCTCTCTACTTCTTCATTCATGGTTAATGATTAATGATGAGACTCTTTCGCTCCACTTCATTCGTATGGTTAATGATGAGACTATCTTATGATTATTCGTCTTAGTAAAAGTTTAAGATATTGATGAACTTGTAAATACTTCCATGTCTTAAGACTCTGAACCTCCTTGTAGGAGAATAACAATGCTGAAATATCATCAAATGGGACTATATGTTATTCCAAGTTAGTGCCGGTGTTGGCTGCTAGTAGCTCTTTCTGCTCAATTTGAATTCCATTTACTTATTTTCTGCAATTGTGCAGCATGTATCATGAATGACAGCGAAGTGTTGTTCTTTATAATTTTGAATGTTTGATTGTTGAAACTTTTTTTTACGGGTAAGACTTGCCTCAACTTGGGCTTCTGCACTAGAATTGCTCTTCGATGTTCCAAGGTATTGCGATAGTGGTGCTATTGGTGTATCTAATATTGTTTTACTTGAAAAGCAATCTGCTATCTAGAACTATCATCTTTTGAATCGAATTTTCGATTCCGAGAAGAGGTGCCTCTGCGTGTGTTTCACATGGTGTTTCATTACATTATCTTATGTTTGCACATAGTAATGAGCAAAATAATGGCCAGAAGCTGCTGCACATGTTAGATTCAGATGACTACATTATTTCCTCTAGTATATCCACTACGAAGGACTGCAAGTACTGGTATCAGTGCAATTTACAGTGTCTGGTTACTATACAATCCTAATATCTGCATCAGATGACTGTAGATCTTGTCTTTGGCCCTTGATCTTTTATAGAAACTTGTCTTGCTATGAACTTCTCGGTTCTCAATAAGCAGGCAAGCCCAATATTGTATGAAAATTTTGAAGTATCTACAAGTTGTGGTTGATAGCATTATGGTTAAGCTTTCAATAAGCAAAGTGATTTCCAATATTACATTGAAATTTGGTATCTAGTAAAATAGCAGAAATTCGGTGGATCGAATTCTGGATGTAGTAGTATTAGCTTCTAGATTGTCAGTAAGCAGTAGTCAGACCCAAGATTACTTGGAAATCTGCAAGTATCGAGCTGAGCAATACGGTTTCGGTGGATCGAACTAATTGTGGCGAGTTCTCTTAGTTGGTTTCATATTTGATTTTCAGTTCATCAAATCATACATCTTTGTGTACCTGAAGATTCTTTTAACTTTAATTGGTTTTTCTGCTGTAAGTTGTTTACTCGGTATTTGATTACCGTAGTATGTAGCCAGAAGTATGTTACAAGATTATTCTGAATGTTCAATATCTTACAGGCTAACAATGTATCACCCTATTGTTTGAATGTAGAACTATCTTCTATTACAAGTTGAAGCTGCATAGTTTTTTTTTTTTTTTTTTTTTTTTTTTGAGAGAGAGAGAGAGAGAGAGCACGCTATCTGCTTCATTCAATATAAAAGTGAACTAGGTGACAGAGGTGAGACAGCAGAGTCTCGAGCAGAAGAAAAAAAAAAAAAAAAAAATTAGTGTTATTTCTAATCGTCCATACCGCCGACGCCAGGTTGCCGACAAATAGGTAAGTTGCTTAGACCTTACAGCATAGTTGATAATGGATCACTCTAATTCAATTTGTATTTAGCATGATTCAAACATTACATGTGGGCTCAGATAATTTTAAAAGATCCATATATTTCTATTAAGATCGTCTTATCATTTTTATTTAAAAAAAAAAAAAATTACAAAGACACGAAAATCTTTTGAGGGAAAAAAAAAAAAAAAAAAAAAAAAAAACTGTAATGGCTCGCTGGGAAGGCATGACACGGCCCAGAGCGTGCGGCCCAGGAGCATTTTTCAAAATGGGCCGTTGTCAGGTCCAATATAAATTTTTTTAATTTTTTTTTTTAAAAAAAAAAATTTAAATTATAAAAATAGATTTATTATATTAAATTATAATTTTAAAATTATCATAAATAATTTTTTTAATATAAAAATATGATGAAGGAGCACAAGTACATATCTCGAAACCTTGCTTGCTTTCTCTTCTGTCGATCGGATCAGTTTCCCCGCATGATCTTCTCCTACTCTTCTTTTCGAGGTATTCCTCTTCTCTCCTTTCGTTTCAGGCTTGTTTTGGGCACAATCTCTTTATTTGATCTTATTCGAGGCTCGCGAACTACGGGAGATCGATCGCTGTGGAATTTATTCAAATCGTTTCCTACTTGGTTTAATTTGATCAGTAGATTATTACGCAGTTTTCTGTTTTTTTTTTTTTTTTTTTTTTTTTTTTTTTTTTTTTTTTTTTTACTTCTGAAGATCAGAGCACCATTGATTTTTGTTTCTGGATCCTATTTTTAGTAATAAATTATTTTAGCGTAGGGCCCTAGTAATATGGCTTCGCATTACCAAGCTGCTTTATTGGTTGCTTCTCCGTCGTATCCAAACTCCATTGCTTGGTCGAACGAAAATTTGGTGGCTATTGCATCAGGCCATATCATTACTATATTGGTATGCAAACAGTGGTAACCTTGCATTACATAGTATTATTTTACATTTATGTTCTTTAATGTTGTTTGTGCTCTTGCTAGAACCCAGCTTTGCACGCGGGTCCTCGTGGTCTGATTACGCTGCATCCTGATAAGCCATTTCCTATAGGAGTTATTGACAAAGAAGGTTGCATCCTTTCTTTCAATTTTTACTTTTTTTTTTTTTTTTTTTTTTTTTTTTTTTTTTTTTTTTTTTTTTTTCCGCTTTATACATCATAACTTTGACAAATAATTGGGTTTTGCGAGAATGAAATTACTTTTCGGCCTATTGTTTTCATCGTCACTTGATATGAAATTTTGCAGATCTTCTTAGTTCGTGTTTAATGCCTACAAGTTTGTCCCGTGATGTTCGTCCGTGTGTTCGGTCGATTTCGTGGTCGCAACCGGGGTTTGCGTCTAACTCAGGGTAAACACAATTTCTTCAACCTTCATGACTCTTGACACTGCATATGATTTGCTGGCTTGTTGAATTTGGTTTTTTTGGTATTTACATATGACTCGCTTTAGATGCTTGCTGGCTGTTTGCACCGCCGGAGGTCATGTGAAGTTGTATCGCGCTCCTTTTTGTGAATTTACTGCTGAATGGATTGAGGTATCCGTTATATTTGAATTTCTCATTATAAATGTTCTTATAGAGGAGCTGTATTCCATTATTGCGTTCCATCCTTTTTGAATAGACACAAAAAGAATTCTATCCATAACTCTCTTGCTTGTGATAGGTTGTGGACATCTCCGAGTTGCTTTTTAAGCATCTTGAAAGTACTAAGTTTGGAGAGCTTAATGCTTCTGAATTTTATCATAAGGTTAGTTCTTTAATAATATTTTTTTAATTTCTTAAATAACCATGCTACGGCATCTAACCATTTCATCAAGTAGATAGTAGCTTCTGAGAGTCATTTGTGTTCTGTCTCTTTCTTGCCATGAAAATCTTTTTCGTCTTGTATGAAAAAGCAAGCCAGCACAGACTGCACGACAGGGAGAGGATGTGCTGAAGAGTTGCAAGAATCTCTTTCCAGTAAGGGCCCTGAACGAAGGAAAAGAAAGACTTTAAGCAAAAGGTCCACTTTTGCCTTTAATTTGGTATTCATGCATTTTGCCTATATGAATTTGATATATGTGGGAACAGTCTTAAGGATTATAGTGATTATATTTTATGGTGTATATGTCGTATTGATCTCGGGAGCTGCATGCGTATTTCTTGAGGTTTACTGGCACTTAGTTGCTTTACCGAGGATCGTCGACCCTCTTTTTTACTTATATTATTAGAAACCATAGCATAGTCTGATCTTAAGCAATATGCAAGTTATTATTTATGTCCTACTGCCTAAATTTATTTGTGAGAATTATTGAATTTTTTGTTTCAGACTGATAAGTTCCTTTTCAAATGCATATTATGTTTTCTTTTGGTCTCTTTTATATCTCTTTTGCAATGTTAAATGATTGTATATAGCAATATCTAGATTATATATTAACATTTTCATCTTATCTAAGGTTCTACACTTATACTATAGATTCATACATATTCATTGTCTTTCCTAATTTTTTTTTATTTATTCTCTTATCGAACATCAATTTTTGTAGAGATGAGGCCAATGAAGAATTTGTGGGAGAACTCTCTTATTGTTCAAAGAAGGTTAAATTAAGGGAAAAAGGTGGTCGTTTAGCAGCATCCGATACAACTTCTCCAAATAAGGTATCCATTTGTTCTCTTCTTGATTTTGCTTTCACCAGTAATGCTTTAAAATGGATAAAAAGTTTTGAATCATGCAGTGAAAAGTACATCAGTTGTTTGCTGGGGGCGTGAATATTTCTTGTTGGTGGTTCATTTTGTAAATGATATGTTATCTCAGGTCATGGAGGTTGAATCTGGAAATTCCATGGTGGATAATCAGAGTTTGCCATCAAGAGTTAAGAGAAGATCATCTTTAAATGGAGGCAACAATTCCCTTCCTCTAATTACAGCAAAGCAGTATGCATCTCGTAGTGCTTTCCTGTCATCCCTCATAGTGGCATGGTCCCCAGTTGTAACATTATGTGGAAGAAAATGTACTATTTTAGCTGTTGGAGCTAAGTTTGGTAATATTTCTTTTTGGAAAATTTGCACACCACAATGCTACACAGTGGAGCATGGTGGAGTTCCAGTTGATGCGATACTCATCGGGCGTCTTCAGGCGCATAGTTCATGGATAACAGCAATTAGTTGGGGAGCTGCCACTTCAAGTTGGTCAAAGTCCCATTTAGTTGTGGCTACCGGTAGTTGTGACGGAAGGTGATTTTTTTTCCTACCGTTTTGTCCTTCTCTTCTCTTCTTTCTTCTTTCTATTATTTGCTAGGTTCTTTTTAATCTATATTAAAAAAATAAAACACACAGTGTGAAGATATGGTTGGGAGATGTTCAAAGACTAGTTCAATCTACAGAGGCAACCAATAGGTCCTTTTCCTTATTAACTGAGGTAAAATCTTTCTATGCATATCACTTTCATGACTACAGAGCATGTACATGCAAACCGTATTTTGTTAAAACTTATCTTACAAGCTTAGAAAATAGATTGCATATATAGGAAAAAAAAAATTGTAACAGTCAGTTTTTTTTTTCTCCTTTATTGTATGGTTTGTGCTAGATGTTATACCCTGATAAGGGATAACCAAGAAAACAACCCCAGTTTTCATTAGTAGATGTTATACCCTGGTAAAAAGTCATCCACTATTTGTGGACTTGAATTCAAGTACCATTTTAATTCCTCTCATCTTCAAGTAACAGGTCACAAATGCTACATCAGCCCCAGTTTCAACAATTTCGTTGACTGTGCCAGCTCAATCTAAAGATAAAATTATTTTGGCAATTGGAAGAGGATCTGGATCACTCGAAACTTGGATTTATTACCTATCTAGCAACAAAATTCAGTGTGTTGGCATTTCTGAAGCACACGATCAAGTGGTATATGTACAATTTGATGAAGTTAGATGTCATTGAACTCATACTTACAGTGGCAACTGATATGCTTCTTTTTTGCAGGTGACTGGTCTAGCTTGGGCTTTTGATGGTCATTGTTTGTACAGCTGCAGCCAGGTTACTTTACATCCATTAATCATCGAACATATGTTATTGACTAGTATCTGTTTGCAATGTTTGTGCTTCAAAAGAAAAATACATTATAGCTTGAGATATCACATGTCAAATTACAAGTCTAGGGAAATTGTATTAGGGTATATATATAGTACATCTTTGCTGCTTTACTAATTCAAGTTCATTCTTTGGCAATAGGACAATTCTGTGCGTAGTTGGATTTTACATGGAAGTCATCTATGCCAAGTTCCTTTCCCTTCAAATTTTCCAGGGATAAAAAATTCAACAAATGTACATCATTAATGTTTAATTTCTTTCTATTCTTGATTTCCATTTTTTCCTTTTTTTTATGGAGTATGAAACTCATATGCAGCTCTCACAAGTATCTGATCAATGCTTTGGCCTTGCACTTGCTCCTGGGGATTTGATGGTTGCTGTGGTGAGCTCGATCTCTCAGAAGATCGTTTCCCCATTTATATTTTGTGCTATTTGTTTCTGTTCTTTAGACATGCATAAACACGATAGGAGTTAGTTCCGATCTTTTATTGTTGATTGTTTTTTATTTCCTTTGCATTTAAATCATGATCTAATAAGATCATTCCACTTCAGGTTCGCAGTTTGGAGGTTAATCTTTTGAACCAAATGTATCAAGCCAGGTGATTGATTTCTCTAAGAGTTTTTAAACTTATGATAGAATATCATTCATTAGTACTTTGGAGACATTTTGTGGTAACATGATGCATAATAAAACTGTGAAATTAAAAGTTTCTTGTTGGTGTTACTCAGAATTCAGAGAGCAGTGGTCGAGTTTTTCTGGATTGGGGGACAGCTCCTTGAACCGCTGGAGAAAAACGTTTTTTGTGGCAGTAAACCCTCAGGATTATCCAAAAGGGAGTTGCATTGTTGGGAATGCAACATTTTGTGGTCTTTAAAGAATTTTGAGAATGGCGATAAGCTACCTGTCCTATGGGACACTATAGCTGCATTGCTAGTCCTTAAGAAATTGGCACCTACTTTTGTTCGAGACTTGCTCTCAAAGTGGATCTCAAGTTGGTTTCCTGAAAAGCAAGAAAGCAATATGGAGAAGACCTTGTTGCATGTGCAAAACATGTTGTCCATTATAAGTTCTCGCAGAATACACCTACTCAACATAATCTCTAGAAGATTAATGCTAAGAAAGGAAAAGGCTGAGGTATCTAAATGGGAGCAGCATAATTTCGGTGAGAAAACCTATGTTGAACGAGAGATGGAATTGTGGCATAATTTTCATGTCAATAGTGAAAGAGAGCTGACAGAGAGGCTTGTTGCTTTAACTTTTACTACTGTTCTAAGTCGTACAGCTCTTTTGCCCGATGCTTTCTCAGTTGATACAAGCTGGCTCCCAATTGGAGTGGCTCAAATGGAGCAGTGGGTTGCCATTAACAGTAAAGTAGTGCACAATCAGCTTAAGGTACTTCTATCAAAAATTAAAGAACTAGGAACAAGGTATTTATTTCTTACCTCATCAATTATTTAAATGGCTATTCATTTCCTCCTTCCAATTTATAAGACAGCCTACATTTTCGTCCACAAATGAAATAATCAGCTTAAATCAATTTCTTTCTTTAATATACTTGTGTTCTGATCTTTGAATTTATCTTTAATCATTTAGGATCGATTCGGTATGTGAATATTCAATGAGCGAGGTCTGCGGCTTCTGTAATGGCCCAGTTCAGTTTAAATCCCCGGATGTTGCCTCTTGCGAAGGCTGCAAACTTGAAGGTGGGGAAGTCGAAAGCCATAAATTATCGAGATGTGCTGTTTCGATGAAGCTGTGTTCTATCACGGAGCCAATGTGGTTTTGCTGTTGTTGCAATAGGTGGATCAATAAATTATCCCCTCAAGCGATCTTTACCATGCCTAGTTCTCCATTAGATGTAAATTGTGGTTGCGGATCTTTTGACTTGGATGAATTTTGTTTACCGTTGTGCCCTTTCTGCGGCATATTGTTACAGAGATCAATGCCGGAGTTTTTGCTATCAGTTTGCCCGGTGTAAAAACTAGCTTGAGGATTTCTCAAATGAAAACGTTACAAATTGAAAAAGGGCTGATATGCTATTTGAAAAATTCTACTGTCGAGGGGGTCTCCGTGCATTTTTACCGAGTATAAAAAAGAAGCCGCAGGGAGGGAGAGAGGAGGAAGGAGGGAGATGAAGGAGATGAGTACATCAGCAAGCGATCCCCGCTCGCGCGCGCACGCGAGAGAGAGAGGGGGTGGGGGGTGGGGGGGAGGAGGGAGGAGGGAGATGAAGGAGACGGAGACGAGTGCATCGGCGAGCAATTCTAGTCAAATGTTGACAGCAAGGCCCTACGTGCCGCCAATGATCTCCCCATAAATTATGCTGGATTCTTCGCTGTCGTCTTCGGCATCACTGGCGTCATGTTCCGAGTATGTGACATCTCTTCTCTCTAGATCTCTCTCAGATCGAAGATATCTCTGATTCATCAATTGATCGAGATATGGATGCCTTAGTGTTTTGTATGTCTTATGGTTTGATTTGATTCTCCAATTTCATCTACTAACTCAATGATTTGAATTAGATTACTTGAGATATCTTCCATCTTTGATTGAGGGATGGTTAGATTCTTGTTTCGAATGGCATGTATTCTTTTTTTTAAAAAAGGAAGATTGAAAATAATAGTGAAATCACCCATAAAAAGAGCGGAATTAAGATATGCAGGGAAATCTTCTTATCTCTACAGTTTACTAACGTTTGGAGAGGGAGATTTATTACCTCAGTAATTGAGAATTCGTGTTTCTTGATGTATCTAATTACATGGATTACTAAATATTCTTTGTCGTACCGAATCATCACATCATGTCGTCAAACCATAAGATATTTTGCATAGCTTGTTGGTTTGTTCTGTTGGTGCTTTTCTGTTATTGTTCTGCTTGGAAATTCTTGGTTTTCTTTTCCTGCAGTACAATCTATGTTTGTGATAGATTACATCATTCCGTGCCCTGAATTTTTGCAGACATGAAGAATGACGAGAATGATGTTGAACAAATATCCACGGCTGTTATTATGTAAGTAAGACTTTCAAAAGGCTGTTCCTTTACGGAATACTCTATTTAGACCATGGCACAGTACATTTACTGATTACAGAATGAGATACAGCTGCCTTTTTTATCGCTTGGTTCTGTGATTTCTTTATGCTTTATTGTTGCACTTACTTCCTGCATTATTAATAAAATATATAATGTGAACCACTATGAGATTGTAGATTTGCGTCAATTTATTAAATTATTCATTTTCTTATTAGAAATGTTTTAGCTTGGTTTGGCATTCTACTGGCGACACGATTGGGTTGAAGATACTGTCGTTTAGATTTCCTCTGACTCAACATTTTCCTTCAGTTCTTTCAAAGTCATGGTTGAAGGAGAGGGGAAGCTAGTATTGCATTTCTGTCATTGAAGATATCCAGGAAGTGATATATTGTTATATCTTGTTTAACTCGAAAGTTACTATTCCTGAACTTTTGGCAAAATATACTTTTTACTGCCGCTCATTTTCTGAAATGGACAGGTATAATGCCAGAGAGCTTTATGATTATTTTGAAATGTCATGATTTATAGAAACCTTTTCATGTACCATCTCACATAATTGGAATAGGTTGAAAAACCTTCACTCTGCTGTAGGGAAGTATTTTCTTATAGCTGTATTTATGCGACTCAAAACTCGAATAGCTAAAGAAAGATTTTATACAACAAATATTTTTAGTATCAAAACATTGTGGATGTTTTAATTTACTGACGACTTTGAATTGTGCCAGGTTTGCAACCATGGGTTCGATAACCAATTACTTCAGGCCTAACCGTGCCGTCAGCATGAAGCGCCAGTTCCACCTTAACTACTGGACCCGCATCCTGCTATTAGCATAGGGTTTTGGATCTTGATATGCACATATCAAGCAACTATTTCAAGCTATTCTATCGCAAGCCTCGCTTTTCCATCTCTCTTTGCGAATATGATCTGTAATGCATGAATGTGGAGCAAATTGTTTCTTCTGACTCTTCGAGTCACTGCAACTCCTTCGTTCACGGACTTTTGTATTGTTTTAATCAGATTATATGCTGCTTATTACTATGCAAATTTTTTTAAAAAAAAATGGTTGGCTTGATCGGAGTTGGTTTGGAGATAGGGAAACATCTTTTTCTCCAAAATTCAGTAGTGCTTAAATTTGTTCAAGATCCAGTACCCATGCATGTACTTTGGAGAGATTTGTATTGCGCATTCTAATATGTCTGCATGAATCAGAGTTGTATTGATCTTTTAAAATTTATCTGGGATATTTTACTATTTACCTTTTTTATCCTTTTTTTTTTCTTCTTTTTTCTTTTTTGTACAGTAAAAATGCTGCAGTGTAAGATTTGTCCTCAAATAACTTTGCATCCCTCTTTTAATATGAACCAACAAGAACCTAATTTTCTATTTATTACAAATTAAATTTTTGTTATGGCACTTGAAGTTTAAACTATATATGTGTCGGCAGCAGAATTATATTCACTCGTCTGTGCCTTCAACTAATCTATCATAGATCTGTTTCAGTGCTATTTCGGGCATGTTGGTTGTCATGCTACCATGTTGTTTATTTGTACTAATTCATTATTTTGTTTTTTTTTTTTTTTTTTTTGAAAAAAATAATAGTATGATACTTGCTTCATTAGTAGTGAGATTGAATTAGGCAAACAAAAGAAAACAACTAGGTCTTAAAAAAAAAAAAAAAAAAAAAAAAAAGATTATAGAGAAATCGGAGAGGTGTCGTTCGTCAAGCAAGTATCGTACCAACTAAGCTGGCCCGATCATCTCCCACCGCGTAGCAAGGCTATTGACCCATTTAACGATAAGTAGAGGTCAGTAACAGAATGTTGAAAGATTATTTTATTTCACTATGTGGCTGTTGATTGATTTTGTTAAATTGAGAGATTAGTGCTAAATATACTCTATTATTTTTTTTATTAAAAAAGTAAAAATATTTTTACAATTGAGGTACCACTAGGGGTACTCTATATAAAAAATATTGATATGGAGTACGAATGGTTGTTAAAATGTCATCATAAAAAAAGTACGTTAATCAAATTCCTTTTTTTTTTTTTTTTACCTTAATTAATTTGTAACTTTTTTTTTGGGGACTTGATTACGTTGCCGTTGACCAGTTGAAAGAACTCGAAGGCCAATAATGTCCCATCCAAAATAATCCTCCAGTACTACCAGTGATGTTAGACTAAATAAATTTTAAAAAATTATATTAAATATCAAAAAGATAAGACCAGCGAAAATAAATAAATAATTTTAGATAAAAAGAGTACAAATTTGATACATAGTTTGATGTACTAATTAACAAACATATATGATAATTTTAAATTATATTTATAGTATGTATTTTAACAAAATAGTAGTTTATACAGTATATCATTAAATTAAAGATATCTCGAATTAATGCTGGTAGTGGATATAGATCTTACACTTTATTTATCTAAGGTGAAAATTTTTTCATTTATTATTTTAAAGTGATGGATAAAATATAAAATGTACATATATTTTGAAATATACATTTAGTATTTTTCTACATATTAGTGCAAACGCGCGAAGCACGTTTGACGGTACTACTCTAGCATAGAACAAATATTGGAACCTGCCTAAGAATGCTAAACTTTGACGACTTGACATTTTTTGAGCAGAGAGTGACCGACACCTAACCGGCGGAGCCGCCAGCATACACGCAGTCGTCCATGGCTTGGCGGGCGTTCAATCGCGCCGCAGATGGCGGTGCCGAGCGAGTCCAAACGCCCAAATTTTGGAAGTCAAAATTTGTAGTGTACCTGAACTTAATTTGATCGTGATGATCACTTGGGGCCAACGTGCATGTGTGGGGTCGACATGGCAGTGTTTGTATCCGAGAGTGTTACATATATTATATATTAATAATGGTTACATGCATTGGAGATCGAGGTAGGCATCTTGGCACGATCTAGATCGAGCTGGTTTTTGTGTAGGTTGGTATAATTAAGTTGGTTTAGATGGCGACATCAACCCCTCATTGAAGGGCACTTGTGAGTAACCTCAATTGTTCATCGCACCTGGTTTTGACCCTGTTAGGTACTCCTCTACCGTAGAATATATTTAAATTGTTATAGTGCATAACACGAATGTATATACAGAGGTTTCTAACTCATATTTCGAGCTGTTGAAATTTGACTTGTGTATACATGCATTCTATTAGACACTTCATTAATTAAAGTAGATTTTAAATAAATACTAATATTTTTCTCTGCAGAAAAAAAATACTAATAATAAAATAAGAACTCACAATTCACCAATATATTTTATGTGGACTACAAAGTTGACTTCTCATCCTAATGAAAAGTGATTTTTTTTTCTTCTGAAGTTGGACTTAGTTAATTAATTAAAAAAGCACCAAAAGAGGATTAGAATGATGTAATCTAAAAGGAAAAACTGGGTTCAAGTTCATTTCTCCATCAAGCTTAATTAAACACTGCTGTAAACATATTATAAGTTGGTTAACTCTACGTGACCCGTAGATGATCGCTATGGTTAATTGTAATGGGTTGGGTTGATCAGTCTCGGGTCTAAGCCGAACCAAACTCAACCCGGTAATTAAGAGGGTCGATCATGGATTCTCACTGTTATGCAATAATAAGTTATTATTACCAATTTCCCTTCTTTTTTCACTCAGTGGAAAAAAATGGTCAATCAATATGTTTCCCAAAATGGCTCGATATATATATATTTTTATATATATTTACAGTAATTCAACTACTATCCCTATGCTGAATTATTAATATATTTTTTAAAAAAAAAAATTAAGACTTAAATAAAACATAACAACAAACTTTAAATTAAACTCACTTGTCAGAACATACAAAAGTGTATATATATACAAATTTTTAGGCACATGCACTGAATTTGCACAGCAAAATTATTTTATTATTATTTAAAAAAATAAATTTAACTAAATATGCGAATGTGAAGTAATTAAATTTTAAATTTAAAATTTCAGATAGAGTATAGATGTTAAAAAAGCATTTATACACTTTTTCCCGCTTAGGTATCAAAGAAGCGTATAAAAACTCTCTCATTCATAAGTTATTTTGAAGTCGACTCCTCAACTAATCTCTCTTTCAATCAAAAAATTTTCGATTTTTAATTATTTCAATTTAAAATATTAAAGTAGAAGTTTTTTATATTAATTAGTTGTAAACAAAAGTATCATTAAATCTAATAAAATATAATATAAATTATAATTTTGATAAAAAGTATCATTACTTCAAAATATTTTATAGTTGAGGGGTTTTTGCACATTTTTCATTAAGAAATCTCACTGTATATTTCATTTATTATTATTTTTTTGGATTAATTGTATACGCCTATGTAAACATATTGAATAACAGATATATCATTGCAAAGTTTAACTTTTCATATTTATTTCTTCAAAAGTCTAACGTTATTCATATATATCCCTCCGGTTTATTATTGTTAATTCACTGTTTATTTTTTAACAGATTATATGCGAAATGATAATTTTGCTCTTTCAAAAATGTCTCTTCAAAAAATAATACAGAAATATCTAGAAGGATAAAAAGATAAATTTACCTTACTAACTAATTCAGATTAAGTATTTAACCTATGATTAATTAGATTTTTTTTATAAAGATAGACGATAGGAATATATATGAATACCGTTGGACTTTTGAAGAAATGAATATAAAAAATTAAATTTTATAAAAATATATCTGCCATTCGATATGTTTAAAAAAAAATTATATGTAATTAATTTTATTTTTTTTTATATACATATTTTTAATTACGGAGGGTATTTTTTTTAAAAAAAACAAAAAAAAAGGCAAAGGTAAAAAGGAAACGGTAAAAGACCCTTTTTTATCTTCTCGACTCTCCACGCTCCGCATACCCCACACCATCTGCGACACCCAAAAGCTCTCTCTCTCTCGATCACAATCGAAGGCCCAACTCTCCAACCGTAACGCCATTAGGTTCTTTACGTACAATTAAGGAAGGTTTCTGTCTCTTTCTCTCATAATTTTTTTTTTTTGGATTTGTAGATCTCGTGATGCAGTGTTCGTTACGCTTCCATCAGGTGGGCCAGTTTTTGGTGGCATTTCCCTACCCCAATTCCACTTTTTCTGGGTTAATTTTTATATATTTTTCCCCTTTTCGGTTGATCCTAATTGTTCGCTTCAATCTCACTTAAAGCCGTCTCTTTTTCCTAATTTTTGAGTCGTACGCTCTCTTCTCTTTTATTGGTTCTTAAACTTTCTCTATTTTAGCCTAACCCGCATGGTAAAAATCGCATCTTGGGTTTAATTTCGCACATGCAATGATGCGTTTTTCGTTTTTCTTTTGTAAGGACGAAAATATGCTCTTCAAGTGTATGTCATTTTTCTAAGGAGAAAAAAAAAAAAATGCACTAGTTTTCTGGGCTCTTATTAAGCTTTTTCTAGTTTTCTCTAACTCATATGGGAAAATTCACATCTTGAATCTAATTAATTATTTCGCTCATGGGAAGATGCGTCCATTTTAAAGTGAAAAATGTGCATATCAAGTGTTTGGTATTTGGTTGTTTGAATAAAAGGAATAGTTTGGCACACCTGGAATTATTTTACATATGCGACGATTGGATCTATTATTCATGCTTGTAGAAATTCTACATCCTGGTTCCTTGCGATAGTGATTGTATGTTTGTTTTTTTCTTCCATATTTTACATTAAAAAGTTTGATATTTTTCATTTTCTAGTTTCCTTTCTTGTCCTTATCAGGTTATTCAATGGAGAGGGTGTTTAGGACCCACAGTTTACATGACCTACGTAGTCATTAATATGAAAGTGGGACAAGTGTTTCTATTCCCATGATTTTTGTATGTCTAAAATGGAAAATGTTGAAACTTTTCAATAAATATTTCATGTAAATTTTTACCATTTTCACTTTTAACCCCGAATTGGTTCTTCTATTCCCATGATTAATCTACTAGTTGACTACATATTAGAATATACCTCCTTAGTCGGTGTTATTATACGGACCACGTTCGTAGTTTCCATCGACAGAGGTGTTGGAATCATACCCAGCTTAGTTCTCAATTTTTTTTTTTTAGAAAAACTTTTTCCATTGTACTGATTACACAATTCCTTTTAACCATTTGTTTAATTAGGTAGGATGTAGTTGTAAGATGGCTTATAATAATATGATATTTAGTTACTGTTCATATGGAATTGTTAGCTGGTTGAATTGTTGAAAACGTGTTGATTAGTCCACCTTGGTGGGTTTTTAACCCTGCGATTCTACGAGGTTATTTCGTGAAGAAAACGGGGTAGATCGTAAGTGGGTTTTGGGTATTTAAGGAGGGGGAGCTGACCCTTTCTTGAGTACCAAAAAAGAAGGTTCCTTTCCTTCTCTTCCCCCTTGTTCTATTAGTAAAGATCTCTTCATTCGGTTCCTCTCTTCTCTTGAGTCTTTGGGAGCATTTTTTTGAGGTAATTCTCTGGCTGATCTGTATAAATTTCTGCGATGAGAGCTGAAAATTTGGGCTCAATTTGGTTCAATTTGTTTTTGTTTTGGTTTGTAAGGTATTCTAGTAGCTATTTCCTTTGGTTGGGTCATTCAAAAATGTGATCTTTTCCTTGCTTTCCTTTTTTATTTTGCTTCTTTCTTGTGCCAATGAGGATCCATTTTTTTTTAAGGGACTTTGGTTTGAGAAATTCGTAAATTTTTCAATTTTCTCTTCTTGTTGCCACTTTCTCCTAGATCTATGTTGTTTGTTTTTTTTTTTTTTTCTATTTCAGCATGCAGATATAGATAGATCTGTAGTTTTTATGGATATTTCTTTTGGCATTCCAAAGATTTATGACTGTTTCTCTTGAGAGTTTGGAGTGATTAATCCCTCTCCACCTTTGAAATTGATAATCGAAAGTTCCCGGAATTTTCTAAACTCTGTTTCCTATTCAGATCTACTCATTTGATCGCATATATTTTCCCGCATTAACTTACAGATCTCTGCGTATTACTTTCTCTTTGCATTTTAGCTGCTCATTTCTCTTAGATTCTCGGTCTTCTTGGTAGATTGGCTCATCTTGTTTATATTCTGAAGGTGGGAAATTCAATTTGCTAGATCCTCTTTTGGTGCAAAAGTGTGCGACATATCTTTTGATTTGGAAGGATGCTGATTCCACTTTTTATTTATTTAAGTATTAAGAGAGTAGTATGGAAAATTATCTTCTCCTTTATTATCTAGATTCAATACAAATATTTTCCACCACATATGAAAAGAATTTGACAATGATCTATTGATTCCTGTATTTGGTGTTAACAGGAAATGTTGCCTTTTTAAATCTTTTTGGTATGTGTTCTTTGAACCATGGATATATGCCTATTTTGTTCGTCTTTTGTGAGAAATGAATTTTTACATTGGAAGAAATGAAAATTAATAATTGATTTATTGCTGTATGAGATTTAATTTTCTGAGTTAGTACGAATGCTCTTTAGTTGCATAGGTGTTGTTTTTTTATCTTAAAAACTTTGCTTAATTAACTTGCAGGCAGGAGAATAAGCCAAAAACATGGTGAAGATCTGCTGCATTGGAGCAGGCTATGTTGGCGGTCCGACAATGGCCGTGATAGCCCTTAAGTGCCCATCAATCGAGGTTGTGGTTGTTGACATCTCCACTACCCGCATTGCAGCTTGGAACAGCGACCAGCTCCCAATCTACGAGCCAGGCCTCGATGACGTGGTCAAGGAGTGCCGTGGCCGCAACCTCTTCTTCAGTGTTGACGTTGAGAAGCACGTCTCTGAGGCCGACATCATCTTTGTCTCTGTCAACACCCCAACCAAAACCCGTGGTCTCGGTGCTGGCAAGGCCGCCGACCTCACCTACTGGGAGAGCGCTGCCCGCATGATCGCCACCGTCTCAAAATCTGACAAGATTGTTGTTGAGAAATCCACTGTCCCTGTCAAAACCGCCGAGGCGATCGAGAAGATCCTGACACATAACAGCAAGGGCATCAACTATCAGATCCTCTCCAACCCTGAATTCCTTGCAGAGGGCACGGCGATCAGTGACCTGTTCAACCCCGACCGCGTGCTAATTGGTGGGCGTGAGACTCCTGAGGGGAGGAAGGCAGTTCAGGCACTGAAGGAAGTTTATGCCCATTGGGTACCTGAGGATAGGATCCTAACCACTAACCTGTGGTCGGCTGAGCTATCCAAGCTTGCAGCTAACGCATTCCTGGCTCAGCGCATCTCATCCGTCAATGCGATCTCTGCGCTTTGCGAGGCAACCGGTGCTAACGTGTCTGAGGTGGCCTACTCTGTCGGGAAGGACTCCCGTATTGGGCCCAAGTTCTTGAACGCCAGTGTCGGTTTTGGTGGGTCGTGCTTCCAAAAGGATATCCTGAACCTGGTCTACATCTGCGAGTGCAATGGCCTTCCTGAAGTGGCCAACTATTGGAAGCAGGTTATAAAGATCAACGACTACCAAAAAAGCCGGTTTGTGAACCGAGTTGTCTCCTCCATGTTCAATACTGTTTCAGGTAAGAAGATTGCGGTGCTCGGCTTTGCCTTTAAGAAGGATACTGGGGACACTAGGGAGACTCCCGCCATTGATGTGTGCAAGGGTTTGTTAGGCGATAAGGCCACGATTAGTATATATGATCCTCAAGTTACTGAAGATCAGATCCAACGTGATCTCGCCATGAACAAGTTTGATTGGGACCATCCGATTCACCTCCAGCCAATGAGCCCAACTGCGGTTAAGCAGGTTAGTGTGACTTGGGACGCTTACGAGGCCACTAAGGGAGCTCATGGTGTATGCATTCTTACCGAGTGGGATGAGTTCAAGAACTTGGACTATGAGAAGATCTATGAGAGCATGCAGAAGCCTGCTTTCCTGTTTGACGGGCGCAACGTGGTGGATCCGGAGAAACTTAGGGCGATCGGATTCATTGTTTACGCCATTGGAAAGCCGCTCGACGCCTGGCTCAAGGACATGCCTGCGGTTGCTTAATAATAGAGGTCGCGATCAAGCAAGAATGGCGATGAAAGAGGCTTTTGTTGGAGTTAGATAAAACAACAATTCTTTATAGCTATTATTTCCTCATAGTGATTGGTTCTCTCCGCGGTCGTGTGTGTCAGATTAGGGGTTGAACCTTGTCAGTTTTATTGTTATCGAGCATTTTAGTTTCATAACTGCTATGCTCTGTTTTTTCCGTTTAAGATCTGGATACTGAAATTCTATATGGGTTACTCGTCACATTTGTTCTTACTCCTAGTTGATTACATCAGTTCTTTTCAATTTTATGATATTTGGAATAAAAATTTTTCTCTTTAATTTTTAAATATTTTCCCAACTCCGCTGCAGACTCTATCTTTCTACCCAGATACAGATACTTGATGTGCTAGAAATATTTGTTCCACTCCCAGCGGAAATAATTTTTAGAGTTATTTGGATTATCAGGAACTGTTTGTTTGGGACAAGGTATTATTATAGTGTTGTTATTATTATACCCTGCAGTGATTTGAATCTTCTTGTTTTCACTATAAATGAATGTACATTCTCCTTCGTTTTCTCTTCAATGGTGAAAGAAGGGGACAGGGCCCATGTTTGGGCCCATCTCGGCCCATAACTGAGTCTGGTATAATTGGACATTTTTTTAGGGACTATTTATGCAACACGTGGAACGTTCTTATTACACGTCGGATCATCAATCAACGAGCAGGATTTCGCCATCGCCAGGTTCTTCCCTCTGAGGAAAACGACGAGGAACCCCTAACGGTCGAAAAATAGCAATCACCAACTCCATTCAATTGAATAGTAATAAATTAGGATCTGAGACTTCGCTCCATTTGCTCTTTTTGTATTTTCCAAACTCATACTTTCGAGAAATTCTACAAGCGTGATCTCGCTGCGCGGAGGTTGGTGTAGCATTTTTATTGCATTCTCCCTCCTCGATCCGTTCCAGTACGATCCTAGTCGATCTATTTGATGGTTTCTTCGGTGTTTTGATCTCTTATGTCGCTTCTAGGCTTTGTAGATCGCAACACTTTGCTTAATCTGTTAAAATAGATCCTTTTCCAGTTTTTTTTATTTTTTTAATTGAGTGGTTTGCGATCGGTTGCTCTATATATTTCGAATGGTTATTTACTGCTCCGATCTCATCTATTACTCTCAATTTTAAGTGATTTTCTCTCGATTTGTAGATCGATTTAAGCAATCTACAACATTGTTTCGCCTTTTCTTAAATTAGGGTTTTTTGTTTTGTTCTGTTAGTAGTGTTTCTGTGACGATGTAGTACCTATCCCTAGATTTATTTTGCATTCAATTACTCTATTTTGGAGTTTTCTGTTCTTTTCTCTCTTTTTTTCCTGCATTTTTATTCTTAGTTTAACTCAATATCCATTCATTCTGATTGTAGTTGTGTTATTTATTTGCTTATAGTTTTATGGCTTTAACTCCAATATTTATTGCTTTTTTTTTTTTTTTTTTTAAGCCATAAGCAGTTGAACTCTTGATTGTGGACATTTGTTTTTGTTACATCAGTTATTCTCTTCATCTTTTGACTTGTTCTATTGAGCATTATTCTTATCATTCTCTATTTTGCTCTTTCTGGCTTTGGATTAGATTTGATTTCTCCAATTGTTTGATTACATACATATAAGCAGATTCACCTGCAACATTACTTTGGTATTGCTTCCCCTTAGTTTTCAATAAATATCTATATCTGTTTCTTGGATAGCCTTATTCTTTATTCTTTAGGGCTGTCCATTTCAGTATTCTTTTCCCTTTTTTTGGTTCATTCATTCATTTACTGCTGCATTTCAGGAAATTTTGGACATATTTTTTTACACAAAACTTTCTTCATATGCAGAAACCCTTGCCAATTTCATTTTGTTCCTAGATGCACATTAGTATTATTGGCATGGTTTTCCTTCTTGTTTGACATTCACTGCATTAATCTCTTATTTCTCAATATTCTGAAATATGTTTGTGCTGTTCTAAGTTCAAAACATTGTATTCATTTAGATATATTAGTTTTATTTTATGATGCTGCTACACATCCTTCTGATCAAAACTTGTTTGTTTTTGTAGGTAGACATCTCTATTAACTATTTTCATCAATTGTTTATATCATCATGTCAAATGCGAACGTAATGAGAACACCTAATGACAAGGTCTCCGAGCAACGATCAGTCGCTTGTAGATTTTCTGGTACAAACCCATTTGATTCTGATTCGGAACTCGATCTTGACCATAAGCCTCCAAGATCTTTCTCAGCCCCTCCAATCAGCAAGGGAAATTGCAGTAAAACCTCCCAATATCGCCGCAAAGAAAATGAAGAGAAAGGAACTCCTACCTCATCCTTTTCCGCAGAGAGAAACGACTTGAGAAATGACTGTAATGGCTCAGCGGGTATTGAAAACCAGTCTGTGCAGGAGCTTGAAAATTATGCTGCATTTAAATCTGAGGAGACCACGAAGAAGGTCGATGGATGTTTGAGGATTGCGGAAGAGATTAGAGAAAGTGCTTCACGAACTCTCGTCATGTTGCATCAGCAGGGTCAGCAGATTACTCGGACTCATCAAACTGCTGTAGATATTGAGTATGACCTTAGCAGGGTAGGCCTATTTGTCTTCTTCTTTTTACGTTTATTTTGTCATTTCCCTTTTCCTTAGCTCAATTTTTTGAAAATAATGCTGCTACCTGCTACCAACGAAGGAAAATCATTCGAAAAAAACGACAGGAGAAATATCAAAGAAATTGCTTGTATAAATCAATTATGACATAGAGCACTGATTTAATCAGTTTCATGTACTTCTTCAGGGTGAAAAGCTTTTGGCAAGTCTTGGAGGAATTTTCTCTAGGACATGGAAGCCAACAAAAGCTAGCCCAATAAAGGGGCCTCTTCTAACCGGCGGTAAAATACAACTTTCTTATTAGAAACTAATTCTCCCTTTTAATGCTTTTTCTTGACTTATTTGATCAATATACTTCCCAGATGATTCTTTTGAAAGAAAAGGTAATCATATGGAGCAAAGACAGAGATTGGGAATATCTGGTCCTCCAAATACACTTCATGAGCCCACAACTGCACTCAAAAAAGCTGAGGTATCAGATGATAGTACTAAGCGGGAAGAACTACGGCCGGATGAAATTGTAATTGTTTATTGCTGATTTTTGCCGGTATTTTGATTATTTCACCAGATTGAACAGACAAAGCAAGATAATGCTCTTTCTGATCTGAGTAACTTACTGGGAGAGCTGAAGGAGATGGCTGTCGACATGGGTGCAGAGCTAGATAGGTTTGTGCTCAATTTCTTCTTTATTATGAGCATATTTCTGTATTCGAAAAAAAAGGGGTGTTTGGCACACCATAAAGTCAGCTGAGAAAATTTCAGGTAAAATAGCAAGGCATTAAAAAGATGTCTTATAAGTGCGCGCTTACGCTGCTTAGCCCCTGGCAAGTTGCATTGATGCTTTCTTAAACTGAGCTAATCTCACGTGCTTCTCCTCTTTTTTTTTCACATTGTTTATGGCGTTAGTTGAGTAATTTTACCTTTGTTTGGATGCCTCACAAAGTTACCGACACATTTGTTAGCAAAACAACAAAGAGAGATCTGCAAAACAAATGAAATACCAAATGATAGATAGACAACCAAATTTCGTTTGCATTTTCAATTTCGCAATGCCACCAAATATACTCCTGAACCAAATGTTAAGATAGAGTGACTACTACCAAATGTTAAGTCAAACAATGTATATCAACTTCTTGTTTGGTGATACAGGCAAACCACAGCTCTCGGCCATACGGAGGATGACATTGACATACTTAATTCCAGGGTAAAAGTAGCAAATATTCGAGGGCGACGCCTCCTTGGGAAGTAGAGAGTCTAGTTGACATGCTTTCCTCATACACGGGGACATTTCTTTCTTTTTCTTTTCTTTAAATGTGGCCAGGCCATATTTCTGATATCTTGCAATAAAATTTCGAGGCTATTCCTAATTGAATTTTGTGATCAATATGTTTTTCACATTGTACAATCTTTTTGTGATTACAAATGTGTTCATACTTAGGCTTATGTTCAAACATCCAAGTTATGGCTTTCTCTCCAGTTTGCGTTGTAACAATCGATCGTGAATTGTTGTATGCAGATGTTGTGAAATGTAAGGGTTGCATTCCTGGTCAAGTGTTTAGCCTCCTTGGCTATTTAAATGTACAGTAATGAACTTGTATTTGTCAAAGGAATCAGCAGATCCCTTTGAAATCCGTTTAATCTGGATTCACCTAATTCAAGTTGAGTAATGTAATTATAAATTCAGCCATTTATACTATTGTTAGTATAAAATCCATTCTTATAAGATCCTTTTAAGCCACAGCTCATTTTAAAATAAAAATCTCAACTTTAAAAATTCTAATTTTATAACCTTATCTTAGAGTGGTTGTGACATAAATATTTAAACTTTGGGAATTCTAATTTACAACCTAATTTTAAAGTTCGCATGACTACTTTAAAAAAAAAAAAAAAAAAAAAATTCTAAATTTCTCAAGTATTAGATTCGTATGGGTAAGTGGTAACCTATTCCCAGAAGAAAAAAAAAGCTCTTTTCCTTTTTCTACACAGTACACCATAGATTTGTCGACCACACTTCCCTGATCAAAATCCCAAATGTCTTCTCCTCACCACCACCACCATCCTCATCCCCATCCCCATCCCCACCCCCACCACCACTACTACTCTTCTTCCTCCTCCTCCTACTGCTCTTCTGCTGCTTCTTGCTGCTGCTGCTGTTGCTGCAACTCCTCTTCTCCTCCACCATCACTACCAGCTCCTCCCTACAACACCACCGCCGCCGCCACAGATCCCCTTCTCCATGCCCTAGCCAACCACCTCCTCCTCTTCCAATCCCCCAAACCCTCTCCCCCTCCTCCTCCTCTCTACTCCTATCCCCATCTCAAACCCTACCCATCTCCCCAAACCCATCAACCCCCACCTAACGACCACCACCATCAGCAGCAGCAGCTCCTCCACTCCCTCCTCCGCCGCATCTCCGCTCTCGAATCCTCTCTCCCCCACCTCTCCCCTCCTCCCCATCCCCCTCCTCTTCACGCCCATTCTAAGCGGTCCCCGTCTCCAAAGAAGCACCTTTTCTCTCCTCCGCCGCCGCCGCCGCCGCCGAAGACGCTCCAGGATTTGGCGGCGCGGACCATCCAAACCCACTTCCGCCTCTTCCTCGTGCGGCGATCCCAAACCCTCCGCCACCTCAAACGCCTCGCCTCCATCAAATCCCATGTCGCCGCCCTCAGATCCTCCCTCTCCGACAAGACCCACCTCCACCCGGCAGCCCTCTCCGAATCCGCCATGGCTCTCCTCCTGGAGCTCGACGCCATACAGGTGAGCTCCGACAAACCCTACATTTCTATTTTTGGGTCTTATCCTGTCGGATTGCTCAACTAGGGTTTTTTTTATTACAGGGCGGAGATCCGATGATTCGTGAAGGGAAGAGATCAATAAGCCGGGAACTTACCCGCATATTGGAATTCGTCGACAAGGTGTTGGTGAAGGAGAAGGAGCTCATGGAGATCGCAGAGAACGCCTACGAAGTGATCCCACCCACAAGGACGGGAAAAAAAGTGAGCTTTTTCGAGAAGGAGAAGGGGAAGAGATCACCGGTTTCTAGTGCTTCCCATGAGCCATTTTCGGAAAATATACATCTTTCACGGAGATCGAGGAGAGATTCTGGAGAGAATCGGATCGATGGATCTCATCATCAGCTCAATACTGATGATGAAGATGACGACGACGACGACGAAGAAGAAGAGGAGAACAGCTCAGAGAGCAATTCAGAGAGCTCGAAAGCGAAGTTGGGGCTGTCTGCTCCATTGCCGTTGCAGATGGAGCCCAGGAGATTGACTGCTTCGAGGTGACGGCGATGATTTCAGTGCAAAAATTTGATCTATGTCGAGCAATGAGCAAAGAATTTTCAATTTTTCCTGCCAATCTTTGTTTAGCGGTGAACTGTAGTTTTTTTTGTGTGTGTGTGTGTGTGTGTTTGGCTGTGTTTGCTAGGATTAGTAGTTGTCTTTTGGGGAGCAAGTGCTTTTGAGTGTGAAAGACTGCTGTTCCATTATTTACGAAAGATCTGCTGCCTTTGCTTTTGATCTAGTTATTCTGCTGCATTTGAGGAATTAATAGCCAT
This sequence comes from Tillandsia fasciculata, assembly GCA_029168755.2. Taxonomy (NCBI): domain Eukaryota; kingdom Viridiplantae; phylum Streptophyta; class Magnoliopsida; order Poales; family Bromeliaceae; genus Tillandsia; species Tillandsia fasciculata. Next base: position 29,377,770 of record CM054932.1, on the reverse strand, counting down.
TGGTAATGTTATGTTGGTCTTGCTCGTACTTGTATATAAATTATCTCCAGTGTTCTAGATGTGTACGACGCTTCTCCTTTGTGGGGGTAATCACTGTATAATCCTTAGGGAGGAGTACCTTAAATTTAGTATGATTTCATGAAGTGGATTGTTCCGGATCATGTAGGAATTTTTGTACATCACTGCTGGTGCCCAAGTAAATGAATGTGAGGACAGAAGGAAAAGAAAATGAAAAGACGTTGCTAATGCTCATCCTACAGCTGTTCTATACTGTTCCATGAAAATGTGAGCTCATGCAAACTCTTTCCCCAAACTCATTTATGTTGTTATTGGATCTCAAGGGAACATTAGCCATATTGGATTTTGTCCCACTTAAAGCCACTTATCAGGTGCAATAGTCAACAGGATGGATATAATTTCTCTATGCAGATCTTACAATGTAGCTACAGGTATACATATAGCATTTTAGCAACCACAAATGGTTCGATAGAGATCCAAAAATCTAGATCAAAACCACAACAGTGGGTGATAAAACAGAATAATGCATAAAGAAACAGACATGACATCCAATGCAGTAAATTTTATCTCTGGTGCGTGTATTAAAAACGCAAATCAGAAGCGCTAGATAAGCATTACAATTACAAGCCAACGAAAATAACTCACTGTACAATATAAGAGGATAACAGGTAAAATTTGCATGCATCTTAGAGACTTGTGCAAGGTGCAATTGTGAAGCGGAGATTCAGAAGGATAATTGACCTGAATACGCAACTTGCAAGCATAGAATGAGCACTCATCTTCGCTCCAAAGTGACAAATCTTCTTTGAGTCATGTTCTTGAATGAACCGACACTGCTGCACTAATAGACCATCTACGATTCCTCACTCTTCACGGGCGCCCAAGAAGGACTCTCACTAGAGCCCCGCCTCCAACGTGTCACAAACCCAAGAACATAACCCAGTAAGACTGCGCCAAGAATAAGGCTCGCGCCTTTCACATACCACGGGAATATAGTCTTAACAACCACCTTCTGACCACTGCCGCCGGCGCCGCCGCCGCCGCTCGTAATATTAGTATTCAAGACTTGACCAGAAAAGATCTCCACCATATCATGCATTTGCCCATCATGGTTCCCAATATATGTAAGCGTTAGCTTCTCCCTCGTAGCAACAAGCCTCGTGTAGCCAAACTCTCCCCCACGGTACATTGAGCTCTCAGGCTGAGGGAAAATTGGCACATCTGGGTGGTCAGATCTTGGCTCCCATATCGGCTGCCAGTCCTGACCAGCCATTCCGATCACCACATGAACTGGCGCACCCCCAGCTGTAAAGCTTGAGTTTGTGTTAACACAGGTGAATTTCTTCACGGGGCAGAACCTCTCGTACCTATGTACATGGCCCCACAAAGCCAGGGTTACATTGTTATCCACTAATAAGGGTTCCAAACTCTCAAGCATTTTCTCTCTCAGTGGAGCATCCCTCACTTCATTACTTGTTGTATACATTGGCCGGTGGCCTTGAACGACAATAAAAGGTGTTTTGTTTCTATCTACACTCTCGAGATCAGATTTGATGAAGTTGTACTGATTGCTTCCCAGGAGGAAATTTGTTTCAGTCGATATGTAAAGGAAATGAACAACACCAAAATCAAAGGAATAATAGAGGTTCTGCGTGTGCGGGGATCCTGTTCCTGTGGGGAAAGAAGAGTTCCCAGGCATTCGGAATCTGACACTATAAGGTACCCCACATTCACCCCCACCATCCTTTCCATAAACACCATATAAAGACCACCAAGGCCTCCAAGGCTGTGCCGGCCAGTCATACTCGTGGTTTCCGATGCAGACATGGTACGGTACAGCGGAAGCAATGGGCTCAATCTGGTTGAAGAACTCGTCCCATATCCATGCATATCCCCTGGCATAGCTGATGTCGCCTATGTGGGAAATGAAGGCAGGTTTATCTCCTAGGGCTTCAATGTCACGGAGGATCCACTTCACAGTTGACTTGCTCTCATCTTGGGTGCGGTAGAAGGTTGAGTACGGAACATAAGTACCCATGTCCCCAAATAGAAAGGCGATGGTCTCGTTTGAATTACTGTCACGTGATATAAAGCTGCGGATTGCACTCCAGCCTCCTGAATCACTACCAACCTAGTGATAAAGATTAAATAATATTAAATAGAGATGATCATAGGTGAATCGCAAAATAACTCGGCAGAAACAGGATGGTGAGTTAGTAAATTCAATGAAAGAGCATTACTTCCTCCTTATAATGGGATGAGCAATAAATGGAATGAGGCAGAAATCAGCATAATGGGCAATCTTGTCATACTAGAGATATATTGACAAATGTAGCTGAAACACAATCAAAATATTCACTAGTGTGATGTTTACTCATGAATAATTCTTGATATTATTGTCATATGACTCTCCAATTTTTTTTACCCCTTGTTATGCAAATAGGTGCTAAAGCAAATCAAAACCACGTGGTGTACTGATTTTGCTATTTTTTGTTATTCTTGTATATCTTATTTTGCACCAGTAAATACATGCTCATACATATAAGCATATAATGATCATAGATTCATATAGACAACCTACAGAAAGACAGAGTAACAGACATCATACACGGTATGCATTTGGAATAACAAGAAGCAAAGTACTCTACTAAGCAATAAAAGTCATCACATAAATACTAATACTTGCATAGTTTAAGCAGAACATAGAAGATGTAAAGATTAAAAACAGTAAATTTCAAGCAAGAAAAGTCATAGGATAGATAGAAAAGCATCTACATATAAAGCAGAAGCAGATGAAGCGTTAATACAAGAACCCGATTAATGTAAGACCTGAACTAGCTATATATACTCGCTAGGAACACCTTTCAAAACTAAGAGGCATGCTAAGCAAAACAAGGTTATCTGCAGAAACCTAATAAACATTCCTAGAAAAGGATATGTGGATTAAGGAAACAAAAGCTAACCATATATGCCAAAATATTCAGCCCAAAGTCCCTATAAACTGACTACTACTTTCCTCTGTGAGAATAAAGCAGATAGAGTTATTCTGCAAAAAAAAGGCTGGTGTTTCCACTAGAACTCAGACATTACATAACACAAACAATTAATCCGAAGGATCCCATGATTAGAAACATCCGCAGATGCCACAGCTGATGCCAAAATTCGATCTTTAATCATCTGCAAGCAATTCCATACCACTAAAAAGAGAGATTTTCAATTCCAACAGCCAAATAGCAGCAAAAATAAACTATTGAAGCAATGAAAAGATCAAATCTGTCTCACCGTGTAATAATACCGCATTCCCTTCTCCAAATTAGTCATTACCACATCGTGTGTAAACCCTGGATCCCTCCACCCGATGGTCGCGTTCGCGGGGTAATCGCACATATCCTTCCTCTCATACCTCCTCACCTCCGTTTTCACCATCCGATCGAGCTTCTCCCTGTCCAATCCGTAGCTCACGAAGCTCTCCGCCCCATCCACGGCGACGAACATCACCCGCATCTCATCCTCCCGATCCGTGATCGACAGGTGGATTTGATCCGGCCCCAGAGCCTTCCCGAACCCCACCTCTTCCGACACCGCGAGACGATGCTTCGTCCCCGGAAGTGGGTTCCCGTCGTGGTCGTGGTGGCGGTAGCTCACCTCGTTCCGGGTCCATCGGAACACCCGGAACACGTAGTTGGCTCGGAGATCGACCAAGGGGAGATCAACATACCCCGATCCGGATCGCCAATCGCGCGAGGAATTGAGGAAGACGTAGCCGATGAACTCGTTGTCGGGGGAGCTCGGTGGTGAGTAGATCCCGAGCCAATCGAGATCGGAGGGGGAGTCGACCCCCGACCATTGAATCCGCACGGTGCGGTTGGATCGGTTTAGGGTTTTGGGGGAGACCGAGAGGGAGACATGGGAGGAGATGGAGGGGGAGAGGAGGGAGACGAAGAAGAGGAGGAATAGGACTTGGGTGGACGCCATTGGGTAGCTTAAACCGAGAGAGAGAGAGAGAGAGAGAGAGAGAGAGAGAGGGGCTCTCTTTGTACTCGTGGCGTGGTGGGAAATTAAAGTGGAGTATAAATAGCAAGGGTCGAGAGGAGAAACGGGGTTGGAATGGGTTGATCAGAGCCGTCGGATTAGGATCGAGCTTAAGGAAGGGTGGGAGAGGGATGATGCTGATGAGGTATCGGGTGCGGGTACAAGATAAGGACGTTCGTTTGCTTGAGGTGCAACCAAGGGAATATTCAGATTTCAGATTCTGAGTCCAAGTGATGCCTAATAGTTGTGAGTCGACGTCTTTGCTAGTAGTTGTGAGTCGACGTCTTTTATTGGAAGCAGAAAATTCCAAACCAAAAAATTTTACTTGTAGTTGTGAGTCGACGTCTTTTATTGGAAGCAGAAAATTTCAAACCAAAAAATTTTAAAATTTTATAATATTTGACTTCGTATAAGTATAACTAAAAATTTACACGATTTTACAATTTTGATGCCGAAATAAGCCCACGCTTATGATTTTTTTTTTTTTTTTTTTTTCAATCATAAGTATAACCTTTTCTGAGATTTAATTTTTTTTTTTAATGATAAGTATAACCTTTTTCGAGACGTAAAAAATAAATAGGCCTTTAACAAACACTCTACTTAGTACTTAGTTACAGGGAGGATTGGTCGGGCTTGATTAATTCGCAAATTATTCCTAAATTATTAAAAATTTGAATTAAACATGTTGTTTCTAACTTTATTTTAAAATTCAAAATAATTCGTAAATTTTTAAACTCGCCATCAAATCCTCCGGACCGCGTACCGCTCGTCATCTTCCTCGTCACCACCGATTTGTGAGTTGTCATTTTGTAAATTTGTGTATTAATTTATAATTTTGGTGACTTATGATTGGAATTAATATTTATTTTTAATTAATTTTATTTTTTTTAAAACAAAATTATAATATTTCCGTCATTGTTTAATTTTTTTTTTTTTTTTATCGGGAGCCACTTAAAATTATATTTTTAGCTTTATTTTTTTTGAAAGAATATTTTATTTATTTGTAAAGTAAATTGATTAAATTATTTTTAAAAATTATAATTATTTATACTAATAATATAAATTTAAAAGAAAAATTCTAATTTAATAGCCAAATTTTTTATCTTGAATTTTTAATTAATGAACGTATTATTTTCGTATAAATTACGTATTCGAATAATTGACGAATTTATTTTTTAGCTTAATTTTTTAAAATATTTTAAAATTAGGATAGAAATTTTATCGGTAAAATATCTAAATCGAATTTTCGAGGAATCCGAATTAACTAAATTAACTAACTATGATTAAGTAGTCTAAGTTAACGTGATGCCGATGGTGATATTGGCACCCCCAACTATGGGTGGCAATCCAGCTCGCTGTTCGCGAGTCAGCCCGTATTTGATTCGAAATGAGCTCGAAATCGAATTGTTCATTTAGTAAACGAGCCGAACACGAGTCGAATATTTTAGCTCGTTTAATAAACGAGCCGAACACGAGCTAGGATCAGCTCGCTACTGTTCGGCTATATATATATATATATATATATATATATATATATATATATATATATATATTATTAGGCCATTAATTTTTTATAAATTTTAATTATTAGATTAAAATTTTAATTTTTTATTTTTTTTAAATTTTATATTTAATAGTAGGAATGAAAATCAAACTTGTTGTTCGCGAGCCGGCTCGTGTTCGGCTCGTTAATAAACGAGCCAAATATGAGATGAATTTTTTAGCTCAATATTTAAACGCGTCAGCTCGTATTCGGCTCGTTTATTAAACGAGCCGAACAGGAGTCGACCTCAGCTCGCTCGTGTTCGGCTCGTTGACACCCCTACCCCCCAACATTGCGTCGCGCCTTTACGATCGGTAAGAACAGCAGGCTATCCCCGAATATCCAATCACAACCGTTGAATCGGAGGGCTCAATTTATGGGCCGCAATAAGAGTACCCACGGTCCAACAAGGCTCACCGCGTTGGTGTTAGATATTCTCGTCTAAACTGAAGCCCAGAATAAAGCGTAATGCAAAAGCCCAGCCCAAAGATGCTTCTAATCCAATTACATATAGAAACACACTGAATCTACCGTCCACCGCGTCTTCAGATCTGCATTGTGTGGGACGTGTCGAATCTCAAAGCACCACGGATGGCTCGGATATCAGCGAATGTGGCCAAGACCCGTTTCTAACAGATTTAGAAACCCAACCCATTAATCTCGTACATTTAAATTGACAACGAATGTGGCTAAGACCCGTCTCAAACAAATTTAGAAAACCCGACCCCATTGGTCTGACTCTCTTCAATTCATGATTCATGCCATTCATTTTACTACATTGATTACTACACGTCCCGTTTTCCTCTTCATGGGTCTCTCGCCACGGCGTTTAAAGCCCCACACACACACTCTTCTCTCTCTCTCTCTCTCCAAATGATCCTCGTCTCTCCTAAATGATCACCAAACCTCAAAGAACAATGAAGAAGAAGAGCTATTCCACCGCCTCCATCCTCTGGCCTCTCCTCTTGGTCACCATTCTCCTCCCGACGCCGTCTCAGGCCCGGCTTCTTGAGCCCACCTCCGACGCAGCAGCTTTGGCCCATCTCTGCCGAGCCCACCGGGCCCACTGGGCTCACTGGGCCCACCACCACCACCACCACCACCGTCTCCACCGCCTCGCAGTGAATCATCCGCAGCCTTCTTGGTGCTTTCAATTCCCGCAAACACAGCCTCATCTGCCGCCGCTGCCGCCGCCGAGCGGAGAAGAGATCGACCCGAGATATGGCCTTGAGAAGCGGCTCGTGCCCACCGGGCCCAACCCTCTTCACAACTGATCCACGGGTCCACCCTCCCGACCCAGTCCAGCGCGGCCCGTATTCTCTGGTGGGGGTTTTGCATGGTTATAATATTTCCGTCTTGAATTCATATATATACTACTACAAAGTCGGCACCGCATTCCATCCTTTCTTGTTCTTTCTTTCCATTTCTTGTTGTGCCTAGTTTCCCATTGCCGAATTAAGGTGAAACACTGTACCAGTTTCAATTGCTGGAAAGGGATTACAATGGAGGATGATTACTTCAAAATAAAGAAAAGATTTTTTTTTTTTTTTTGGTTTCATATTTCTACTATGGCAATGGTGGTGATATTTTAACAGCAGTCAAGAGAATCTTATGAGTTCATTAAATTATGGGTACTAAATGCACCACCACTTTTTTGGTGGGGGCAGCTTTATATTAGATATGGACGCTCCCATGGTGTCCTCATCTCCCCAACTGTAATGAAGAGCATTCATGGGTTGCTCATTTGTTCCTGTGAACATTGATGTCAACTAGGAAACCACTTGTTGCTGTGATCTCCTACGTACATGTATGTACTCTGCATGTTTCTTCTCCCACTGTTATCGGTGGTTTTTTTTTTTTTTTTTTTTTTTTTTTTTTTTTTTTTTTTTTTTTTTTAGACTTGAAACCAGAGACCTCAATATCAACCACGAAACTCTTTACTGCACTAGGGACTATCCGTGGTTATTACTAATATTTTTAGCTACTGTTTTAGTGGATTGAAAATTTATGTTTATTTTGACTTAATTTGCTGATAATCTCATCAACAACAAAATTTGTTGCTGTTGTTAAAAGTGGTTTCATACTTTTATATACTCGGTTTGCAATTGCTTCAATTTTATTTTCCCTCAAGGTCTACGATTTTGAAGGCATCTATGTATAGTTTGTAGATTATTCTGCAAACTCATTTTTTAAGGAAAAATTAAGTCCCCAAAAAACAATAAGCATTTCTGTTAAGAATAATAATTCCGTATTGGATATTTGGATACACAATAAAAGCTTAATTAATATATAATAGCGGGCATTTCTTACTTATTAGATTACGCTTTTCGATTAAGACCCGATTGAGCTCGATTTGATTCGGGTTTATGACAACATGGGCCAGGCCTAATCGAGAATGGTGACAACATGGGCCAGGCTGGGCTGGGCTGCATTAGCTGAAACAATTTTGAATCGATGGGCTAGGCCTCAATTTTTCCGGCCTCAATGTTCATGCCAAGCCTCAAACATTGTAAAATTAAAATTCTTTCAGGTACAAGATAAGATATATAAGTTTTTACCTAATTTAATAGGTAAAATTTTGGCTATGGATTAATCTTAACAACCATCAATCACAAACACCTAAGAGCATGCAATTTTTTCCAAGTCGTTGTCGAGATGCCAGGAAATTTCCAGCTAAATTTAAGTAAAGAAAAAGGAATGGTTCTCGGTGAGTGGTGTCAGGCACATGGGGGAGGACATTATCAAGCTAAGAGTCTCCCTCTTCAGACTTGAGAGTACCTACAATGAGCTTTTCCTCACTTTGAAAGGCTCTTTTTCCCGCTCTCGCTCGAGTCATTTTCACTTTTATAAGTCAGAAACGTGTTTCCAATCGCTAACGGCCTGTTTAGTCTAGCTTCTAAAATCATTTTTCTATAAACAAAAGTTAGGTATTTGCCAAATAAAAAAGTTAGAGCTTTCGGAATGAGCAGATCCAGCTCAAAACTTCCACTTCTAGCTTTAATAGAAAGCTGTCAAGATTACTTCAATAGGGTTATGGCTTTCTCGAATAGTTTTATTCAAACAGAATTTTTGTAAAAGCTTAGTAACACCAAATGCAAAATGCCAGGGAAGTCAACAAAGACAGGAACTGCCAACTAGATTCTAGTGAGCCAGAATACTGAACACATACCTTGTGGGTTGTGGCTTCCATGAGATCACCATTTAAGTTGCTGATCATTGAAGCAGACTAATAGGAGAGTGGGACCTAAGCTGCACATAGCAGCAGCAGCATCAGAAGCAGTGTTTCCTTGCACCAATTGAATGCTGTGGTACTATTGATGACCATGTTTATGATACCATGGCTTGCCAACAGAAGCCTGAAATCATAAGATCCTACAAAATGAAAAAAATAAAAAAATAAAAAACAAGAAAAGCCTTAATCAGTATTAAGACAATCATAGCAAATTTCTTGTGCTTTTTTTCTATGCCATGAAAAACAGTGGAGGAAAAAATTCTCAATTGACCAAGATATCACATTCAGTAATTATCTGTGAACAGTTTATCCTGTTGTGATAGCACATCATGGTATATTGAATAAAAAGGATGGTGTTTAGAGCCTTCCTTGGTTAGAGGAAGCCGTTTAAAGTGGCAAAGACAAAGCCAAAATAGCTTAGGATTAAAGAAATAATTGAATACTAAACAGGGCAAACTTATATATATTGAAAAGGAAAAGTTTTGCAGAATGAGAAATGTACGGCTCTCTCATGGGGTGCAAAGCATGCGATGGATTTTCCAATGTGTAAAACACGTGCATTTATTACATCCTGAATACTTTCAATTTCTATACACAAATCAAGATTCTGTACTATAACAACCAGTCCACACATGTTTGTAGTGCTGTGGAACAAATTCTGAATAAAAGTCACATACGAAGTGCTTTCAATCATACTAGCAAAAGACCATCATGAGGACCAACAACGCAACATCATCCTCTAATTCTACTCAAAAAGTAACTACGGGATCCAATGCCAATGGCAAGCTAGTCATTAAGCACTTTTGCTATGAATCATTTCAACAAGCCCAACATGGTGTTGCGTTTATATAAATGATGCATGCTCTAAAGCTTTACTATATAACATGATGTACACTCTATAGCTAGAGCAATTCATAATTTAAAACAACTGACTGCTATTTTCATGATGTATGCTCTATAGCTTTATTGCACAACAGATGATACAAAAAAGTAATTACCAATAAATTACAAGTTGTCAAATGAGTATATTTTTCTTATGTTGACATCTTCTTTGGCCTCACTTGCAAGACTCAAAGGTGCAGAAAAATCTAGATGTCTGAACTTACTCGAGATTTTATCTTTTCTGGTCATGTAGATAAATCAAGTTGAGATCAGATTAATTCTGATTCACTAAAGAGCCTATAGAGTCAGAGATCACTTAGCTATCAATGATGGATTTCCAGTTTATCAAATTCAGTTTTCACCAATCTGTTCGAGCAACCTGATCATTCAATTTCTCCAATAAACTGTATTTCTTCCACTTGCGGATGAATCCGTTTTCCCGGAACAAACTTATGAACACACCCACTAATCTCAATGGAGCTGCAACCTGGTACTTTAGGAACCCCTCTGTCCTTCATAGTCTTCCTCAACCTCCTGGCATCTTCGTGCTTTCCGCTATTCTCATAAGTATTCCATGAATATAAGCTCCACTATGTACCTCCAATTGAAAGAGAAGGTCAGATGCAACTTCAGCCAATCTGGTCACTCCATGAATCCAAGAAGCACTCAACATGGATCTCGAAGTGATCACCTCTCCGAGGGGCTGCTTCAATGCAGCATCTCTTTGATGACCTTTGTAGCTTCTTTGAAGCGCCTGGCTTGACTAAGAAAGTTAACAATACACCCATAATGCTCACTTCTAGGCTCATCAAATCCTCATTCTGTAAAATATCTCTGAGCCTTCTTCCACCAAACCCGAATGGCTACAAGCGAATAATTATGCAATGAATGTGGCATCATCCGGCCTCAACTCTCTCCCTCTGCATGAGATTAAACAGCTCTAGTGCTCCCTCCCCGTCGCGGTGGCACAGCTAATGCCAAAATCATCACATTCCAACATATGATATCGTTTTGAGACGTTTCACTAAATAATCTTTCTAGCCAAGCTCAAATTCCCCCACTATTTACATACATGTCTATAAGAGCAGTCCCCAAACAAACACTCAAGCGCAAAACAACCCAGTTCATGAATCCATGTGCCGAGATCGAAGGAACATAGCAGAGCACAAGCAGAGAGTGCACGCACCAGGACACCTTCATCAGGCTCCAACCCATCTTCCTGCATCAGCCGAAACATTAAAAAGAGCCCCATTTAAAGCAGTTATCTTCCACATACCGATAAATCATGGACCCCTAAATCCCCTTATCCTTACTCGGAGCTCCGTCGAACACCATCCGAGCGTCTCCCGCCTCCCCCAGTGTACAATACCCAAATATCACAACAATCCAAGTCGATTCATTTCGTCGAGGCATATCATCAAACACCTTCCTTGCACAACCCGCTTCGCCAAAAATCCAAGCTTCGCCACATGGGCACGAACACGTAGACCAATTCTCCCTTCCCGTAGCTTCGCGCGAACCTTTGGAACGTAAAAGTGAGTGCAGTTATCGAGAGAGAGGCGATAGAGCTCGAGAGGCTTGGCGAAGTCTCCGTTGAGCAAGAGGGGTTTGAGAATGGTGTTGCGGGCGTAGAGGGAGTGGTCAGGGGCGCGGTGGAAGAGGACATTGGCGTGGGCGAGTGCGAGAGCGGAGGCGTCGTGGACGCGGACGAGGCCGAGGGTGAGGAGATGGGCGTGGGATCCCTTTTGATGTTGCAATTTTTTTTTTTTTCGTCGTGGTTGGAGGCTTCTTCGGCTGATCCTCACCGGCGATCGTGATGCGGAGCCTCGAACTCCGACGACATTGATAGGGCAAATTCACCTATTAGTCCCTAAACTTGGTGAAAATTTCCATTCCGGTCCTCTTACTTTTTAGAATTACCTTATTTTAGTTTTTGATATATGGGAGGGAAACCTATTCCATACAGCTGGTTCATTTGTACCAACACGCACTACAAATTTATTGGTCCATGCACATCTCGTATGTTCAAATTAATAAAGTTAAATAAAAGATAAAAAAAAATAAGAGTTAAAGAATTAGAATAAAATTTGGGGCGAAAGTTTATACATTCTCTAATAATGTTACACTTTAAAATGTATACAATATTTTTATTTTAATGATAGTGATAAATTACAGGTCGTTCCTAACGTGCCTTGATACAAGTCAAATTATAATTATTTTATACTTTAAATAAATTTATTTTTTAAAAATATTCAATGAAATAAATAATATATATAAATAAGTAAACTGTAAGAAATCGTCGGTGCTTTTTTTTACCTTCCCTAATGACTTTGTACCTTTTAGATTCCTTTGTATAGCTTACACGAGTAATCACGTTTTTTTTTTTTTTTTTTTTTTTTTTTTTTTTTTTTTTTTTTTTTTTTTTTCCTCTGCCTCTATGCACTGGCCCCAATCATCATCAAGTCAAATCCTCAAATCTTTTTTTTTAAATTCCATTTACTCCACCTCTCTCTCTCCTCCAAAACAAATTAAATAAAAATAAAAATAAAAATAAAAGTCTCGTTCCCCTCTCTCTCTCTCTCTCTCTCTCTCTCTTCACCTTCTCCGCCACAAGAAGCGTTACGAGATCTCACGAAAACGCGATCCAAATCGCTCAAATCGATACGGATCTCGCAACAGAAGCGAAAAGCAACGGGGAAGAGGAAGAGGAAGCGAAAGGGGATTTTGCTTTGATTTGTCGCTCCCTTTGCGCTTCCATCTTCTTCGCTGGAGTGGTAAAGGAGATCCTTGTCCCTTTAATTCGCGATCTCCCGATCGAAATTTACATCGGAAATCCAATGCCGGATCCCGAGGGGCCGGCAAAATCCCACCTTTCCCACCCCCGCCTCTCGATCTCCCCGAGCTCCTCCTCTTTGTTCCATGGTGTTGGGTTGTGGCCGCTTCCGAGGTTTCCACCCATGGCGCGTTGCTGTTGAGAGCATCTTCGTCTCCTCCACGACGACGACGACGACGACGACGACGAGGGCGACGGGGGCGCGGGGAGCCGGCGGCGTGACGTGGCGGCGTCGGCTTCGAGGATGCAGATCCGGTTCTCTCCGAGCATGAGAAGCATCACGATATCGAGCACCAATGGGCTTCTCGACTTGATGAAGCTTAAGGCCGCGGCTCGCCACATCTCCTACCGAACCCTCTTCCACACCATCCTCATCCTCGCCTTCCTCCTCCCCTTCGTCTTCATCCTCACCGCCGTCGTCACCCTCGAGGGCGTCAACAAGTGCTCCTCCCTCGGTAAGCTCATTGATCTCCGATTCCTCTGTAATCTCTTGAATCTTTAGCCTGTAATGCGTGGATTTCGTGTGAAGTGGGAAATTCGAGTTCATGTAGTTGATTTTGCATTAAATTGGATCACGAGGTGTTCGATGATTTGCCTATAGGGTTATGCGATCCGAATTTTTATGGTTTGAGCGAAAGATACCAACTTTATCTCCTATTATGCCTCTCACTTATCAAATCTCACTTAAACTCTGTCGTAAATTGGGGAGTTTGAGTAGGTGTAGTTAATTCTGCATCATATTGGATCACAAAGTGCTCAGTGATTTGTCTTTTGGTTGTCATGCGATCTGAATTTTCAGGTTTTGAGCTTAAGTTACTAACTTGATCTTTTACTACATCTCGTGATGATCAAAATGTGTTCCGACTCCTTGATTCTGGCTTGTGGTTATCCAGTCTCGATTGGCAGGGTTTGTCATTATGCGAATTTCTGTATGGTAGTGTTAATTGCTCTTGATAAATTTGGTAGCTGAGTTGCCTGATTTGTTAATGTTTCGTTGCCTGTTAGTGCTTGAAGACATCTTTACTTCTATCCATAAGTACTTGCGGTTGTTGTCTCCAACTGTTTCAGAGTTGGGCTGATTTTGTTCTTGCCAGCTTACTAGGATTTCCAGTTGTTTCACTCTTTCCATTTTAATTGGTATGATATCCTTTTTCCTTTTCAGATATAGTTGTTGAGCTGGCAAATTGCACTCTTTCTTTCTTTTTTCTTCTCATACAAGATGTTTCGGTACATTTTGTTCACTTTTCAAATCGTGTCCTTTTAGTAGTTGTTATTAAGCTTCTCCTCTTCCTTCTTATCCCAAAAGTGTATATGTAACTTTATGAGATGGATTTGTTTTTGGATGTCAGAGTGACTTGCAAAATGATTTGATGATATTTCCAGTAAAATTGGTTTCTGCACCTGGTTTTCATTGTGGTCTCAATCTAGATATTAGAAATAATGAAAGGGACTAGATCCTAGCCAATTTTAGGTTTTAGAGCTGATTTGGAATTCCCTTAACACTTATTGTTTTAGTTTCCATATGCTGTAGGACAAATTTAGTGGCATACATCAGGTATCTTAACTAAAATCTGCTGAAGCACTAGCCCAGTTCTATCCTCTTCCTATATATGTTTGTGTTTCCTCTTCCGCTTTTGCTTCTTTGGTAAGAGACCACTACAAGGTGTTTGTTTTAGTGGAATGATTTTATATTGTCTTCTCTTCTCTTGTATAATAAACTCTTTGACTGTGTGTGTTGTGGTTATATTCGAATATAAATTGTTAACTGCAAAATATATAAGGCAACTTAGTAGCTTTGCTTTGGTTCAATATAGTGTGGTAGGTCAGTGAAATCCATTTTTCATTAATTCTTTTTGCTTGTATCAGATTGTTTAGGAAGGCGGCTTGGTCCAAGGTTTCTTGGCAGGGGTGGTGACTATTCAATGGTACTTATCCATTCTTTTGTATTCAAGTTTACAATATGATCGTTGAAAGAATAACTTTGGTTCTTACACTAGATTGCATAATTGCACTTATGCAGAGGCTTGTGAGAGATTTATACAAGATACTTGACCAAGTAAACTCTGAGGATGTTCCAGTTGATTTTAAGGTGCCAGAATCTTTCAATGAATTACTCTCTGACATAAGGAATAACCAGTATGATGTGAAGACATTTGCTTTGAAGTTGAAGGCAATGGTATGCTTTCTAGTTTTTTGGCCAATAAGGGTAACTTTAGAAATGCTGCATGTTGTATTTTCTTTATTCACCATGTGGTTAAAAATTGTAGCACTTTGTCATCCTTCTTAACAGCAGGTTCTAACAAAAACCAGAAACCAAAGGGGCACAGAGTGTTACATTTTGAACCACAGGATCTAAAGTGAAATCAGGCTATACCATAAGGGTTCTTTTTTAAGTTTTCCCAAAATAATTTCATTTATTGCTCTAAATTTTGTTCTATATAAGTTTTAGCTTATGAAAGTCAACTTTTAACGTATGTTTCTTCTCACTAGGTTATTTATGGCTTGCACTTCTGCATATCCTATCTTCTTTCTTGAATGCACATAAATTGAACTTAAAGTTTTTTCCCAATGTACTAAATTGATTTAGGTGGAATAAGTTTTTGTCCTTGCTGAGAGCAACATTAAAAATTAATTATACATAGTTTCTTTTTATAAAACTGATTTGGCGATTAGTTCTGGTTTTTCCCCCCCTTTCTCTAAGTAAATGTGTGTACATGCAGATGGAAAATATGGATAGGGAGGTAAAAAGATCGAGACTAGCAGAACAGTTGCACAAGCATTTTGCAGCGACAGCAATTCCTAAAGGCATTTACTGCCTCTCTTTGCGATTGACCGATGAATATTCATCCAATGCTCATGCAAGGAAACAACTACCACCTCCGGAAATGTTACCTCTCCTTTCAGATAACTCCTACCACCATTTTATTCTAGCCACTGATAACATTCTCGCTGCCTCAGTTGTGGTCACATCGGCCGTCCGATCTGCTTTAAAGCCTGAGAAAATAATTTTCCATGTGATCACCGATAAGAAGACTTATCCGGGTATGCATTCATGGTTCGCTTTGAACCCTATTATGCCTGCGATTATTGAGGTGAAAGGTGTTCACCAATTTGACTGGTTAACAAGAGAGAATGTACCAGTTCTTGAAGCTATGGAAAATCATCAAGGTGTTAGAATACATTATCATGGAAATCACCTGACAGGGACCAATGATGGTGATAACCCTAGGGTTTTCGCTTCGAAGCTGCAGGCCAGGAGCCCAAAATACATTTCTCTGCTCAATCATCTGCGGATATACCTGCCTGAGGTAAAATAGCTCACGTTATATTGGCATCATTTCTTTCTGTAGGCTATCTCATCTATAACATTGAATCCTGTATAACATACTTCACCATTCCAAAGGAATTTCAACCTGAATCTGGTTACAATATAGTTAAGAAATAATGTATTAGCAAAGCAAATTTACAAAGATGACAATGTCGAATTTTATATGGTTATTTGTCTGTAAACATACCTAAAACGGGTGGCTACAGGCTTGCTGATGCTTTTATTGTGCAGCATCTAGGCCGTTTGCAGATACAGTACAAGGGGAGTGGTGAAAGGAACTCCACTCACATATGCAGCTGCGCATGCAAGCATGCACTGGTTTTAAGACCACTGGTCAATAAAATCGGTGAAATGTGCAACCAGAGAATGAGATTTCACCTTTTATAATTATAAATTTTTGTGATGTCAGTTAACAATAAGTATCTCAAATAATAAATCAAAAATTTTCCACTCTTGAGATACAATGAATACTGCCTAAATTGAAATGCATGAAGCAAAGGGTTCAATAATCTCATAAATCACATTTCCTCTCTGGCCGAAACTGAAGTATTTTCCCTTAGCTTCTTGAAATTTGTGTCATTTTGCTCGCTCACTAATTCTGGCGTTTTATATCCTTTTTGGACAGCTGTTTCCAAACCTCAACAAAGTGGTATTTCTTGATGATGATATTGTTATCCAGCGGGACTTGTCTCTGCTGTGGGATATAGATCTTCATGGGAAGGTAAATGGAGCTGTTGAGACTTGCAAAGGTGAAGATGGATGGGTGATGTCTAAGCGCTTCAGAACATACTTTAACTTTTCTCACCCCCTCATAGCAAATAATTTGGACCCTAATGAGTGTGCATGGGCATATGGGATGAACATCTTTGACTTGAGTGCATGGAGGAAGACAAGTATTAGAGAAACATATCATTTCTGGGTGAAGGAGGTAAGACTTTAATTCATTCCCATTCTTCATAATTTAGTGAGCAGCCATGAAATTGCACTTTAAATAAATGAGTCCTCCATGAGATTTGACTTTTGGAAAGAAATCAATGTGCTTATTGTTTATCATTATATATTCTTGCTTGTTGAAGGATGTTTTTTTCCGGGATCATCTATGCAAAGCTTGGACTGCTGTAAGCCTTGATTCCAGAAAGACCTACATAGTTTTATATCCATTAATCCCATCATTCATTTTTTGTCATCTGAGTTCACGTTTAGTGAAGAAAGCTAAATTTCGAGAATCAGTGGCTCATTGTTTTCCAACTTTTGTTGAAAAGAAACTTTTGATTTAGTTGATAAATTACTAGCTATATCGTCATGGAAATGCTTCTAACAATATGATTTTAGAGCACTTGTACCCTGTTCACCATTCAGGTTATCTATAATGAAACTTTGATGTGTGTTAGTTTACTTTTATGTCATATCATTTTATTCACTGCTCTGTTTTACTTTAAATTTTCCCTAATCAAAGTACCTGAGCCTGATCTTATTTTTATAGTCTTCGGTTCTTTTCTGTCTTCCTTTCCATTGCAGAATCTGAAGTCGAACCTCTCACTATGGAAGCTTGGAACATTACCACCAGCTCTTATAGCCTTCAGAGGCCACATTCATCCTATCGATCCATCCTGGCATATGTTAGGCTTGGGCTATCAGGAAAAAACCAACGTCAACAGTGTACGAAAAGCCGCCGTGATACACTACAATGGACAATGCAAACCTTGGTTGGAAATCGGGTATAAGCATCTCCAGCCATTTTGGACCAAGTATGTGAACTACTCAAATGACTTCATAAAGAGTTGTCATATTATAGAGCCTCGATAACTGATAAATAAGACTTGAAAAATAATTAGAGGAGAGTAAGCAGTGAGATGGAATGGAATGCATTAATCTATCATTGGATGCTCGCGATAGCATATTCTTCAAGATTAT
Organism: Tillandsia fasciculata; assembly: GCA_029168755.2. Classification (NCBI taxonomy): domain Eukaryota; kingdom Viridiplantae; phylum Streptophyta; class Magnoliopsida; order Poales; family Bromeliaceae; genus Tillandsia; species Tillandsia fasciculata. The sequence goes on along the minus strand of CM054932.1, from coordinate 29,359,988 downwards.
CACGAAGAAATTGGTGAGATGAGCACTACATTCAAAGATGGCTGTTGCCTCGACTACCCATATCACTTCAGCAGTACTTGCATTTCTAGTGGCATAGGAAATTCTTTTAATTATGTATCATAGTGATTGAAGTTTCGTCGTCGGTATTATGAAGGTAGTTATGTGATGTCTTCCTGGAGGGGTATATAATGCCTATTGGTGTAAATGATGCTAGAGAAGTAGCTATGGGCAGAGCAGCAGATTACATTTTTCGCCACCGCGAAAGCAAGGATCGTAGTTTTGTCTCGTGATGCGCTTATAATCCCGCTTTACACCCTTTCTTTTTTTTTCCTTTTTTGCTATTTGATAATTTATTAAACATGACCTCTTTTTGGTTCTCTATTTATCCTCTGATTAAGAGGACATGATTATTGTTGTAGGCCCCCATGTATTTATGGGGTACTTTTAAGATATTTGTTACTATTTATTAGATATTGAAATGTGCAGGTAATAATTTTTTAGCTCTTTCTCCTTCCTCACATCTGTTGATGGTTTTCTTATTTCATTTCTTGCCGACTAATATTGCTAATTGTGTAAGAATGAAAGGGAGGTTTAATTACAGTTTTTTTTCAACCACTTTTTTAAATAAATGAAATATTGAAATAAGAAAGCTTAATTTCAAGGGGAATGCTTTAATTAGTGGATTCTTCTATAGTTGGTTGGGTGCTCCAGTTGCTTATTCATTTCTATTTAATCTTCTGGCTTGATTGGCAAGTAGCAGTGAGCTTTTTGAATCTCGAAAGGCTCAGTAGGTGCCAAGACCCAAGAACGTTTCAAATTGAAGATTCTGCTGATGTTGGTGAAATTTGATGTAAACAGGCTCACTATCTTTTTCCTTGCAAATTGTCAACAGCTTTATGCCAAAGTCACAAGCACTAGCACCAAACCGAAGCTTCTACGGTATGCGTCCATGCACCTGATTTTTATTTTCTCTGTTAGAAAAATTATTTCAGAAGCTAGTCCATACCAGCACCTAATCTGCTTACCTGAAGAAAAGAATTCATGCTGATATACATTTAATCACAACTACTGAAAATAAACTGGAACAGATTGGTAAATCAAACAACAAATTTTGAGAATCTCCAGTACCATTTACAAGAAAGATTAAAATAACTTATATAAAAGAAAACAGCATATACATACACAAAAAGGTTGTGAAACAACACCCTCGGATATTTAGTCCAATTACAACCTAAGAAAATTCTATATAGATGCAACTCTGACATCTGACATGTATGAGAAGAATCAAATCAAATTGGTATTTAAGTATTAAACAAAAACAGAAAGAACTAGAAAAAAGAAAAAGAATGATACCACCACTCTCTGCAGTGTATCCAAAGGCTGACAACAAACCACTCGCATATACAGGAAACATACAAACCTCTTCGACTCTTCGAGAATGAAATTAAAGATTATATGCAGTAATCCGCAAGGGGGGAAAATGTACGGCAATCTATGAATTACTTAACCATTGTCGCGAAATAAAATCACGGAACTTCTGCTGTCGGAACTGCTTTGCTTTCTTGCAGCGAGATCACAGTTTCAAAAGCACCTACCAAGGCCTTCACCTTACTCTTTCTAGTTTCAACAAGCTTGCTTGCCGTTTCTTCTATGACATGATTGAATAGGCCTTGTGAATCTTTCTTTCCTTGTACATCTTGATGTCTCAATACAATAACTGGTGCTTTTGAGGTACTCAAGTCTACAGCAGACTCTTTCCTCTTTGTAGAGTTTCTCCCCACCACTTCCCCTTTTGCATTCTGGCTTTCACCGACGACTCTCGGCTTCCTGAATGTGAGTCTTCTCAGTCCATTGTTCTCAGACTGAATGTTCACCACCTTGCCTCTGCGGAATTTCATCTTGTGGGGTGAAGGCAATTTATCGTCGGAGATAACAATAGCACTTCTTCTCAATTTCCTGATGTTTACGCCTTCTAAACCATTCGAGACTTCACTGCTTGCTGACATGGAGCCACGCTCTTCTTTTCCACGAGATGAAATCGATGGTGGAGATTTTGACGATGAGGCCAACAATGAAGTTTTCACTGGTGAGGAGCACTTGTCCTTGAAAGATTTCTTTCTTATGATCTTAGTATCTTTCTTCTCTAATTTCGAGTCAATGACATGTAGGGTTTTCTCCTTGATATCAGCACGAGAATCCAATCTTCCAAGTTCCCTTTGATTCTTTGTTGGGGAGATGGGAATAGCTTTATTGTATTTTCTCAGGTTAATGCTTGAAACTGACTTGAGATCAGCCTTTACAGGAATAGACGGCTTTCGCTGCTTCCTCGCATCCTTTTGTCCATTATTTGGCTCATCTTCACCCTTGGCAGTCTTCTTCTCCAGGCTCTTTCGGCTTGCTTGGCCTCCTAAAGAAATTGACGAAAGTCTAGTTTTCACCACCGAAGTTTCTGGTTTTGGAAAATTACGACATTTGGCAGATAAATCAGTCGCAGTAAGTGATGATAAAGATTTAATCCCGTTAACTCTTGGTTTACCAGATGCAATCGTACTCTTTACAAATGATGGGTTCTTCTTCATCTTCTCGTCGTTACTGGTTTCTTTGAAAGATTTTAGGGTTCTTTTAAGAGGAGACGTAGCCCTTTTATATCTGCCAAATTCCCCTTCTTCACCATTCTTTTTCGTGGTAGTTTTAGACTTATCAGAACCCTCAATTTTCTCAACAACCTTTGGTTTTCTCAGTTCTCGCTTTTTCGAGTAACTTGAGTTCGAACTCTTCATTAATTTCTTTCCCATTGAAAGTTCCGCTGCTTGCTTACGGGGTGTTTCTTCCATTTGATTACCTTTGTTTTTGACAAGTGCATCAGCTATTCCATTAAGCTCAGCTGATACAATGGCTTCTTGTACATGTTCTGTGATTGGCCCTGAGCTTACATGCTCCTCAGATAATCCTTCTCCAACCGACTTAATGCTTAAATTTTGATCAGATGATCCCGCCGAATTAGCTCGTGCATCTTTGTCCAATGCGTCACTTCTCTGGATGGTTGAGGGTATCACTAATTTTACGCTCACAGCCTCCTCAGATGATCCTCCATCTATATCAGGTGGTGTAATTCCGAGAGAAAAAGCACCCTTTAAATCAGTTGCGAGAGAGCTAAGATCTATGCTCAAAGGAGCTTCTGCTAAATTCGTGGGTGGATCAGAAAGCTGATACACTTTTTCAGGTGGCATCGACTTAATAGAACGATCATCCTCTGACCAAGATATCTTCTGCTTAAGCTCTGGTCTCTTTTTTCTCCCTTTATGGCTAGGAGTAATAATTAACTGATCTTTTTCTTTATCAGGAAATTTAATAGCATTATTTCCTTTTCGAAAATGAACAGGGATCCTTTTCTTAGTATCAAACCCATGCTTATGTCCATATTTACAGAAGTCGTGGCAAGAACCAGAAGAAGGCTTGAGATAATGGGGAATCGGCTTTTTGCTGCTGCTATCTGCTTTTGCTATCGAGTTTATAGGAGTTGGTAAGACAACGCCCCTCTCTATCGATTCTTCACTCATTGAAACAAGAAAAGAAGGATAGCGTCGCGCACTGCAGCAATACTATTAGCAAGAAGGCATGTGATTAAAAGGCGAGTCCTGTTCGAATAGTGAACAGAAGATGCAGAAAAAGAACTTTAGAAACAAGTGCAATAGATCAACTAAGTTTCCTGGTGGGGGTTGCTATTACCAAACCTTTACTATACACTAATTATAAGAGTCTGTACAGAGAAAAAATACAAGCAAACGGTAGAGACTCCGATCGATATAGACATCAATTATTTGATGAATGTGACATACTATCTAATGTATCCTTTATCACTCCTTCATCAATCAAAAGGTTAGAAAAGATGATCTAATTAATACTACTTGGCATCGCAGATAAAGTTTCCAAATTTCAAACAGTGTAGAGATATGTTGCAGGAAGAGAAAGTGAAGTACAAATTTATCTCTTAACAGCACACTTGAATTCAATGTATAACCACAAGTAAAACTTCCAAACAAGCAAGTTCCCGAAAAATGAAGCCTACAGGAAGTCTTAATTTTAGGACTACTCAACTTTCATTTCCATCTTCCTTGCAGGTAAAATCTACTTAAAATGATACATGCAGTATGAACATGTAAAAGCAAAAATACAAATTAGGGACAGTGGCCTTAATAGTTAATACTATATATATATATATAATGACAAAAACTATTCACAGTAATTTTTGAATTAATTATACAAGTCAAAATGAAAACAAGAAGGAAAACCTATGCAAAACTATTAATAAGGGTCCAAATACCACAATTTTTAACCTCTTCTTCTACATCAACCAAAGCTTTATTCTTTTCACATCCAAACAGGGCACAACAATTGAAATTAACCGATTCGAAAACAACAAAACCCATATTTCCAAATCAAACGAAACGGAGAAAACAAACTGATTCAAAACAAAAACAAAACAAAAAAAAAAGGACCAACCTTTTCTCTTCCACGTAAAACGCCTCGGCGTGCTCTGGAAAGATCGCGAAATACGCTTCAAGATCGCACCTTTCGACGATTTCGTAGACCACAAAGCCCAAAATTAAAAGGGAACGACCCAATTGAGGTCTCTATCCAACAGCGAAAACCCAGCTCCCACTTTTAGCGACCTTGCACGCAAAACAAAAGCTCTGTTTCCACTTTCCGGGGTGGTGAATTTGTGATGATCGAAAGCGAAACGATTAAAGGAAGAGAAAGAGAACGAACGAAGAGGAGAGAGAGAGAGAGAGAGAGAGAGAGAGAGAAAGGGGAGGGCCCCAGATGCCCAAATGGGCGAAGGTACGGGATTGGGCTATTGTTGGGAAACTATGAAGGTGAGGTTGAAGAAGCAGAGGAATTGATCATAATTCATGAATCCTTTCCCAATTTCTTTTCTTTTTTTATTCTTCTTATTATTTATGGTAAGGAAAAGTTTTGGAAAATAATTTAATGAAGTAATTGAGTAGCAAAGCATCCAAGAAAATAATTGAGTAGTTCAATGCATTAAATAATTTATGATAAAATCAACGAAAGGGACAAAAATTATAGATTTTGGATCCTACATTTATCAAATAATAGTTTAAAAAATAAATAAAGTAAAATAATTTTTTTGATTTAGATTAATGCTCGCTATCCACAAATCCAATTGAATTAATAATAATAATAATTCAGAAAAATAAACAAAAATGTATGAGGCAGAGTCAAAGGGAGAGTACGCGCTGATCCACTGACCCACACGGTTCAGCGTTCATGATGCATTTAAGCTCGACACGTATTTACTTTTGCATCAATTTAAAATATATATCTTTTACAAAAAGAAAAAACATAACTTTTTTTCATATGTTTGCCATGCAAACTCCCAAGCTGAATCAAATACCTGAGCTTTTACAAAACATGAGAAATATTAGAAAATGCGTAGAATTAAAGTATAGCTCCAGCTCGAAAAAGAATGATTATTAGGGATTTTTAATTACTTTAACTGCTCATGTTAAGAGATATATATATTAATTATTATTGCTGTTTAATTAACAGATCGAGAAAAGAAAAGGAGCAAATGGTAGAACTCAGTTTAAGGCATTGAAGTTAATTAGGAGTTGGGAAATATACACATTCTGATATATAATTTAGTTGCTCATTTATTTCTTGTAGCAGGTTTTTCAATGTCTAATTAATCATATGATTAATCATATCTATATACATTATTTAACCTTCGAATAGTAGTTCAATTTATCCTTAAAATATACGTGAACATTCCTTATAACGATTGAAGGGTACGTACCTTTCTACTTTGATCTTTAATTACAGTATAATAAGCCCAGTACTGTAGATATATATATACTAATTAAAGATCAATTAAGCTAGTACGTAGGCCCATGCATAGTTATTTGCACAGGTTATATAACAAATATCTTTTTACTGAGATCAAAGGAATTACGTAGAGTTTCATAAATAGAAAACATGGTTAATTAATTATAAGATCATTTACTAATATCCAATGATTATCAAGTTGTTCTCTTTATCTCTCTCATCTGAAAATGAAATCTCAGCCTCATGTAGAAATTAGTTGAGGGAGGCGATCGACCCACCAACCGAAGAAAAGGCGTCCTTAATTTCGATAAAATCGATCAGAATATTAATTATATACTTAATTTCTCAAATGTTGCTTCCTATATATATGGTAATTAACCACAAGATAAGCATCAAATTAACATTGCATGGATCTTAATTGCATGATACATAATTTTTGTGGGAGAAGATCTAGATTCTTCTTAGACCAAGTGCTATATAATTAATCTCCTAAGCCCAGTAGTATATATATATAGAACTTAATTATTAATTCTTCTGCATATATATATATATATATATATATATATAGTACATGCGCGTTTGATCCACCAAACTCACCTACTTCACCCAGTGCTCAAAAAACATTTCGATGGAAATAAAAAATATGTGACATGCATGCATCGGAGCAATGATGATTATCTCTCTTTTGTTGAGATTCGTCGACACGTACTTAAGTAAAGAATCTTATTCAATTAATCATCGCTGTGCTTTTTTTATCTGTATAATGATATTTTATATGTAATGTAATTAATTAATTAATTAATTAATCATCTTTATTCCTCAATTATGACATGCAATTAACTTTCAACTTAATTAGTTAATGTTCCTTTTCGATGCTTAACTGTGAGTACGTGTACGTATATGAAATTGTTCGGCATCAATCGTAAGGAATGAATTAGCTAGTTACCAACAAACCATCCTCTCCTATTCCATCGTCCGAACCGCAATTACTGCACCCTACTGGAATACATAAAAGATATGAAATGTGCCCAACAAGATGTTCATGGATCTGCACTGTTCATGATCAATTATAACACTAGTTAATTACAGGTTACAACTTTACATACGACCATGCGCCAATTACTCGAGTAATCCCGCCCAGTGAGCCACGATAGGTGTTATGATCACGTAATGAACCGATCGACTTGACCACACCAAAAGTTTTTGAACAGGTCTGAAACAAGGCATGCCAATCTATAATGATGTTTCGGGTGTTAAATGGCGGTAACTCGACGACTAATATGATAGCAACTAGCTATCATTTCTCATAGAGAAAGATATATAGCAAGTTGTCTCTGCACCGTTCTTTTTTGTTTTAGAAGCAAACTAACTAGAAATGTGTAACAACCACAGAGTAGAGAGAAGTAGAGGAAAGGAGAAGAGTAGAGGAGATGGGGAGAAGAGTAACTCTGGTGACGAAGAGAGGAGTTAGGGTGTAGTAAAGGAACCCAAGTGAAGAGGCAGAAGCGGAACCGTGGTTGAGTAGAGCTTCGTACGAGGGTAGGTGAGAAATGACCGGGTGTTAGGAGTCTCGAGAATTCCAAGCGGAGCGGGCACGGAGAAGCCAGGGACGGATCCACTTAGCCATGGATGGGCAGCAGCACTGTAGCGAGAAGCAGCCTGGCCCGGAAGCCCAGGGAGCGGCAAGTTCAGGCCCAGCTAAGGCCCAATTCCAAATTACAGTTTATGCTACTGAATACCCAAGTAGGAATTAATTATAATTTAGTCACTCAAGAGGAGAACTATAAATAGTTAACTGTAATTTATGAATAATTTGAATCAAAGTCAATTCTCTTCTCCTCTCTCCTTATTTCTCTCTGAATCTCCTTCCTTTTCTCCCAAAACCCTCCTTTCCCTCAAGAACCCTAGACACATTCCCAGATCCGATCAAACAACTGAACCCATCATCCTCACCGAAAGTCGATCTCAGAGCAATCTCATCACAGATCGGCTACGGATCGTCCGGTTGTTACAAAATGTGAAGCAGTTATGTTTAGAACTTGAGATTTCAGGTATCAACCATCAAGTTTTTAACTAAAGCTCGAGATATGATCGGTGATAACTAATTATTGTTGAAACTTGTTTCTATATATTTAATATAATGCCATTTAGTAGCTCTAATTCAATTGTTCAAACTCTCTTCATTTTTAAGAACATTTGTTGGTTGACTGAGTGGAAGAACAAATTTGCAAAAACTTAATTTGTCTATTGACAATCATTTTCTGCTAGGGGTGTAATCGGTTTGTATTGGTTCGGTTTTTCGGTAAATCTCAAAACAAACCTAATTTTCTTAATTTGAAAAAGTTTACAATTAAACCAAACTAATTTATAATAAGAATCAATCGAACCAAACCAAATTTTTTATTTTTATTATAAATTAAATTATAATTTAAAAGTATAAATTGAATCATTACGGAATCACGGGCAAAAAATTTTAACTGTAAACATAGAATTTTGAAAAATATATTGATACAAGATCAAGCTGTTTCACAAAATTGTTTACTAAATTTTATTTTAAAATTAGAATTTAAAATTTAATATTTCAATTTAAAATCTTAATCTAAAATTTTGAAAAAAAATTGAAGATCAACTCTTTTTTGGTCCAGTAGTTTCCGATTATAAGCCTTGGTCTAATTCCTTCGGGTAATCGGGCGAAAGCCCGATCTTCGTCCAAGTAAGCCTAGTGGGCTTAACTCAAATTAGCGGGTTTGGGTTCGGACCCATCCGAATCCGACTCAGTCCAACGAGTCTCCGCGATCTCACGGCCCAAATTATCGGAACAAATTTGCGGCCGAGAGAGCACGTACAGCTGTTCCAGAGATTAACACTTTTCTCTCCCATTTAATCCACCGTTCGTTTCCGTACGGACGGGTTGGATTACTAAAACTTATTTATACTTACTTAGCACCCGATGTAATTGATATTTACAATTTACAATTTACAATTTACAATTAATAATTAATAATAATAAGACGTGGTTGCAATCGTTAGAGAGAGAGAGAGAGAGAGAGGAGAGGAGGGAATGGAGAGTTTCGTTCTCTTCGTCCCTTCTCGATCCTTCTCCTCCTCTTCCTATTTTTCTCTCGGATTTCGTGGCTCTAGGGTTTGTAATCGATTCGACATCGCGATTCGTAAGGTGATTTCCCCTTTATCGATCTTCTTGTGGAACAAATGTGGAGATCAAGCATATAGTTTTGATTTGTAATGTTTAACTCTAAATATTGCTCTGGATTTGTGGTCGAAGTAGTTTCGTGTGTTTGTAGGCTTCGATCGATTTAATTGTGTTTATAATTTATTAATTTGATCAGTTTTGCTCCTATTTTTTGTTTACTGTTTAATATTATTCGGGTTAAATTGGATAGTTTTTTTTTTTTTTCTTTTTTTTTGTTGCAGAAAGGGCTAAATTCTTCGATATATACTATTGCAAATTATGTATTTAAATTCCTCAAGCTTGCTTTTTTTTAGAATTTACAGTTTTTTCTCTTGTTTCGTAGTAATCTGTAGAAATATGGCCTTAAAGTAAAAAAAAAATTCTGCTGGTTTTATCTCTTTATAGAGTTTATTGTCTTCCTATTATGTTGATTTGATTTTAAACCTATCAATTTTGTGCCATTTGTTTTGTTTTCCTCGATGAGACAAGAATTGTGATGGTGAAAGGTCATCTTTTGCTAGATTAACAATTATACTTAATGTGGGAAAATAAAGCTGTGAGCTAGTAATTTTTTTTGGCTATAATTACTATGGAGAATGTTACTGCTATCTAATTATGCAACCGCCTTAGTTTGCCGCATTTGTTCTAGGCGAGCCAAACAAAGAGTGATTTTTTTGTAAATTAATGGTTCTTGTAATTTTTGATTGCTATGCTTTGATCCCTAAGATGTCAAAAAGACATGGTTTGTAGTATCTCTGTTGATCGTTGTTGGACCTGGAGCTTCCCGTTGGGATTAATTAGAAAGCATAACAATTGAGAAGATTGGAATTGTATTCTCTTATTAGGGCTTGTTTGGATGCTATAACATTTTATTCTTCTTGGATACTTGAGAAGCCTTTAGTACTTGGTTCTGGAGAGCATGAGAAAATATCTGTTAGCAAAAAGGTTGTAGCAGTCGTAATATTTTAGGACGGGGGTCCATTATAGATTAAATTGTAGTTGGCACTCGCTATCCTGAAAAAATCAATATTACTAACACTTCACAATGTACTGAGAGTAAAATTCCTATGCTAACATTACCATAGGAAACCCTAATCAAACACAAGTTATCACTATGCAGCTTGTTTCAGCATCTAAACTGGCCCGGCAATGAGAAAAAGTTAATGTTTTAGGAGTTAATCTTTCTACTTCACTACTAGATGCATCGTATATAATATTAATTAGTTTTACTGATTGACATCAAGAAGCAGTTTTTGGCCCCTACCCTGTGATGATTTTCAAGCTGTAAATCCAATCCCTTGATATATCATATATTCTCGGATTTGCGGTTGTTTATTCATTATGCAGGAGTAGTCTTTTGGGACCTTTATTTATGTGTTTACTACTATAAATCTTGTAAGATCATTTATTCACTAGAATTTGTCCTTTCAGCTTCACTCTTTTACTGAGAAACTCTTTGCAATAAGACTAAACGTTAAATCCTTTTCTCAGGTTGAGTAGTTTGGCTGTGGATTGGATATGATTCTCCCCTGAGATGTCCTCTTAGCAGGCTAAACTTTCCAATTCCACAATGTGGCGATTTGGTTCTCATGCCATAGAAAGAAATTTAGGCCCAAAAAGCGACTTGTCGAAACCACGACCGGCCAGCCCAGATTGCTCTGATGATGATGTATCCCCATGTGCGACGAGAGAAGAAGCGCTTGAGTGCCCAATATGCTGGGAATCCTTTAATATCGTGGAGAACGTGCCCTACGTTCTATGGTGCGGCCACACCCTCTGCAAGAACTGTGTGTTAGGGCTTCAATGGGCCGTCATGAAATTCCCAACTTTACCCATCCAATTACCACTTTTCATTTCATGCCCCTGGTGCCATTCACTTTCTTTTCGACTTGTATATAAGGGTGAATTGAAGTTCCCGTGCAAGAACTACTTTTTGCTGTGGATGGTTGAGAATATGAACGGTGAGAGGGCGAAGCGCCAAGAGGATTGGCCATCAAATAGCTCAGTCCAGGGAAGCTGTTCTCTCCACCGCGACAATCTCACTATGGTCCCTCAACTTCTCCACAACAATCACTCACTCTTCGATACTACTACTGCCGAACACTTAAGTATGGAGAGGATATACTCGTCTCTTCAGAAATCGCTGCTTCTTTTTGTTCACCTCACTGCGAAGTTCCCTCTAGTGGTCATATTCCTCCTCATCATTTTATATGCAATACCCGCAAGCGCCACCATCTTGGCCGTGTACATACTAGTCACTATACTCTTTGCAGCGCCTGCTTTCCTGATTCTATACTTTGCGTACCCTAGTTTGGATTGGCTTGTCAGAGAAATCATCACATAAATATGTTCTCTTATTTATTGCCATGCTTCGTAGGGTTTGGGCATCTTCTTGTCCCTGTGCTCAGGTCACCGCGAACTATTGTAATATATAAGACAGCAATGCAGTTCCTGATTGAACTGATGTTTACAATGTACACTTAAAAAGGGTTTTAAGCCAATTACTTCAAACTTTCTTATGATCAGGAATCTTTTTTCTTTTTCTCGTGTCTTTTCTGAGCCTGAATTTTTGCTGTGCAAGAACAAAAGATTCTGTATAAAGATAGTATTGAATTGATTGTGTATAGTTCTTAGATGCTTTGTGCTCTTTTTAGGTTTTGCCCTTGAACATTTCTCTTTATATGTGGGCCATTTTATGAATAATGTGAAGCTAACAAATAAATCTATACTATAAACAGTTGCAGGATTGAATTTCTTTCTTGATATTGTGAATCATGCCTGAGTCTGCATGATTATTGATACGTCTCTGCCAGTTAGTTATGGTTATATACGCATTCTATATTCTTTATTTTTTTATAAATAAAAATTTTAATTATAAAGTTAAAATTAGAAATTTTATTTTAAATTGCCAAATATATAGGAGTGTCTTTTTTCTCATTAAAAGTGATTGAAAAAAAATATATTATTATATGTGTATATTAACACATCATATACTACAGTTTATATTAGAGAACTAATTGTTTATATCAAAATTTAATTAAATATATCCTATTTATAAAATCTAATAATTTAAATATATTTACTGAATTAAATTTTAAAATTTTTATTATAGATTTTAAGTATATAGTGTATGTATTTATATACACTAGAATAATTAATAGAATGCCCTCATAAAATATATATTAGAGGATTAATAGAATATTTGATACTCATACACCGCAAAGTAGATTAAAAAATTAATAAAATATATGATACTTAATATTCTAAAATAAAATATGATATACTATATATAATATAAAATATTTAAATATTTAATAAATATTTTAGAACTGATTTACAGTACACCGGGTGCGTCTAATATATATATATATTTTTTTTGAATGTGTTGAATATTTTTATTGGATCCTTTCTTATATGAACACTCTCAAATTATATTTCGTATAGATTTGTTTTAGAAGATAGCATGTCTCTTTCTCGTCAACCTCGTACCTTTTTCTTTTTTTTTATCACCTTTCATTTTGTTACTCTAAAAGTGGGTACTATATGGTGCTAAGTGTAAGCTAGGTATGCTGGAGCTATCAAGATTATAAACGTAACCTAATTGGGACAAAAACAAATAGCAGGTAGCGATCAAATACATTAATTCCCGTGCATCCGAAAATGACCAACATTTGAAACTGGTAGAGATTACTACTGCATACGGAGAGAGATACCTTTGAGCGTTGGCTCATCAAAGATGAAACACTCGTACGTTTTTAGCCACTTGATTAAGATAACCAATAGTGAATAAACATTTTGAGTGTCGACGCATCAAAGGAGAAGGCACTTTCTATGTGAGCAAACTAATTAAGATAACCAGTATTGCAGTACCAGTTAAGGTTGTAACAATCTTGCAAAATGAAAGGTTGTAACAATCTTTCTTGATTATAGTGAATTAACATTTGCTCCTCTTTTTTCTTTTCTTTTTTTTTTTTAAGGTCCGGCAGAACGAAATATGTCCGACTCGATTATGTATCCCGTGGTAAAAATTGAGAGGCGCAGGACCCTTGGCAAGACGTTGGGCTCATAAACGGACGAGACGCGTGGGCAAGCCGCTTGGTCAAGTAGACGGGCGGAATGCGCAGGGGCGGCCTGCTCGGGTCTATTCAAAGGGACTAAGTTGAGTGAATTTGTATTGTCCTTGGTACTGACTCTAAAGGCAAAAGGGCATTCGGCTAAGTAACACTCTCGAGTAGAGTTTGTCCGGCTAGGCGGAATATGCTCGGCTTGATGGCCAACCTCGTTGACGGGGTTGTTCGTTTGTAACTCAAGGAGTCCGACGAGGAGTTCGACGTAAGATGCGGTGCTGAGCAGTCAAGCTCGTGGAGGAGCATGCTTGGTTAATGCTTGAGTTGCGATCTCGCTGTTTAAATCCGAGAATGTATCCGTGGCAAAAAATTTGGAAAGACTAGCTCGGATATGTGACACTTGAGCGCCGCACAAAAAATTTTAAGACGAAAAAGCTGACCTCATGACAAGTGATTTTTTTTTTTTTTTCTTTTTTTCACGTCTTTCTTGAGACACTGCTGTCTCACCTACGTTGCTTAGTTTATTGTCTTTCTGAATGAAGCGAATAGCGCGCTATCTTTATCTCAAAAAAAAAACATTTGCTCTTTTGCACACGTAAAATATTTTTATTATTACAGCTTTTTAATGTGAGCAAGAAAAGAAAAATACAATTCGGGTTTTCTTCATGCACCCCAGTCACATTATTACGAGCCACAAATGTGCTTAATTTTAACCCAGCTACCGCCGAGAGGAACCAAACAAAATGATTTAAATCCGAATCAAACCAACAAATGACCATATTCTGGAATCTGGCCTTTTTATCAGTGCGTGCATGGCATGCGCTAAATGAAAGCACCATGTTTATATGTAATTTATATATCGCTGAAAATTTACTCATTTATCCTACAAATTAGTAGTATAATGTATAACATGCAGCAGATATTATGTTATTTGAGTTGAACAACTACAACTGAAAGAAACATTGAGAATCCTGCAAAACCAAAAGTGAAAATTTGAAGCATTTGATTTTGGACCCCAAAAGCTTGCTTGCTTCTGGCCACAACAAAAGCTTTTTTCTTTTCTTTTTTTTTTTCTTTTTTCTTTTTGGGTTCCTTTCCAAACATTTATTAAAAGTCAAGTAAAACAAGCTCCACCAATGAAAACGTAACTTAAACCTCAAATAATACAACCTCAACTTTGAGCGAATTAATTATCCAAAAGGAAAGATAGCGCCAGTAGATACCCCAATGATTGGCTCCTCCTGTTTACAGGATTTAAAATCCTGTATAATTCATACTATCCGCTTTGTTTATTTTTAAAATAAACTTAGCTGAAAATATGAAGCAACTAAGTTTCGAACTCGAATCTCGAATATCAACCATCAAGCCCTTTGTCACTTCACTAAGTACGGTTGATGCATAATGTTAAGCAGTCAAAAGAGGAGTTTGCTGAAGCATTTGAGAGTGCAAAGCAATTTGGGATGATAAAAAGGAAAAGTAAGGGAGCAGTGAGAGAGCAAAAACATGATGATAAGAAGGAAAAGTAAGGGACCAGTGAGAGAGCAAAAACATGATCACCACCACTCCACTGGTCCTGCTGCCTTGTCCCTTGCATGGACGCTTCCCATGGCTTCAAGAAGGGGCAACCTAAAGTGGGGACAAACAATCAAGAGAGGAAGCAATTATTATTATTCATGAAGCTAGTAAATTTTCTTCAAAGTATTGCAAAATATTCTAAGGGCCAAAGAAAAAAAAAAGAACAGTATTGGGTTTACCTGAACTATATTTTGAGATTGGTATTTGAACTTTGAAAATTTCGATTTAGCTACTTAACCTTACAGCATGTTAGATTTCAGTATATTTCTATCCGAATTTAAATCTAACTATAGCTTTTTAGTTTTTTCGAGGGAATATTTTGCAACCAAAAATCGAAAGGAATTTTCTATCAGAATTTAAATATAACTATAGCTTCTTTCAGAATTTGTGATAATTATTTGAGGAATTTTCTAAAATCAAAAGGAATATAAGATTAGATAGTAAAAACAAGCACAGTATTCATTTCAAAATGCACAATAGTTCAGGTTAGCTCAAACATTGTTACCATAACTAAGAAAGAACAAGAATTGCTCAATCTTGCATTATAACTCAAAAAACAAATGAAGAGTAAGAGAAATAACTCCGAATAACACAGACAAAGAGAAACAGGTAATCAAACTAGAATTACTTGTTTCAAATTCAGTTCAACAGAAAAGAATCGTATTATCTATTTCACCAAACTAACTAAAGCTAATAGAAAGCAACACATCTCAGATACACAGTTCTGACAGTGGAAAGTCGGAAAAGATTACCGTGTGTTACCTTGTTGACTGTCGCAAACAAAATTAGATTGCAAAGAAACGATGGAAGTGCTCATCGAGTAGACACACTAAATATTTGCTTTAACTATGCATAAGCACAAGCTCATTATGTTACTCCAACTTCACAACAGAAGCACACATTGCACCATGTAGAAAAATTAGTCTTGAAAGGGAAATATTCATCGCACAGACTTGACTGATACTAATTGCCCATCATTCAATTAATATTTAAGTCCAAACTCTCATGCACCTACAGAGGAAAGCAGACAACATGTCAGTCAAATTTCTATATACTACTGTCACTATATTTAGTTATCAAAATAAAAAAGCAACAACAACAACGACAACATCAATGATTTAAGTTTCTTATTCTATGATGGCCGTGCATCACCAACTTCCCTTTGCTTGACAATTACTTTAATCCGGTCGCATTCCTCAATCACCCATAGTAGAACTAGGATCAAAATAATGGTAAAAAAATAAGTTAGAAAGCTAAATGATTGACATAGAACATGGTAGATACATGGACAACTTGTGTAGATTTCTTCTTGTTAATCCTCTCTTTATCAGTTGTTTCCCAAAGATTTCGTTACATCCTGCCATATCTTGTGGTGCACATGAGGCATTTATATTAATCATTGCAACCGACCAATATCTCATGGTGCACAAGCGGCTTTGTATATTAATCCTAGCTCACCATCTATATATATATCTCATGAACCAACCCACACTAACCAACATAAGGTTTGCTCCAAACGAAAAAAGAATAAAAAAAAAACATGGTCTCAGAGAAGCGGCAACCCAAGCATGTATGTGTTATTGGAGCAGGGCCAGCAGGCTTGGTATCGGCAAGGGAGCTAAGGAAAGAAGGGCACTCAGTTGTCGTATTGGAGCAGAACCATGATATAGGTGGGCAATGGCTATATGATCCAATAGTAGAGATTGAATATGCCTTAGATAGAATCACTCCTTTAAAGGTTCATAGCAGTGTGTATGCCTCGCTTCGACTTATGTCCCCTAGAGAGGTGATGGGCTTTACCGACTTCCCTTTCTTCACAAAGAAAGGAAGAGATATGCGAAGATTTCCTGGCCATCGAGAAGTGTATTTGTACCTTAGGGACTTTTGTCAGTGGTTTGGATTGAGGGGGCTAATAAAGTTCAATACAAGAGTCGAGTATGTGGGCATGGTGGATAATATAGAATTTGGAAGTGATGTGAAATGGGTTATTAGATCTAAACAGGAGAAGTGCGAAACGGTCGATGAGGGGATCTTTGATGCTGTTGTTGTGGCTAGTGGACATTATTCTCAGCCTACGATGCCAACCATCAAAGGTGAGTTCTTCCTTTCATTCATAGGATATTACCTAATTTAGCTTTCAGAAAAGAAGCCACATTAGATCGGTTGATAGAAGATTAGATGCATGGTTCATTCATTCTAGACTACAAGTTCAAAAACAGAGACCGCGCAGAATTAATGAGAAATAATAGACACTAGCAACTTCTTAGAGATGAAGACAGCTTTGTCAAAATGAAAGTCACTAACAGTATAAAGTTAGTCTCATTGAGGTGCTAACAATGTCTTTTGCTCTCTTCTGCAGGAATCGATACCTGGAAAAGGAAGCAGATACATAGTCATGTGTATAGAGTTCCTGAACCCTTTCGCAATGAGGTTGAGAAAATCTTTCTCACAGTATAGATAATAAATTCCTTAATATTTTACGGACTAAAATTTGTACCCTATGTTTCTTCTCACACAATAGCAAGTGAGATGCATGAAGGTTATTTCCAGAAGAAACATAGATCAACCAGCTAACTGGTATAAATTTATCTTCCAAATGATAAACAGGTTGTCGTGATTGTTGGAAGCTCATTTAGTGGTCAGGACATATCACTTGAGCTAGTTGATGTAGCGAAAGAAGTCCATCTTAGTGTTAAATCCCTCGAACTATCAGAGGGCTTGACCAAAGTCATTTCCAAGTACCAGAACCTTCACCTTCATCCACAGGTATTCTTACTACAGCTTCATGCGTTTGCAGTGTCTAAATCAAGCCACTCCTGCAATCATATGAATAGTTTACACATGTCAAGTTCGACCAATGTCACCCACCTAAATCACTATTTAGCTATAAAAGGAATGATTGAAGCTAGTATTGTCAATTATGTGACTGCAGATAGACTATTTGCTTGAAGATGGGCGAGTTTTATTTATCGATGGTTCGTGTGTGGTTGCTGACTCAATAATTTACTGTACCGGGTGAGTCCTCCCGGAATAGTGTAGAATGCAAATAAGCAGATCAGTACCTTAAATTTCAGCAGTTACATTCAGCTAGTTGATGCTTTGCTAGATTGATAACTTGTTGTCATCCTTTGAAGGTATTCCTATTCATTTCCATTTCTTGACACCAAAGGCATAGTTGTGGTGGATGATGATAGTGTGGGACCTCTCTATGAGCACACTTTTCCCCCATCACTAGCTCCATCTCTCTCATTTGTGGGCATTCCAAAAAAGGTAAGCTTATTCCTTCTTTTGGAAAATTAAAAGTCATCAAATCCAGCAGAAATCAGTCAATAAACTTAAGGGCTGCATTGGCCCCATATAAATGCTTTTTTTCTTATTAAATCAGATCTAACATGCTAATTACCAGCTTCAAATGCACTTTTAGGATTAAATTAAAATAAAAATAATAGGTCTTGATTTTGAACTTGATCAATAGTCTCTCGAACAAACATATTTCAAGTATTAACAATTTTATGAGTTGATGTTGCAGATTCTAGGGTTCCCTTTCTTCGAATCACAAGCAAAATGGATTTCTCAAGTTCTTTCTGGTAGAAGAACACTTCTATCACAGGATGATATGATGAAGTCCATTGAACAGTTCTATCACTCAAGAGAAATTGCAGGGATACCAAAGCACTGTACACATGACATTGCAGACTTTAATGTAATGGCAATTATTCACTACTTAATGCTATTCTGAAAAATATTTAGTACACTTTTAAGATTAAGATCGAACGTAGCATCTATACTTGTAGATAAATAACTCAGACAAAAGGAAAGGTTTCATGTTAGGATTGACACTACTAAAGAATACTTTGGCAATCTATTCAATTATAAAATACAAAACAGCTAATGGTTGTTTATTTCCAGTTAGGTTTACTGCCATTACTTGTCACCTGGAAGTATGAACATAAATGACTTTGGAATTCGAAAGTCAAATACCACAGATGATAAATATGAAAGCTCATTAGGAAGCATTTAGACAAGTCCATATAGATCATTCAGTCAAGAAAATAGTCTATACACCACCTAATGCAATTTTAGAAGGATAGAATCTACAACTAGCTTTGAAATCTGCTCAATTTATTCAATTGCGTTTCTTTTCAGTTTTGGTTATATGTCTTGACAAAACCCAAATCCTGACAAAACGCTCTAGTCGTTGTTCCTCAACTTCTTCGGTGGCAGGTGCTCATAACTGTCTCACCGCTTCTATATTTGGAAATTACTGAATTGTTCAATCTTTTTTCTTTTAAAATCGTAGATAATCTTCTATTTCATGTTCTCTAGATTTTACATTTGCTGCTAGTTGAATACTAATGATACCAAACTTCTCAGTAAACTAGTATAAGATGGAGTAGCAAAATTACTAGGAAGTAATCTACCGTACCTTAAATGATAGGTCTTCAGTGTCATCTAGGCAGTTAAATGAAGATGCCGTATTTGTTATTTAGTTCTTCCTCAAGTAATCTACCTAGAATCATAAGCAAACCCTTAATCTAACTAGGTGATCACTCTCTTCTTTCCTTCTCCATTGGCAGTACTGTGATAAATATGGCGATCGCTGTGACTTCCCACACTTGGAAGAATGGAGGAAAGTGCTCTGTTATTCAGCTATTCAGAATTCCAACATGAATTTGGAGACTTATCGTGATCAGTGGGATGATCATGATGATGAATTGCTTCAGGATGCCCTCAAGAGCCCACATTTCACACAGCTAGACCCCGAAGCCATTCCTTCATAAACAGCCATCATGTTGATGGGCTGTTTTCATTAAATTATTTCATCCTTACTATGTTTATTTAAGCAAGTGCCTATTAAGGATCGAGTTAAACTACCAAAAAGGAAGATCATATAAGAAGAACAAAACTATCATGAAGAAACAGTTTCATAAATATTCAGAATTATGTCTTGTGCATTGGAATGAGCAGATGTTGAGAATTCAAATTCCTTTTATCTTACCAATTAGGAGATGCATATTTTTGTGCTTCATTGAGCGACACATCCTAATCGTCGTAATCAGTAGGGAAACGTTCAAGACACAAGGTTACAATAAAACGTAATAAAAGAAAAGAATATAAAATTGCAGTATCAATTACATTTATGAGATCCTCTATTTCTTTTAAGCCATAATTTATAGGTAAATTATCAAGAAAAATGGAAAAAATGAGAGGAGGATACTGTTGAAAATTTTCACTACCAATGGTGCCTCCTGCATGGTTTCAGAACTCCTACTTCATGCAAATAGAAACAAACACATAAATATGTAACAACAAAGGCTTCCTGCTTGCAGGACACCATGGTAGCTCATATACAAAAAGATAGGCCCAGTACACCATACAGATGATATACAAACAGATAGGCATAAGCTTCCCAAAATCTAACTAGCATGAAAGTGATCACTCCTGAGAAGAAAAAAAATCTAGTGAAATGCATATGACCTGAGATCATTGCTCACTCGGCATGAAATCAAGCTCCACATCACTTGAATGAGATGCATCACTGGTGAAGCTTTCATTGTAATCGACATTTGTAACGCCCTCATATGTTCCATGCTCAGGCTTCACACGCCGGACTGGAACCGTCACAGAGCACATGGTACCCAAGTCCGCATCCACTGAGAGGCTTAGCTGAACTCTATCTTGTGACTCTATTTCGACAAAATCTGACAAACCTTCAACAATATTCTTCACAATTTTTTGCTCAGCATCGTTACCAAGGGCGCATCTATCTGAGAAAAGAATCATTTTAAGCCTCCGCTTAGCAATCTTCGCATTAGAGTGTTTTCTCTCTGCAGTTGTTGGGAATAATATCCTCCAAGCTAAGCCCAATCGCTCGATGAAATTCATGGTAACAGCATTTAGAAGGAACTCATCGTTATTGTGATCAACAATTAATGCGGATAGCTCATTTTCTTTCGTTGTGAAACACTGATAATTATTGGGTTTTGAGACGCAATCGAAAGGTGCTCTGTGCAACCATTTGGGTGTGATCTTGCAGGTGTTTACTCCTCGAGTGAAAGAACACGTAATGTTTTGGGTCTGTAAAGGAAGAAAAAAATAGAAAGTGTTTAAAGACACCTCAAATCAACCCTCTTTATCTAGTGCTATATAAAGCAAATAAAAGCTATGCGCCCATGCAGTTTGTTACAGTTTATCGAATGTCTATTCAGTCACAGAGTAGATGAAGCTCAGGATTCACAGTGCAAAATCTCATTGCCTTATTTGAGATTGCAGAGATTACTTAGAAAAAGAAAATAAAAAATGTTGAAATTCACGTGAGGCAATTTCGTAAAAGCGCGAGGCATTTTCCATATCTCGGGCACTGATATACATAATCACATACAATTTTAAATGCATGATGTAGAGAATAAGCAAATTTTACCCACTCATCTTAAACTCGTATACTACTTATATACCGGAGTACTTGAAGCAAAATTAACAGCATTATCGGCGTTTTAATACTTACGAAATCAAAGTATTAGGATCTCGATCAATTTATCAAACTGCCCAAAATCCAACAACAAATCAAGCCACTAACCACACTAACCAACCACGGATCCCTCGAATCGAAACCTTAAAATAGCCCAATTCACTCGCTATCGAAGATCGAAGATCGAAATCGAAATCCGGATCAAGTAAGTAATCACGAACGATGAATCAAATCGCCCACACAGCAAATCCCGAGCCATTTCTACAGCTTAGAGGAGCGGGATAGGGGAAAGGAGAGACCTTCGAAGACGACGAAGGAGGTCGAAGCGAGTACAAGGTGGAGGGGAGAGGTACATCGCCGCAAATCGCCATGGTTGCCCCTAACCTGAGCTCTATATCATTCGGCTCGTTGCATCGTCGTCTTCTTCGACCTTTTGAAGCATCGATCGTGTTTTGTAATGTCGTCACATGCAAAATGACTCGCACACTCGGACACGAGCGGCGGAGCTCGAGCTCGAGCTCGAGCTCGAGCTAGGACTCGTTTACAAATGACTCGAGTTCGAGCTAGGCGACTCAATTCCACGTGATCGACCGGAATTTGCACATGTGCACAAATTTTGACCCACAAATAGACCCACCTCATCCAGCTCCTCCACGTCACGCTTCTTCTCCTGGGCCCCGCGTAAACGTGTGGCTCACGACCATCCTCCTCGTCTCCTTCGTTCCCAAAACCCTGAGAGGGAGAGAGCGAGCGATCAAGGGAGAGAGAGAGAGAGATGGGAAACCCTGAGAGGGCGAAGAAGAGAAAGAGGAGGGAGAGGGAGAAAGGTCGAGGTACTCGAATAGCTTCTCACAGAGCTTCGATCACTCTCTAATGGCGAGGGCGAGAGCTCGGCTCCTCCTTAAGCGCCTAATGGCGGCGGCGCCGCGGAACCTTCTCTATCCGCCGAGTCAATCCCCTCTCCGCTCACTTCCCCGAAGAGGCAGAGGCCCCCTCTCGCCCCTTTTGAGGTGCCTCTCCACGATTCCCGCGATTTACGATCCCTATGATCCCGGTTTCGTCGCGGGGGGCCGGAGAGAGCAACGCCATGGGAGCGTGGATGAGTCTCAGGAGGATGAAGACGACGAAGAGGAGGCGGTTAGATACATCCCTGTTAAGGCCTACTTCCTCTCTACTAGGTATTACCATACTATTTTTCCTCTTCGGTTCTAGTACCTCATTAGGGTTATTCTGATGAAATTTATGGTATATTTCTTTTATTTATTGCTCAGACAATTCGCATTTTGAGTATAGCTGTTGGAAGACACCCTAGCATTTTTTACCGAATTTAGTTGTAGTAGTAGCTTTAACTCGAAGTTTCTGGTTTGGGAGCTTAGAAACTCATTTCTGCTTCCTACTACAGCCAAAAGCTCTTGAATTTTTGTTTTCCAAAAGCTTGGCTTCCACTTCCTGAGTACCAAATTGTTCTGAAATACGCATTAGAGTGGGAATTACTTGTTGTATGGCTATATTTGTTCCACTTAAGTAATAAATTTCACATATGTGCATGCATGTATTGTCTACAGTTCTGTAGATGTCTTTTGGTGTTCTTTTATTTATCTCTATATCTTGTCACTTGTATGTAAGTTGATTAGTTTGAAATTAATTGTTTTTGGCAGTATTGATCTAAAGAGCATGCAGGCTGAAAATGCGTCTGATGTGATTCCTCCCACTTCTCGCTCGTCGAACTATATTGCCCTTTGCTATTCTGATTTCCCACTGGTAATTGCAGTAAATGGTTTGATTTCAATTTACTCATCTTTCATCTAAAGCAATGATTTTGTTTGGAGAGTTCTGTTACTGATGATAATACTCTTCATGTTTTTGCCTTTTCATAAGATTTAACTTAGGAAATCAGATTTAGCCTGCAAGTTTGTTTTATTTTTTAAAATCCCGACCTGTTATTCACAATTAATTTTTCCTGGGTTGCAGGATATAGGGGTCAAAGAGAACGGAGATTGTTGCCGCTATGTTGTTGTTTTCCAATATGGGTCAGCTGTCCTTTTTAACATAGCAGATCATGAAGCTGAGAAGTATCTTGACATAGTTAGGAAGCATGCTTCTGGGTTGCTTCCAGAAATGAGAAAGGATGGTAAAACTTCATTTAGCATTTGTTGATTCATCTTCCTTGAATGTCTTAATAAGGATACCGTATGTATTAATTCGCACTTCACACCTCGATTCAGTGTTCCTATTGCCCTTTTTTTAGGCTTAATTTGTTGAGCTAGACGTGATGCTAATAGAATCTCAGGTAGCTTCTATGGAATTGTATGTGGAACTCGGACAGAGTTTAGATGGCCTGGCTGTTTAATAAGATCAGGAGATTTAGTGTTTGTCAAGTTAACAGATTGCAAGATAATATATTCAGTAATGAATGTCCAACTAATGACTTTGTTGTTTGTGTAAAATGCATCTACTATTCTATAGTTACCTTACTACCTATCTTAAACTTGCGGTTGTACTATCAGTGATATTGTTCTGTCGGAAATGTTGTTCACGGCAAACAAACTCTCTCTTTCTCTCCCTCTCTCTTCTCTGAGTAAGCTTTTCACTCATCCATCTTGCACGAACAGACTATGCTGTAGTTGAGAAGCCATCATTATCGACATGGATGCAAGGGGGCCTTGACTATATAGTTCTGAAAAGTCTAGATACTGACGGGATACGGATCATTGGGAGTGTCCTCGGCCAAAGTATTGC
The DNA here is from genome assembly GCA_029168755.2 of Tillandsia fasciculata. NCBI lineage: Eukaryota > Viridiplantae > Streptophyta > Magnoliopsida > Poales > Bromeliaceae > Tillandsia > Tillandsia fasciculata. The sequence goes on along the minus strand of CM054932.1, from coordinate 29,336,098 downwards.
TCTTGATCATTACGTACATCAGGTAATCTTATCTATACATCCTCAGAACTTCAGCAGTTATTTGCTAGGAATTCAGGGCTATATGAAGATTCTAGTGAGTTGCCTTCTTCTCTTCATAGGTTGATGATATGGTTGAAGAATTCACAGACATAAATCGCGTCATGGAGAAAACAGGAACCTTTAACATGAAAAGAAAGAAACTGTTTCAACTTGTGGGGAAGGCGAATTCAAATCTAGCTGATGTGATAATAAGGCTAGGCCTTTTTGACAGGTAAATATGACGCATTATCAATGGACATTATATACACTTCCGCTTTGTAAGGAAATGAGATCATTAACCATAATTATCAAAAAAAGAAAAAGGATCTTAAAGGATTCTACACCATCCCAATGGAGGGAATGATATTTTGTACTCTGGATTTGTCTTTACCATCTATGATATATTAAATAACTATCATCTGTCTTATGCTTTTAACAGGTCTGAAATTGCTTGGAAGAACGCAAATTATGCTCAGATTTTGGAGTATCTTAGGGAAGAGTATGAACTAAATCAACGTTTCGGCAGCCTAGACTTCAAACTGAAATTTGTGGAGGTAATTCTCTGATGAATCAATCCATTCAATCTGAGAGCTCGGAGTGATTGCTTTCTAAGCTGTGCTTGGCTTTTGACTTAATCTGCTGTTTAGTCTAATTCCTTGTTTTCTCTATTAACAGCATAACATCCATTTCCTACAAGAAGTCCTTCAAAATCGACGATCTGATCTGCTGGAGTGGGGAGTCATTATATTGCTAAGCATTGAGAATGTCATTTCAATGTACGAAATCGTCAAAGATTCAAACATAATCCCTTCCTGAGAACTCATTTTTTCAGATTCTTTGTCCATGCCTTTGCGGCACCAATTGTGTCATTCTTCTAACTGTGAAACTTCGTAGCTACAGATAACCATGGTGATTTCTCTCTCGAGCCTTAATAAGTTACCATCTCTTTCTTCTTATTATACTAACTTCTTACATACCCAGCAAATCCTTGATTAGTGTTTGGTCCCTTTACTTCAGCAGTTCAAATCTACCAATTTTCATACCTCAGACGCAGCTCACATTCACTATAAAACTATTTGCTTCTTCTCTACCTTCCGGTATTTATTTCTTCTGGAATATTGTGGACAACTTAAAGGGACCAAAAGAAAGATTTCGACCCACCTGATATACAGTTTTTTTCACCCCATACAAATTTTGAAAAAAGACCGTTTTAAAGCACTAGGTATATTGCCCTTTGATACAACATCATTGCATAAATCTTTAGATTTGGGTTTCTTTACTCAGATTGGCATATTGCCCTTATTTAGATTAGCATTGTCGCATAAATCTTTGGAAATTGTATGATAATTTGGGTTTCTTTACTCAGATTGGCTCCTGCCTCGGAACTTAAATATTTCTTTTTTGTTTTTTATGTTAAGGCCTGCTATTTGGTGATTTGTTGGAGCCCTGGAGCCCAAACAATATGTAATAACTCGTGTTGAGGCACAGATTGGATTGTAATTTCTGACAAATTCGGTCAATTTATCAATCTTATTACGTTGCCTGGTGAATTTGTGTCTCATTTAATCCTTCCGTTCCCTTTTGTTCCTTGAAATGCAAAATCTTTGTTATTTATTTTGAGTAATATGCTCTGTAGTGATGTCAATCCAGAGAACAATTTGCTGTGTTTTGTGCAACGGAAAAAATTGCTCATGCATGAAGTACGAAGGCACTTTTATTTCTGCACCCCAAACTCTAGATATGATATGAGGATCTCACTTGAAAAAAAACAAAAAACAAAAAAAATGCAATGTTGGATGGAAGGAGCGGGTGGGGATTTGCTTCGTTATAAGTTTATAACATATCAAGAAATTTATGGAATGCTATTACTTCTTCTATTTTGAAAGTGACGTGGGGTCAGATTTCTGAACCAAATTTCCATTCTAGTCGGGGTTGTTTAGGCTCCTCAATTCATGCATGGCTGGACCCAATTCAAGCCATGGCTAGTAAATAAAGGCCAGGGTTCGAACCACATTTGGTTTCGTTTCTAGTTTTGCTTTTGGCAATTGCTATTTTAGTGTGTTCTTATTTCTAATAATGAATCGTTAACTTACATGACAAATGATTTATTTACCTTTGAAAATCAAATGTCCAAGTTAATTGAGAGTTCAATAATAAAAACCGAATGGATTAGAAATAAGTTTACGATTTCTTTAGCTAATTAGGATAGACGCATACGAGGCGGGCGACATGATCAAACTTCAAGATGACATATAATTAGCAGTTAATTTAATGAATAATCAAATTTGAAATTCCGCAAAACCTGGTCGAAATAAAATAACACAAATTAACCCCAACCTTTTAACTAAAAATCTACACCAGACCCAATGCCACGGTCCAAGCCAAGAGCGCGAACCAAATAGCAGCAGGCCAAACGAAGCCAGTGGTCCACCCTCCGCCGGAGGTTGTAGCCGGCTCAGGCGCCGGAGACGGCGATGTTAGCGGCTCTGCGACCACTTTGAGCCACGGCTGCATATGAAGTAGTACGTCTTCGGTTCGTTAAGCTCGATCACAAAGTTGTGACCCTTTGTAAGGACCCGGAGCCCACTAGCAATAATAACTCGTCGGCCTCAAATCACAGTCCAAAATATTTAAATTCAATTATTATTATTAATGTCCATGTCTCATGTAAATCTAATCATAATTCCATCCACATGAACTATTGGGGGCGTCAAAAGACTCCTCCCGTTTAGGCCTTTAGGCCTAACGTCCTCAGCCCAAATATACACACAGCAGCTCAAGATTTAAAGGCTTAACGTCCTCGTCAGCCCAAACATACACACAGCAGCCGAAGATCAGCAGGCGATGTGAGACTCGTCTCGCTAGTCCTGTCATCTAGACCTAGACTCAGCCCAAACTCACCGCCCAAACATACACACAGCAGTCCAAGATCAGTAGGCGATGTGATACTCGCCTCGCTAGTCCTGTCATCTAGATCTAGACTCAGCCGAAACTCGCCGCACACTTCCGGCTGGTTAATTGTTAGGAAAAATATTTAAAGAATTTGATTGTGATTAATATCTAACTAATCTAATTATAAGATAAAATAAAAACTTACAGATAACGCAAATAATCCAAAATATTTAAATGATCCGGAAGCGTGCGTAGCACTACCCTAAGGTGTATTCCCGTCCTTGCGTGCAGAATTAACCGAGAACACCACCCCAAGGTACGACCGGAATTCCTCCTCCTGCGAGCACGATCGTGGCGGAGGTTGACGGAAATTCTTTCAACACCCAATTAAGTAAGAAAGAGATGAAAAATATGAAAATGAAATGGTTAAGAGGTTTCACTGTTTCTTCCTCTATTTCCTATGTTACAAGAACAGAGGAGAAACATAAATATATATACACGAAAGAAGTCGAACGTTGGGAATCGAACGTTGCTCAACGTTCGACCCACGTAACGTTCGACCCACGTAACAACGTGTAAGGCGCAAGAAACGGAGTGGAAACCCACGTTCCGCCCGTTGGATGCCTTTTGCGCCAAGTTAAGTAAAGTAAATAAAATAATAATAATAATAATAATAATAATAATAATAATAATAATAATAATAATAATAATAAAATGAAATAAATAAATTATAAATAAATAAATAACGGGGATTTTGAATTTTACCCCAACAATCCCCCACAAAATTCAAAATTCACAATTTTAAAAATAAAAATCAAGATCAAAATTAAAAATAAAAACTGGGTGTTTATACTATGCAATAGGTGCGGTGTCTTTAACAGACTTAACCCCACTTAGTGTAAGCAGCTTCCATCAGAAGGAATCGGAGTGAACCAGGTCTTGAACTACGTTCCTTTGACCCTGACTTCAGCTACCACACACACAATACAGAATCTTTCGTCGCGAGTCTGTGCATTTATGGCCATGCACAGTACCTTGATTTTTGAAGAGAGTTTCTATGGATAGCCCAACATCTCATAGCCGCGGCCATATACGGATACTCTCTTATAGGTGGTTTCCTCCAGGGATGTGTGTAGAGTCACATCTCGCGGAAATTACCGACTTGGATCCCATTAAGAGTTATAAACTCAACCTCAACCACTACACAGAGCACTACTCATCATAAGGATGGGATTGGAGATAAAACTCCTTTATAAAACAGTAGAAATGCTCTTTGGCCAACCTGACAGCTTGTTTTTACCACATTGAACCTTCTTCAAGGGATCTCCTATCACAAAGGTTGGGTTCCCACCACAGGAAGGCCCTTTATGGGCATAGCCCCATCCCCCTCGATGATTCAAGAATTTTAATCCTGTCAGGCCTTTCGTCAAGAAATCTGCAAGTTTCTGCTCAAATATGATAAAATTTAAAGAAATAACATTATGAAAATTAGACATCTAATAGATTCTTGTCTCAATTTAATATGTCTATTAGCTTTGAAATTTATCAATTTCATTTTACAAAAACTTAATTGCAGCTCTAAAATCACACCGAATAGAAATAGATTTGATGTCCAAAGAATCAGAAATTCAATTGGTATCGTTGTACAGAACAACCAGCAAATTTGAGTCCATAAGATAGATTACTTTTAAATTAATGAAATACATTCTCTCGAGCAATCTAATGAATCATACTAGGATCAACAGAAATATGAATCGGTGAACAATCGAGATACCCAAATATATCAAGCTGATAAAAACTTTCCCCCACAAGTTCTGAGATACATCAGAACTTAAAAACATAACATCAACCATGTCTAATGGGGTTTGGTTCAATCTCACTAAATCGGTATTGGTTTTCTATTTTGATTGAAGGAAGTGCAAACCTAATTTTAATAGTTCTCTAAGTTCATAAGCAAATCTGGATAAAATTGAAATAATTTGTCCAGTAGACAAATAGCTTGATATGAATCTGAGTTTGAAACATTTTAGATAATCTAATTGAGAGAATAAAAAAAAATTTTAAGACTAGCAACTATGAGCTACAAAAAAGATTCAATAAATCTTTTAATATTATTATTATTTGTTTTATTATATATATATATAATAAATACACATTGTTTAAGATTTTAATATTAATCTTTTTATCTCAATTAGTTCAGCAGCAACCAGATGACACCAATAATTTAATATTTAATTTGAATTAGATATTTTTAAATATAAATACAATGAAAAGAATATATATGCTGCAAAAATGATCTAAAATAATATATATATATATATATATATATATATACATAATTAAATTTTATTTTCACTGGTTAGTGAGTTATTTTTTTTTTCTTTTTAAAAGGTTGAAAACTGTGGGTTCAAATCTCATTCAGACCAAAACCTTTTCTTTTTTTTCTTTTTTTTTTTTTCTTCTATTTTTTTTTTTTGAAAAAAAAATATTATACGGTTGTGAAAACATTAATTTTTAAAATATTTTAATTTTAAAAACTAATTGTGTTTTTTTTTAAGCGAAAAAAAAAGGCTAAATTACAGAAAACCCCCCTCTAATATCCCGCTTTTCCACTTTACCCCCCTGTCATTTAAAGTCGACAATCTGCCCCCTCGTAATTTCAGAAATGTCTTTAGGGGGCAACACCGTTAACAGATGGGGTAAAATGACCATTATGCCCTCCTCTTTTCTTTTTTTTTTTTTTTTCTATTCCGAAGTTTTTCTTTCTCTTTTTTTTTTTTTAAGGATATTTTTCAAGGGTATTTTGGGTATATGAAATTATATTTTAAAAAAAAAATGACGGTCAACTGACGGTCAACTGACGGCGGGGGGTTATTGCACAATTCGGTAATTACGAGGGGGCAGATTGTCGACTTTTAAATGACAGGGGGTAAAGTGGAAAAGCGGGATATTAGAGGGGGGTTTTCTGTAATTTAGCCAAAAAAAAATATTAATATAGGATAGCATAACAGAAATTCTTTTTTTTTTTCAATAAACCGTACATCCTAGAATATATATAATTAAAATATATAAGTTAAATTATAAAATTATGTAATTAAAATTTATCATGCTAATCTTGAAATATTTTAAATTATGATTTCAAACAAACAACAAGCTTATTAGATATAATTATATGAAATATAATTTAAGATGGATTAGCACTTGTTAGATTATAAATCACAATCAAACGGGGACATACACCTTAGATTGTTAGGAAAAATATTTAAAGAATTTGATTATGATTAATATCTAACTAATCTAATTATAAGATAAAATAAAAACTTATAGATAACGCAAATAATCCAAAATATTTAAATGATCCGGAAGCGTGCGTAGCACTGCCCTAAGGTGTATTCCGTCCTTGCGTGCGGAATTAACCGAGAACACCATCCCAAGGTACGACCGGGCGTGCGGAATTAACCGAGAACACCATCCCAAGGTACGACCGGAATTCCTCCTCCTGCGAGCACGATCGTGGCGGAGGTTGACGGAAATTCTTTCAACACCCAATTAAGTAAGAAAGAGATGAAAAATATGAAAATGAAATAGTTAAGAGGTTTCTCTGTTTCTTCCTCTGTTTCCTATGTTACAAGAACAGAGGAGAAACATAAATATATATACACGAAAGAAGTCGAACGTTGGGAATCGAACGTTGCTCAACGTTCGACCCACGTAACAACGACGTGTAAGGCGCAAGAAACGGAGTGGAAACGCACGTTCCGCCCGTTGGATGCCTTTCGCGCCAAGTTAAGTAAAGTAAATAAAATAATAATAATAATAATAATAATAATAATAATAATAAAATGAAATAAATAAATTATAAATAAATAAATAATGGGGATTTTGAATTTTACCCCAACATTATTAGCTCTAATACCAAATGTAACGATCCGGCCCACTAGCAATAATAACTCGTTGGGCTCAAACCACAGCTCAAAATATTTAAGTCCAGTTATTATTACTAATGTCCATATCTCATATAAATCCAATCACAATTTCATTTACATCTAATGCGAAATTATTGGGGCGTCACACCCATGCTCCAGTTCACTATTGGATCATCCGCGGAGCATCGTACGCAGTCCAATTCACCTCCACCACATCATACATGCCCTTTTGATATATAAAATCTACAGAAAAAAAAAAAAAAAGAGCAAGTGACTATGATCTTAGCTAGCTAAATCCAACCATACTGTAGGATAAACATGAACCGAGCTTAACAACAGAAGAAATTAAGACCTAGCTAGGATAAAAGAAAAGGACGTAGCCAGTCGCCAATGTGAAAACGATATTTCTCGCTCCAGGTAGTATAGTTGACGCCAGCGGCTCACATTTGATCCCCGCCAACTCTATACTTCTCGGCGGCTGCTGGAAACATCTGCAGCAGGGCCACGAGCATCGAAGTAAACAAAAGCAACGCATGTTGCAGGATCACTACTCTTCCTTCCTTCTCCATTGCATTGGTGACTGTGGATGTAGGCAATATGGTGTGTTGATTTATACATATTAACTAACAAATCGGGACAGGATTTGTTCGGTCCAGGTCGGGTCCGCGACTGCATACATTCGGGTCAGGTCGGATCTGATCACAAACACGCCGAAAGGGGTACGTCAACGGTCATAACGGTTGCATCTGTGATTAATAATTAGTTCATGTGACAAGGCCATTAATTAGATCCAACACATGGGCCATGGGGGGAGGGGGTGTTGTACGGGACAATTAAACTAATAAGTCCCTAACTCATTACTCCTTTTTTTTTTTTTTTTTTTTTTTTTTTTTGAAGCTTTCTCGTAAACAACCAGGGATTGCTTTTGGTACAAGGAATTCAACGACAATAATTAATTACAAGAAAACAAATTATTAATTGAGGTTTTAATTATAAGAGATTTTTTTTTTTTTTTACTTTTCTATACTTATTATATATGGGGTGTTACACTAATAAGTGTGCCCGATAAATGCCCATTGCTCAACGAACTGGATCATGAACGTGGGGAATGGATTTTTAAATGCCCATTGGGCGAGGTTTGTGCAGGACCGTGCTGCGTTGATAACTAATTTTGTAGATTTTATATAGATCCCATATTGAGTATAAAGCATGGTATTAGAACGGAAGATTCCAAGTTTAAATTTTTTCACGTACTAATTAGCAGAAAAATGGTACAAATTAAAATCGCTTTTAATTTGTCCAAAACCAGCAGGCACTGCGCCTAAATTAAGGACAGTAGGCAGTAGCAAAGCAGCATCTGGGCTCGGCACAGCCTGGACTTGGGTCGTTCATTGGGTGGCGCACATGGCAAGTGGATCACATGTCAGGTCCTCAATGGTAGGCCTCATGTGCTGTGTCCATTACTTTTATCTCTCTCTTTTTCTTTCCTGTTGTTGTGGTTCTAAATTTCTGATGCATGCTATTTCTAAGAAACCCGAGATAACTGATCAAAAGAGTGAAAAAAAAAAAAGAAATTATAATCAAACAGCTAATGTTGATCAATTCATATCAACCACTTACAACAATATTGGTTGATCTGATACTGTTCCTATGAAGATGAAACTAGCTAGATATATAAAACGATGTATGTGACAAAGAATTATTTTTTTTTTTTTTATTTTTTTGAGGAGAAAATCTCAGAAGGCTTAATTGTGTCCAGCAACCCATGTGATCCACCAAATTCGCACGGTTCACCGGAACCACCCACACGTCGCTCTTATTATTAATTTATTTTTATTATTATTACCTACCCCATCACGAATCCTAAAGAGCGCTCAATCGCCAACAACTTTTTCTTTTTTTTTTTATTTATTTTTGTTTACTTTTTATTATTTTTTCCTTCTTCGGCTACAGACTACAGTACGAGGCGCGCATCTTGTGGGACCCACACAAATCTGGCATCTATACACATCCAGCCAGGCCGGAGGAGACAATTCTGCGCAAGAAAAACAAAGCCAGATTTCGCCCTTCCTCCTCCTCTCTTCTAAGTAAAATTCAAATCTCAAAAAAAAAAAAAAAAAAAAAAAAAAACTTTTCACATTTGCTTGCTTGGTTTTGTGATGCACGACACAGTAAACTCTCACCACCGCACTCGCACAACCACGCGCACACTCATCAAACACATCCAGCAGCTAATCAAGTTTAAAAAGAAGAAAAAAAAAAAAACAAAACAAATTGACTAGACTAAAGAAAACAAAAATAATTAATGGGGGGTGGGCATAAAATCATCAATCACAGCATCGAGATCACAGCAGCAGATCAGGAGTACCGATGAGGAGAAAGGAAGCGGCGGCGGCGGCGAAGATGATGGAGCGGAGGAGGAGGTGGAGGAGGTGTGGGGATGGGACAGCGTGGGATTTGGAATGGGAGGGGGGAGAGGAGGGAGGGGGCAGGTGCTGGGCGAGGACGGAGAGCTTCATGCCGCCGTAGCAGTAGCCGTAGCTGCAGATGAAGTAGTAGTGCTTGGTCTCGTTGAGCTCGAAGGCGTAGCTGCGCCCCTTGCTGTAGTTGGAGATGGGATTCGACGCGTCGCACTTGTTGTACCCCACCTCGTCCACCTGGATCACGTCCGCCATGCCCGACTGGTAGTAGAACACTACCCTCCCCCCAACACCCCCCCCACCAAAAAAAAAAAAAAAAAAAAAAAAGAGTCAAAATCATAAAATCTTTCTTATAAGGACAAATTAAGAATTGTGCCATTTACATGTACAAATTACAACGAAATATCTTGAAAGAGAGAGAGAGAGAGAGAGAGAGAGAGAGAGAGAGAGAGAGAGAGAGAAGGAGAGGGGATGTATACCGAGCCAATCACCGACGTGAAAGGGACGGTGCTTTTCCTCCCAGATGGTGTAGTTCACACCCGGATTCCAGCCCTTGGAGTCGCCCACCGTGAACTTATCGGCGGACACCGGAGTGGTCACCCGCGACGCGAAAACGAATAAGAAACCCCAAAACGTGAAAACAACAGCAGAGATCGGCAGCCCCATTCGCCTTCCCACTCCCACCTTTTTTTTTTTTTGGTGATCAATCTGCGTGAGTCGGCGCAGAATAGAACTACAGAGGGGGGGTTTGGTTTTAGAGAGCAAGTAGTGACCAGTGAGAGTGGTGGGGGCACATGGGAAGATGCTGCTGTATAACAACGGTACACCGTATCGCTTTATTTATCACGAGAAAGTATAGAGTACTTAATTGGGCCTGGTCCATAAACCGGTCCGAACTACAAGCCCAATACTCTCTCTCTCTCTCTCTCTCTCTCTCTCTATTAACTTCTTTTAAAATTTGGTTCGAATATATCTTTGGTGTTCCAAATTAAGCAGTGCGTAATGAGCGTCTTAACTTTGTTTTGTTTCCTCTTGTAACTTAATAATAATTAATAATTTATTTATACGAAGTTTTGACCGCTTATCACGGCATAAAGCCAGAGAACGCGCCGAGAGTAACGCATGCAATAATACTGAATAAAATAAATAAAATAAATATTAAAAAAAAAAAGAAAAAAGGAAAAACAAGGAAAGGAACTTGCCGACAAAATCAGCAGAGGGGTAACCAAGCATTACTCAGCAACGTTGGCCGCGTAGGTCCCACGGTGAGTTGGCGTGGTGACACACTCACGTGGCTTCGCACCTGTTCCCACCACCACTAGGGATTCGAAATCAGAACCCAACTATTAAATTTGAATCCGAAGAATTTTAAAAATTCATATTCAAATTCGGTTAAAATTTTAAAATTCAAATTTAAACTCAAAATTTTAAATTTAAAATAATTATTTTTTTTACAATATTTCAAAATATATTATATTAAATTTAAAATTTTAAAATATAAATTTAATATAATATTAAATATTTATATACACGCAAATTTATATTATATAACGTAAAATCAATCCGGGTTCAGATTCGAATTCGGATCGGATATAATCAAAATCCATATTCAAATCTAAATCCGTCGAATTTTTATTTTTTATATCCATATCCGAATTTATATTCATTTAATATCGAATAAATTCAATCTATTCGGATTCGAATTCGAATTCGGATAAAATTTCGGATATCCGTACCTATTGACATCGTAACCACCACACAGCAAACCGTGACGGTCACTGTATATATATATATATATATAGAGAAATTTTATTTATTTTTTATTTGGTGCTATGCTGAAACCTGGCCCAGTAGATAAATTTGGGCCCCAGTTTTGGGTCCATAACCAGAAAGAAAAAAAAAGGCCCATCGTCAACTGAAAACTACGCCTGGGCCTCTCAATAGGCCCATCGTCAATCTCAGCCCAATAAGCAGGTTTCAGGATAAGATATCTTCGCATTACATTATTTCGTAAAGCCAAAAAATTTAAACCCCAAAAAAGCAGTTCGTGTCCGAAGCATATAATTCCTTTCGCCGAGCTAAAATTATTATATCATGAAAACCAAAACATCACTACAGTAGCAGGAAACAGACGTAAACACGTAGGACCCTCCCGACCAGGTACACAAATTTTAGTACACGTTTGGTTTGCTCTTTGAACAGTTTCCTTACTCCAAAAGGCAGGAGCTAACCCATTTCACAAACGAAACGCTGAGATGGAAAACCAAACACTTGATAATAACAACCTGATTACATGTCGGAACACTTAATACAAGTGAACTGGAACGTTTGAAATCAAGCAGCAGAAGCAAGATCAAATCACAACTGGCTTCGACTCTAAATGCCAGAGATATAACAAACCTCATTCATATTATAAACATCAACACAAAAACTAAACATTTCTGAGATTACTATGACGCAAGGGCCGTATCATGTCGCAGTTCTAAAAACGATTCTGTTATACGAGCTTTCAGGCCAGTATTTTGTAACTTAATCCAACCTCCGAAGCAGGTATTGGACTTGAACTTCCTTGGTGAGCGGCATGATCCAGTCATCGTAGAGCTCGGCAACCAATGTTGGCTTTATCTTGTACACTGGTGGGTTTCCGTGTCCGTCGCCACCAATAGTCACCTCTTGTCCGAAGATTTTGGCCTTCGCTTCTACCCTGCGTGTGATTGCTCTCTCCACAGACTCGTATGTTAGCAAGCGCATTAGCTGATCACCATCCTGAAAATTATGCATAATATAAGAGTCTAGGGGGGAAAGAAGAATTAAGGCAAACAAAACAATTAAAGCATACTTGTGCTCTAATTGCAGGTTCGTAGGATTCGGGAGATTCTTGAAACTTTGCCTCCGCTACAAATTTACCATAGTGGATTCTTTTCGACAGAGCCTGCATGGTTAAAATCAAAGAATAACAGACTAAGAAATATTAGATAAATAGATTTAAGCATACAGACCAAATTAGCAGGGGGGGTGGGAATCTAGAAATGAAAATTTTGTTCTTCTATTTAAATTTTGGATTAATACCTGCAAACAGATTGTGTCACAAACAGAACTTGATCCACAATTACCATCATTTCCTTCTCTCACTAATCTTGGGAGAAGGTTACTGAAATACACTTTCCATATCTTCCTGTTTATGTTGATGGAATCAGCAATGGGATGCAGAACCTTTCACATAACAACAAAGGAAAAGCTACTTCAGAATAATGAGAACTAAACATAAATCTGCAAGAATGATAATGGTCAAAAAAAAAGGAAAAAAAAAGTGCAACAGTAAGACAAAGTTTGAGCTTAGACATAGTAAGCCATAATTCTAGGGGAGTCTTATTTATTGATTTTTTGTTTTTAAGGTCAAAAATAGTAGGCTTCAGTGATGTAAGGCCAACAGTAAGACAAAGTTGTTAATCGATTTCCAACGCGGGAGTATAAATTGGAGGTGTCAATATACAATTATAAGGAGGAGGAAAGCAAACAAAAAAAAAGTACAAAAGCATAATCGATTTCCTAAGGAAAGATGGCATGGGAAGCTTCCAATGATGATTAATTATAACATTTTAACATGGAAAGTGGGGTCAAAGTGTTGTCCTCATATTCTTCCGTATATAATGGTTATCCAGGTTTTGACTTCAAACTCATGACATCAAAGCAATTAACTAGCGATGACGTCATGCAATGATGCAAATAGGCAATTCATAGATTTGACTATCAACTTTCCCCAGCTTCTGGAAGGCAGGTGTTCAGCAAGAGCATCTGGCTGGAGAGAGAAGCCGAAATGAGCTTTTGGAAAACCAGAAGCACAAGCTGCAGTTTGAATCTTCTGGTTCTAGATTCAACAGGAAGCCAAGCTATTAGGGCTTCTTCCAGCACAGGTACTCAAACAGCACTTTCAAAAGCTCCAGCCATCTCAAAATGGTCCTCATCTATGCCTTGCTGGCAAAGGATGCTATATTAGTTGTGGAATTGCAGTAAAACCATGCAGGCGCCAAAGCTGTAGTTATCGGTTTCCAACCGCGGTGGTCTTTTGGGGAAAAAAAAAAAAAAAAAAAAAAAAAAACATTTCTACATTTCTTTTGCTTGACTAAAATACAAGGCCAAATAATATTCCGTTGTTTTAAGCTTTTAAGCCTGCGTTTTGGAATTGTAGTATTCAAAGAATTTAGAGTAGCCATTGAATCTTATCATAATGAAATTGAAACCTTGCAAAACAAGCTGACCAAAACACAAGTCGTAATATAACAAAAATCATGATTAAATTCATAAACCCATATGAAGGACAAAAACTGCTGGTAAAGTGAGTTGCATTTGTTGGCAGCAAAAGGAGAAGTCAAATTCCCTGGTGCTTCCATCCCATAACACTAAAAAACTATGGAAAGAAAAATATGAAAAGCGTATCTTAGCACTTTCAAAATGCTACACTTCATCCATATACCTTTGGATACTGCATAGGTGGCAACATGGGCTCAGGCAAATCTTCTGGAAAGAACGGATGCTCATCTGGGCTCTTGTATCTACCAACCTTCAAGAGAAAGCGAGCAGTAGGTTAAAAAACATAAAGCATAGAATCCACTAACTGTCTTCTTTTTTTTTCTTTTTTAGAAATTAACAATTCTTAAGCTCTCTTTCATCTCCACTCACCTGTGCATGTAGCTTTTCAGTCTCTCTAACCATGAATTCAGCCAGAGAGCCTTCAAATCCATCCATGTCGAAAGCATTGCTATCATAAGTATCGGCATTATAACAATATTGCGCCCTCTCCAAAAGGCTGAATATTATGCTATCTTCTTGACGAATTAGCGAGTGTCTGATGCTGTCAAGAGTCAAGATTTCACTTTGATCGATTCTCTTTTTCTCCCGCCTATAGATGGAAAAAGAAAATACGCTCTCAGAAGATAGCAACATCAAAAATTAATGCATATAATTTTTTTAAAAAAAATCCTTATAACAAGAAAAATGACGATAATTGCAATCATAGCTAACCGGTCATGCCATTATTAGATTCAAATGGACGAGTATCTAAACAAACAGGAATTGTCTTCAACAATAATCTGTTTATCGAGAAGCTAAAATTGACAGTAACTTAACTTCACCGCTAGTCTTATTATGTCCAAGAACACTTGGAATTAGCTAATAGCACGAGCATAAGTAATGAAATTCTACTAGAGTCAATGTTCTGTAACTTTGCAATCTCAAAAAATTCGGTATCCGAATGCACTCGCTAATAGTGTAGACAGGAATAAGGCTTTCTTTTTCTTTGGTTTCAGCCACGGATAAAAATTGTAACAAAGAATAAGTAAAAATCCAAACTTGGAGATTCCTGGGAAACAAAAAGGTGTTCCTCGCTTTTGGTATCAGAGTAAAACAACAAGAGTAAGAGATCCACAACACATAACTTAAAAAGTTCACAGGTGCGCTGAAACATTAGCACCCACCCATAAATTTGAACAATAGATAAATTACTCACAACTTCGAGCCATGGATTTTTTTTTTTTTTTCTTTTTCCCAATAATTTGTAGTTTCTACTAACTAGATCATCTAGACCTAACTTTTACTACGATAGTTTACTTCTTATGTCAACGAAGAATAAAAAAATAGTTTCCATCAAATACTACAGCTCTTTATTCTTTTCTAAATCAATTGGATCTCAGGATGTAGAATGTACAAATCCAAAAAAAAAAAAAAAAAAATTGAACACTTATGCCACAGAACCACATCTAATTCATCAAACATCACAAACTACACCCCAACAAACCAAATTTGAGCAATCAGAGCAAAAACTGAATATTCATCAACAACCCGAGAGTTTAAAATTCAAAAAGGCACCTCTGATCCAAAAAGGCAAAACCCAGATACAGGGCCCCAAAAAAAAAAAAAATCGGATCTCTTCCACAATACCTCGGTGAGTACGATACGGAGCATCGGATTGAATGGAGCTTCTCGTCGCCGAGAAGGGTTCCATTGTTACTCGTGGGTCTTCGCGTGCTCCGGAGGGAGAAGGGGATCCGA
This sequence comes from Tillandsia fasciculata, assembly GCA_029168755.2. Lineage (NCBI taxonomy): Eukaryota > Viridiplantae > Streptophyta > Magnoliopsida > Poales > Bromeliaceae > Tillandsia > Tillandsia fasciculata. The sequence continues at coordinate 29,320,773 of CM054932.1, read as the reverse complement.
GGGAGCGTTTTGGGCCCAAAGAGGCGATGAGAAGAGGAAGAGGAAGAGGACCAACAAGGAGAGGGCTTTACGAGCTTAAGCTCCATTAGAGATGCGCTTGGGAGAGAGAAATTTGGGTGTTTTTTAAAGCTGCGTTTTTTTTGGAAGGGAAATATATAGAGGTGAAAAGGGGAGAGGAGGGGCGTTGTTAAAAGCTGGAACACGCGAGAGAGAGAGAGAGAGAGAGAGAGAGAGAGAGGAGGTGTTAGGTGGGGGAAGGTGAACCCTCAATTTCGCTTGAAAGGAAGGTCTATGTTGCAATTTTGCAAATAATTCAATAAATTTTTTATGGACCTGGTCTAATGAATTCTTCATAGACCGGGTTATTATTTACCTAACACCTTTCGTACTACTTGTTTCATGGAAAACGTTGTATACTGAGAATTTTTATATGTATAAAAATTATTTTTAATAATAAAATTTCTGAATCTATCATTTATATTATTAATTAAATATGTTTTTTAATATTTAAAGTTTTTTAAAATATATATTTTTAAAAAATTTAAAATTCAACAAATAAATATAGAATGAAACGTAAAATTCAAAGATATTCTAGAATTAGAATATTAGATTTAATTTAATATCAGAATTACTAATTTTTATTAAATAGTAAAAAAAAATTTACTAAAGTTTCAACTAATTTAAATTTTTTTATATCGTTAAATTAGCAAGTATCACCTACCGATAGTTAAAATTTATTATTTTTAAAATTTTTAATATAATATGGAACAATTATAAAAATTTTAAATACTTTAAATTATGTTTAAAATATAAATTTACATTCAAAAATTTTATCATTAAAAATAATTTATAAATATAAAAACGTTCATAATCATTACGAAATAATACTAATGAACTCTCTCTCTCTATTATATATATATATATATATATATATATATATATATATATATATATATATATATATATATATATATAGTGTAGGACTACTATATTTTTATAAGTATAGATTTTTTTGTATTCATAACTTTTTCGTCATTTAATGAAAAAATGTACGGTTATGATGATAATAGTCTCCGTAGAGGTTAGTGGATTGTTGGTGAAATAGTGTAAATTCTAGAAGACAACAATAATCCTAAGAGCATATTCTTTTATTCAAATGTTGAAACTTATGAGTACGAATTAAGAATCTATACTCATAAAAATATAATAGTCGGACTCATATATATATATATATATATATATATATATATATATGCTGGAATACTATCGATAACACTAAGTTAGTGGTGCCATTAATTTTTTAGTAATTGGATTAAAGGATGTGCGGTTAGGATGATAGTGATCCCCTAGAGTTTAGTGGGTAGGTGATTGAATAGTAAAAATTCTGGAGAACCACTATAATTTCAACCGCGCATCCTTTCATCCAAAAACTGAAAACTTAGATAGCACTAATTATTTGATACTATTAGTGTAGTGGACCAGAACTGGGAATATAAACAAATGTAAATAAAAGTAGTATAAAATACTATTTTTATGGCAGTAGAAGAGTAAAGGGTTACTCGGAAGTGAATTGGGCCCAAATCGGAATTAAAATAAGAGATCTAGAATTTTATATGAGAAAGTGGGCCCAGATTGTAAGTGGAAAATTCACAGTTTCAGAAAATTCCGAGAAAATTACGGGAGCTCCGTAAATATATTCTATGGCCACAGTAAAAGTTTCGCGTTGATCGGACACCGGATTGAGAGAACGGGCTCCGCCAGCGAAGTCAAATACAGTGGGACTTTTGGTGAATCAAAAGGGTCCAAACTGAAAAGTTCAAGTACCAGGAGGTAAAGCAAGCTAAACTGTGGCTGCCCGTCAAATTTGAGCGAAAACGGGCGAAAAACAGGCGAGAACGGACGAAAACGGGCGAAACTGGGCTTGGGCCCAAGTTTCGGGCGCCCGAAAGTGGGTTCCGGGCGCCCGAAAGTTACTGTAGCATATGAGATTTTCGGGCTGCAGTGAACCAGGCTACACTGTAGCGAACCCGGTTCACTGTAGCAGCCCGGTCCAGGTGTGGGTGCGCCCGAAAATTTACTGTGCGCGCCCGGAAGTTACTGTAGCAGCGCCCGAATCCCGAGTTGGCACGGATCCCGAGGCAGTGGCACGGATCCCGAGGCAGTGGCACGGATCCCGAGGCAACGGGCACGAATCCCGAGGCAGCGGGCGCGAATCCCGAGGTAAGTTTTTCGCGCGCAACGCGCTGTGGCGCGCGGCCCGAGGCCGCGCGGTAGGTGGGGAGCGCCAGGTGTCGCTCCGTCATTGGACGCCCTGACCGGGGGAGCGGGCTGCACGGGGAAGGCGCGCGGGCACTGTAGCGCTGTCAGCGGGGACAGGCCACGTGTCGGCCTCCTATTCGCGGGTCAGCGCGACGCGACGCGCTGACGCGACGCGACGCTGCGGCGGGCGTCAGAGCGGGAGATAGTGCGGTCCACGTGGCGGCCTCCCATTGGCCGCCATTGGTCCGTGGTCGCGGCGCACGGGTCCAGGGACACGTGTCACACTCCGGTAGGTCGAGCGTGGTGACGTGGCGCTGAGCTGGCGTGGCGTGGACGCGTGGACCGCGGCTCGGGCGGTTACTGTAGCCGCCCGAAATCTTTCGGGCGCCCGAAAGGTGCGCCCGAAAGTCCGGGTTCGGCCTATTTAGGCCCGAAACGGCCCGTTTTTCCTTCTTTTTCCCTTTTTGGCTTCACCCGAGCGTACCAGGAGGCGATCCGGGCGATTTCGCCCGGGGTTTTCGTGGGCGCACGAGCGCGCCATGGACTCCGTGGAGCGCGCAAGATGTCCCAAAAGCCTATTGGGCGTGATTGTCCGGCACGATGTTGTCGAGGTAAGCCACGTTTGTCGTTTTTGCGGTATTTTTGGCACAGTTTTAAGATTTCCTCTTGGATTTTGGATTTGACCCCTTTGCCACGTGCATGTTAGGGACCCAACTTTTCTGTGCCGTTTTACTGCGCGAGTTTTGCGAGCGTTTTGGGCACGTCTCGTTTTGCGTGCCGCTCGGGGGAAACATGCACCGTTTTGCGTGCGAATTCGACAAATGTACACAGTTTTGGGAGCAAGCTTGGAATACGTGCACCGTTTTACGTGCAAAGTTGGAAATGGAGCGTGCACCGTTTTGCGTGCCAATATGAGGTATGTGCTCCGTTTTGCGCGCAGGTTGGACTAACGGGCACCGTTTTTCGTGTAGACTCTAACAATACGTCTCGTTTTACGTGCAGGGTCGGAAAAATATGCACCGTTTTGCGTGCAACCCTACAGACAGATGTGCACCGTTTTGCGTGCAGTTTCGAGGTACGTGCACCGTTTCGCGTGCAGTTCGTGTTGTCGCGCACCGTTTTGCGTGCCGTCGCTAATGTTATGCACTGTTTTGCATGTAGGGTTGGAAAATAATGTGCACCGTTTTGCGTGCAACCCCGCAGTAAGGCGTGCACCGTTTTGCGTGCAGATTTGAGGTAAGTGCACCGTTTCGCGTGCAGATCGTGTGGTCGCGCATCGTTTTGCGTGCCGGCTGATGTGGCGCGCATCATTTACGTGTGGGCTTTTAGTGACATGCATCATTTTGCGTGCAGGAGTAGAGGATGTGCACCGTTTTGCGTGCGGACTCGAGGGAGATGCACCGTTTTGCGTGCAAGCTCAAGGAAACAAGTGGAACCGCGTGGAGACCAATTGCAAGTGTCTACAAGCAATTGGGTACACTACAAGGTGGGGGATTCTGCCGAAATTGGGTGACCTCTCCCCTTGCTCCCTTGCTTTTTGATCTAGAAGCATGATAGTAGCCTGTTAGAGGCGTTAGGTAATTATGATTAAGATTGCATGTTTAGAGGATCACAGATGAAAAGTGCAACTGTTGGTTGCCCATAACAGATAATATATGCATGTGTAGAGAAATTTAGAGGAAAAGCGACATTTATGATTTATCCACAATAGGGGATAAACTGGTATGTGTAGATGGACACAGATAAAAAAATGCAACTGTCGGTTGCCAAAAAGGAGATAATTTATTTTCATGTGCAAAGGGACTTAGAGGTTAAATATTATTTTATGATGGATAAGAAATAATTGCATGTATAGAAATGGATAATTATGTGATGACTGTGATCATGTAGGGCACAACCCTAGGAATCATGTGACATAAGGGAACAGAATTTGTTGGTAGTAAGACTAGGAGAAAACCTAGTTTAGGGGTTTGACGAGTGACATCAACATAGGAGCTATCCTAGGAATTAACGAGTGGCATTGTCTTAGGAGATAACCTAAGGACATTGGATAGAGTGATCAACATAGAGTCAGGGAACTCTAGGACATATGTGACATGGAACTTAGGTGAAGGAAACCTAAGGAGAGCTAGTGATCAACATAGAGTCAAGGAACTCTAGGATGAGTATGACATGGAACTTAGGTAAAGGGAACCTAAGGTGATCCAGAGGAGTTTAAACTCACAGACAGGAAATTAGAGTCAGTGTAACTCTAAGATAAAAGTGGAACAGGAGATTAGAGTCAGTGTAACTCTAAGTTAAAAGTGAAATTTGGAAAATAGAGTTAAGTTAACTCTAGGATTCAGTGAGGAATCATGAAAGGGGGATGAGATCCCAAGGTTAAAGAATTAAACAAATGCAACCCTAGAAAGTCATAGGGTGTCTGGGCAAATGGATAATAACTTTAACTTCAATTTGAGTTAAAGAAATAAAAGAGAAATTTTTAAGAGTCCAGGAGACTCTCTAGTTATCCTTATGGCGAGACCTAGGATAAGAGGTAAAAAGTTGTAAAAAGGCAAAGTTAAAAGCAAGCTAAAAGTGGCTAAAAAGTATAAAAAAAATGTAAATGGCGCCTTCGAATTTGAGACTCGTCAAGTGGAGCAGGGCTCCCTGGGCAGTGACCCGTCGGACGAGGTACTTTCGAAAGGCTTAAAGTGAAAGCAAAGAGCTAAACGCTCAAAGGAAAAAGAAAGAGATTTGCCAGTGGCAAAAGGGAGCTACAAGCTCGAATAGGAAAGAAAAGCAAGTGTTCAAAGGCAAAGAGGCTAAGAACTAAAGCAAAAGAGGAAGAAAAAGAAAAGAAAAGAAAGAAAATATAAAGATAAAACGAGCGTACCTTCGGGGGTAAAAAGTAGCCTTGTCGGAGCTAAGGGCAGTGTCCCTCTCCCGGGCAGTGACCCGTAGGACAAGTTCCCCGTTGGGCGGGGTAGCACTTGCGGGTGCTATCGGCAACCTTAGAAATCTTATCTTATGGTAGCAGGACTACCGGGCTGGGGCCCGTTGGATAAGAATTTCTGAGGGTTAACTTGAACTAAAGCACCAGAATTTAAAGAATAAAGAGAAATTAGAGTGGCCAAGGTGGCCGGGTTAGTTTGACCCTATATACAGCGGCATAGTGGCCGAGTTGGTGCTTAGCAGCCTAGTGTGGCTAGACAAGAGTAGTGATGGTTGGTGATTAGACACAGATAGTATAGTGCAGTGATATATTATATTGCATAGCAGCATTTTGATATTGAGGATGTTAGTTTCCTAGCACTATTATTATTGCTTCCATTGGACCAAGTGGTGTAGGACACTCTCTCTCGGTGGTTGAACCCACTGGGAACTCTGTCGGAGTTCTCACACCCCTTGGGTGACCCCCCCCCCACAGGTTTGGGAATGGGTGCAGCGGTCGAGACAGATCAGATGCAGACGACAGCGAGGCATACGACAGGGGCAAGAGCCCAGCAGCATAGAGACCTAGAGGGTCTAGCAGAGGTACCATTTTTATATTTCTTGAGTGAACCTTGTATGGTGAGGAATTATGTAAAGAAAATGTAATAATTTATTTGCAAGTTCAGAATTGTAAAGTGTAATAAGTTTAATTTATGGTTCACTCCTGTATGCTTTCATTTCCGCATTAGTTATTGAATGAAAGTTTTAAATTTATAGTGATTTTTAGTACTCTGATATTGAGCTTCCGCATACACTTGTTGTGTTATTATGGATATTACCGTTCCTTTCGGGTAGAAAAAGGTTTTACCTGATTGGCGGGTCTGTTGGCGTGCCCGAACCGTACAAATTGGCGGACTCGGGGCGTGACAATTAGTATTCCAGCTGAATTATATATATATATATATATATATATATATATATATATATATATATATATATAATAGAGTTTATATATTTTTAAAAGCACAAGCTCAAATATGCTTGTGAATTTTTTACAATTGGATTTGCATTGGGATTTGTGTTATTTACTTTTTCTTTCTCTCTCTTTAGTTGACTTTACAAAAGCACAAATTCCAATGCAAATTCAATGATAAAAAATTTACAAGCACAAATTTTTTATTATTGAATTTGCATTGGAATTTGTGCTTTTGTAAAGTCAACTAAAGAGAGAGAAAGAAAAAGTAAATAGCACAAATCTCAATGCAAATTCAATTGTAAAAAATTCACAAGCATATTTGAGCTTGTGCTTTTGAAAGTATATAAACTCTCTCTCTCTCTCTCTCTCTCTCTCTCTCTCTCTCTATATATATATATATATATATATATATATATATATATATGAAAACTTCCGAATTTAAGTATGCATATTACTTATCCAATGGATGGATTTTAGCCGCAGGGATCTACAGGTAAATTTCTTTTATTTTATATATTAGTTTAACAAAATTTTGAGAGTACCCGTCAGGCAAGAACTATGATAGTAAATAAAATTTCTAATACAAAAATAAGTGTATTTCATCACTAGTTTACAAAAACACACAATAGATTCCGCCTAATTGCTTTTGATTTGATCAGTACTTACAATCACACGACATAGCTAGACTTATAACAACAAATCTCGTGAATTGCTCTATACGCAATTTTATTTGCACGTCATTCCAAGCGCGGTAGTGAATTACTTGGAAACCTTAATATATATATATTTTAGGGGAAAGTGTTTTGTTGGTTCATGGTTTGGTTGTTCTTCGTCCAATGAACTGGGACCGAGCAAAAAATTTCTGCGTGGTTAGGTTTGAATTGTGTCCTGGGGCTTGAACTTTATTTGAGGCTTACGTGAACTGAATGAATGTGACAAATTAAGCATTTCATTAAATTTGGTGGGATCTTTGGTGGCTTTATTTATTATCGATGAATAATATATTTCTTTGATTTTGACATCAGGCGAATATATGAATAAATAATTTACCCTGTGAAATGGAGACGATGCATGTTATTGTTATACTCATGAATAGTTTAATTATAAAATTATTAAATTGATTTAAAAACACTTTATTTCCATATTGTTGAGAGAGTTTCTATTTTTATTATTTATTTATTTTTTTTGTTTTACCCCCAAAATTTCAGATTTTAATTAGTTATGAAACTATATTTCGGATATTCAAACAGCTTTTAATTTCTTATTAAACAAAATTATTTACTTAAATATGTCTCTACCATAATTCACAAAAAAAAAAAAAAAAAAAAAAAAAAAAAAAAACTTACTATTATAAAATCTGTTGCACATGCAACAAATGATCGTACAATGTACTCTCCTTAATTTAAAACTCACTAATTTACTATGTTTTAATTAAATGCGATGCTACGTAAATCATTCAATATATTAGTACTCTGCCATGTGCTATACCCGGAAAAAAAAAAAAAAAAAAAAAAAAAAAAAAAAAAAAAAAAAAGTTTAAAAAGGTGTAGTAAGAAGAAAAGGCTACAAAGCCTACAATAGTGAGCTATATGTATAATTAGTAATAACATATTAATTAAGGAACAAATATGATGAGATGATAATTTCCAACTCGTGATAAGAATAGTTTACTTTGCTCACTTTTTTTTTTTTTTTTTTTTTTTTTTTGAGAAATTGATTGTGTTGGAACAATTAGGTGAGAATAGTATATGCAAAAATGGTCATAGATATGCAAATATTGCGCAAGAAATAAATAAGAATAGACAAAAATGAAGTTGAATTTTAGACAAAATTGGCTGGTGATCTATTAATTCTTTGTATTGCAGCATACACTTTGGTCAAAAAAATTTATGTTGAAACTTCAAATTATTATCAGTGATGAATTGTACACTGAAATAGGTTTTTAAATTTGAAAGATGAGTTTTCATTACCAATTAACAACTCTTCTTTACAGAAGATAGAAATCTGGCACTGATCATGTAAACATGTGTAAAGATTCAAGATACCTAAGAAGTGGTTGTTCAATCTTTTGAAGTTTCAGATTCTAAGTCAGTAATATCTGGTGATTAGGATCGACTTGCAGATTCACATCTAATCTTTTGTTATAAAATCAAAGGTGGGCTCATCTTGATTAGTACAAACTTTTGGTATGAAAATCTTAACTGGTTCTTGTAAGTGGGCCCATCTTTTGGTTTGAACGGAACACACGAATCTACGAAAAATCTAGATGCTTACTGATCGAGTTACCTAACGGCCGAACTATATTTTCTCAGACAAATTTAAATACTGTTTTGCTGCAATTAATTTTTTTTTTTTAATCTTTTTGAGACTTAACTGTCTTATTTTAAATCCAGTTCATCTTCTAAATAAATAAAATAATAACATTTCAAAATAATAATAATAATAATAATAATAATAATTATTAGTCATCGACAATTATGGAGATTCCTCAATACAAAAATTGTCGTACCAACTTAGCTATCAATGCGCCCCCTTGACTCGATTTTAGAGTTTCGCTGGTGGGGTGTAAAAGTTTTAATTAATTTGCAGTTTCTTATAATATTCTGCTTAGAAGTTTGATTCGACTCTCTTCCACACCACAAACTTTTATTCATAGGAAAAAATTATTTATCTTTAAAACCTCCCACGGTTAAAAAAATAATGTTCTAATAATTTATATTCAACAATATTTTTTTCCATGCATGCATAGTAGTACTTAATTAAGACTTTATATTACTTATCGAAATATTTTGTCATTCACAAAATTAATCTAGTGGGAGTACAAAAAAAAAAAAAAAAAAAAAAAGAAAAAAAAAAGCAGTAAATCCAATAAAAAAAAAAAAAAAAAAATCAATGTGGGATGATCGAACCTATGACAGGTCAATCAAGAATGGCATGTCAACTGGAGTTAATTTTCTACTAATCTTACAGAAAAAGTTGGTGGCACGAAAAAAAATTGCAGTTTTATATAGCAGTAGTTGAATCTACCATTACAAATATATAATCGTTAATTATCACATTGCACCAATAATTGACTTTGCAAGTTAACAATGCATGCCGAGAAAAAGAAGAATCTGCATACAAATCTTTAATGCTTGCGTGCCTGCATACAAATCAAAGCCTCAAATTTCTATTGTTAAATTCCTACTTGATACCCTACATTGACTCCGGAGAAAGTGGACAACATTTAAATATTTTCACACCATCAAAATATAAAAAATATATATATATTTTGGGCTAAATTATAGAAAATTTTCTTTTTTATTTTTCTTCCATGTCTTTCAAAAGTCTATATTTTGCTCTCTCGTAATTCTGAAATTATTCATTTACACTCCCGCCGTCAGCATTCCGTTAGTGAGCCGTCAATTTTTTAGATAATATACCGAAAATATCCTTCAACCTCTTTTTCTTCCGATAGCTCCGAGGCCGAGTGCTACCTCCACGCCGTCAACGAGCTCCGTCGCTCCGTGAGGGATCCCGCCGCCGCCGTCGAGCTCCATCGCTTGTGTCGGAGGAGACCAACAGGACAAAAAGAAAAAGAAGAAAAAAGCTGAAGCTCAGGAAGATGGAGAGGAACCCACCACAAAAGAAAAGAAGAAGAAGGAGAGAAAAGATTCCGAAGCTCAGGCAATTAGCTTCTGCAGTTTCAGCGACTGCTTTTGACTCTTATAATTCGGAATCAAGATACTTCTGTAAAATTAATCGCTCTCATCCTCTCTTGTTTTGTTAACATTGGATTGATATCCTTTTTGATGTTGGTTTAAATTTGTCTTTCTTCCTATGTACTTTAGAGGTGTCTTGATCAGAGAGAGAGGGAGCAGATCCTCGGGCCCGTGCCGCTAGGCGCGGCAACATGCAGCGACGGGCGCTCGCTCCTGGCGCAGGGCATGCCAGGCTGATCCTCGAGCAGCATGCCATTTGCCCAGGGCGGCAACACGGCTCCCATGCGCGGCGCGTGCGTGCGGGTGCCCCTGTCCGCGATGCAGCAGGAAAGGACCGCCCAAATCTGCTCCCCTCCGGCTCCGGCTTCAACGACGGCACAGCTCCCATGCGCGGCGCGTACGTGCGGGTGCCCCTGTGCGCGATGCAGCAGGGAAGGCCCGCCCGGATATGCTCCACTACGGCTTCGGCTTCAACGGCGGTGACGACGTGGAGAAAAGAATTAGGGTTTCGTCTTGCTTTCACGTTGAGGGAGGAAGAATATGGGTTAAAGAACTAGGATTTCGTCTTCCCTTCACGTTGAGGGAGGAAGAAGATAGGTTAGAAAGAGGATATTATTGTTATTTCGCATGTTCTGTTAGTCCCGTTATCCCATAAAAATAATTTTGTAATTACGAATGGGCAAAATGTAGACTTTTAAAAGACAGAGCAACAAAATAAAAAAACGATATATTATAGGAGATTTTTCTATAATTTAGCCTATATTTTTTTATCTAAAATGTGTATATATGTTGTTGGTAGTGATTTACTATTCAAATGTAGCTAGGGACATCCAGCGGTGGAGAGAATTGGATTTTGGTTTCAGGTAGACGTAAAAATTAATTGCTTGGAAAACATTTGGTCCAAATGAAAATTTGAAGCATCTGATGTTTACATATGCATACTCTGACCAATTCTATTGACTTTAAGATTTGTGTATCTGTACCTAATAGCTTAATTATCTAATTTGGATTCAAATTACTACGATCCAATATTATAAAAATTATAGAACCCGATAAATTCTATTATATATCTCAAAAGTATTGGTAGGATCGAGTATCTAAGACGGTGTTAGTTTAGCTCGAACGATTTTTCTCCCGTTAACAATCGTATATAATATATATTATTTACTTTTTTATAATCAGATACAATCATCTCAAATATTTATAATTTATTAAGAAAAATTTATACAGAATTTGATTATGATTAATATCTGACTAATCTAGTTATAAAATAAAATTTGACTTACAGATAATCGCAAATAATCTAAAATTATTAATTGATCCGGAAGCGTGCTTAGTACTGCCCTAAGGTGTATTCCCGTCATTACGAGCGGGATTAACCGAGAACAACACCCCAAGGTACGACCGGAATTCCTCCTCCTGTGAGCACGATCGTGACGGTGGTTGACGAAAATTCTTTCAACACCCAATTGAGAAAGAGATGAAAAGATAAAAATAATATAGTTAATATGGTTTCTCTGTTTCTTATCCTGTAAAAATAAAGGAGAAACAAACATATAAATATACGAAGAAAATCGAACGTTGAGCAACGTTCGACACACGTAACTATCAATAATTAGGCGCAAGAAACGAAAACCACGTTCCGTTAGGCGCAAGAAACGAAAGCCACGTTCCGTTAGGCGGAAGAAACGGAAGCCACGTTCCGATGAATTTCTTTCGCGCCAAAAAAAAATAAAAAAAAATAAATAAATAATAAATATTAATAATAATAATAAATAAAATAAAATAAATAAATAAAATTAATAAATAATAAAAATTTTGAATTTTACCCCCAACATAATCTTTCCCTCGATTTCTTCTTGTCTCCTTATTGATCGAGCTTGTAGTACTCTCCGAACTTGCTAAAGTAAGAAATTAATTTTGACAAACATAGTTTTGAAGTAGCAATTTATTGTTTTTGTATTCATACTTTTGTAGTACTTGGAATATTTCTCATAAGAAATGGGTAGAAATTAATTAAGAAATTTTCTTCATAAGGATTTGATTATTTGCATACCCCAGCATATATAGTTTTTATTTGCGTAAAATGATAGAATTAATGGAAGCCAAATTAAGCCACTTCTATAAGATTTGTAGAACATGGGAAATATATAATACACTACTACGTACGTGGAAAATATAGCTAGGCATGCACCGAGACAAATCACATTGTGACTTAATTGCTTGTATATATTCATCCGTGAAAGATTATCTAACTTAAACTATCAATTTAGTAAAAAATGATTCAAAGGTTATTTTAATATTTAGTTCTTGTTTATATTGAGCATTAATAAGAAACCATGTGATTTGAATATATGATCGAATAGTAATGAAAAAGTCAATGAATCAAAATTTATGTCGTTGCATATTGTGTGGATTTGAAAATAAACTCAAAGCCTTCTAAAACTTAGAGGATTTTTTATAAAAGTTAAAACTGACTCTAATATTGTAGTGTTGCATGCCCATAAAATAATCTAATAAAAAATAGTACACAAATAATTTTAATAAAAATGAACTAGGAAATATATACAGGAGGTGTGACATTCTAACTAGTCTACTGGAGCTTGTTAAGATTATTTCCAAATCTTTTTTTATGAAATTGTTAAGATTAATTTTTAGATCTCTATATTCATCATTTAATAACATAAATTCACACTCATATTGTTTTGAAACTAGCAGCTTAAGTTTTTTTAAAACAATAATTAATTATTTTGTATGTTTCAACTAAGAGCAGTTAACGTTGTGTCCACATGTGAGCAACAAGAGAGAAGAGACAAGGGACACATGTGAGCAACAAGAGACAAAAGAGACAAGGAACACGATTTGGGCGCCTATTTAAAAATGGTAAATGCTAGATACATATTTTAAAATAAGTGTAAATGTTATATTTTATCTATTTAAGGATGTATGAATTATACTGATCATTTCAAAATAATCAGTGAATTATACTCCATCTTTAAATAAATGAGATATAAAATATATATTAAAAATTAATATATATAGATAGCATAATTTTTTAAAAATTATTTTCTATGACGTCTACGAGTTAAAAGTTCGGTACGGTTAGGTAGAAATTTTGATCCGTTTGATTTGGGTCTGTTGTCGAAAATCTAAACCTGAATCCAACAGCTGAAATTGAAATTCGAATCGGAATAAGAGTTTGTTGGGTACAGAAAATTCATAACAAATATCGAATCCCAAAAAATAAAAACTAAATATTCAAAACCAGAACTTGAAAGCATTCATTTCTTTTAAACAAATTTTAAAATAAATAATTTTAAATTATAAATTTGAAGTGCTATATATCATATAGTATAAAACCGATAGTTGTTTGGCTCGAATTTGAATTCGAGTATAGATACAATCTATATCCGAATTTGAATTCATCGAATTTTTATTTTTTATACGCATGGCAATGAAAATTATTTTTGCTTAGCATGGATTAAATTTATCCATTCGGTTCGGATTTGTATATAATCTCGGACATCCATATTCATTGACATTTCCTCCAAACGGGTCCTAATAAGACGAACTAGATTCATTGAACCCAAGTTAGATTCGGATCGGAGCACCAAGAGACCCCCCAAAACCAAATATAAAAACTCGGACGAATTTTGCATTTTTTTTCGCTCCCGCCGAAAATGGCGCAAGGCCCAATCCCCATGCGAACGACGCGGAGGGGTCTCTAATGCTCGCGCCCACCACGCGCGCGCCGCGATGGACCTCGCAGCGTAGGGTCCTCGAGCTCCACCTCTCCGAGCTCCACAAGTGCTGCGACATCGACCGACTCAAGCAAATCCAGGCCCAGGTGTACAAGTCCCAGCTCCACCGTGACCCCTTCGTCGTCCCCAAGCTCGTCTCCGCCTACTCCCTCTGCGGCCGCTTCCCCCGCGCGCTCTCCGCGTTCCACCAGGTCCCCCGCCCCAACACCCTCCTCTACAACACCCTCATCCGCGCCTGCGCCCATGGCTCCCGTTCCTGCTCCCTCGCCTTCGATGCGTTCTTCGACATGCGGCGGAATGGGGTGTTTCCCGATAATTTCACCTACCCATTCCTCCTAAAGGCTTGTTTGGGCCCCTCCGCGCTTTCCCAGGTCGAGATGGTACATGCCCACGTCGTAAAGTTGGGATTTTTATGCGATATCTTCGTGCCCAACGCGCTCATTGATGCCTATTCGAAGAATGGGGTTTTGGGTATTGTGGCGTCCAAGAAGATGTTTGATGGAATGCGCGAGAGAGATATTGTGTCGTGGAATACCGTGATTGCCGGGTTGATTAGAGCCGGAGACATGAAAGAGGCACGCCGAATGTTTGATCGAATGCCTGAGAGAGATACGGTCAGTTGGAATACGCTGTTAGATGGCCATGTCAAAGCGGGTGAAATGGACAAAGCGTTTGAGCTGTTCGAGAGAATGCCTGGGAGGAATGTGGTCTCGTGGTCCTCCGTGGTCTCGGGCTACTGCAAGAAGGGTGATATGGAGATGGCCCGCCTGTTGTTCGATAAAATGCCGACTAAAAACTTGGTCTCTTGGACCATAATGATTTCTGGCTATGCAGAGAAAGGACTCGCGAAGGAGGCTCTTAGTTTGTTTGATCTTATGGAAACATCTAGTTTGGAGCCTGATGTTGCTACTATTGTGAGCATATTAGCTGCGTGTGCTGAGTCTGGGTTGCTCGCTCTGGGTAAAAGAATTAATAGTTATGCTGGTAGGAATAAGCTCAAGCATACTCCTCATGTATGCAATGCACTGATTGATATGTACGCCAAATGTGGCTGTCTTGATATAGCGTGTGATTTATTTGAAGGTATGTTCGAGAGAGATTTGGTGTCTTGGAATTCTATGCTTCAAGGATTTGCTATGCATGGCCACGGGGAGAAAGCATTGGACTTATTTGTTAGAATGAAGCGAGAAGGGATTAGACCTGATGGTGTGACATTCCTTGGTGTTTTATGTGCTTGCTCACACGTGGGATTCATTGAAGAGGCTCAGAAATACTTTGCTAGTATGGAGAGAGATTATGGTATTGTTCCTCAGATAGAGCACTATGGCTGCATGATCGACCTTCTTGGGCGTGGAGGGCTTCTGAAAGAAGCCTTTGACCTCACCAAAAGCATGCCTTGGGAGCCCAATGCTATTATTTGGGGATCTCTTTTAGGTGCATGCAGAGTGCATAGCAATGTAGAGTTTGCTGAAGAAGCGGTTAATGAGCTGATCAAATTGGAGCCATCGGATGCCGGGAATTATGCTATTTTGTCAAACATATATGCAGCCGCTGGGAGGTGGGATGGTATGTCTAAGGCGAGGGTTCAGATGAAGGGAACTGGAGTGCAGAAACCAGCTGGGTCCAGTTGGATCGAGCTTGGTGATGTGGTGCATGAGTTTACAGTGGGCGACAGAACTCACCCGGAATCAGATGTAGTCTTCATGATGCTTGATAGGTTGGGAGAGCACCTTAGGAAAGCTGGGTATGTTCCTAGGGCTTATTCATAAGCTCTTGAGAGAAAAGTAGTTGTTGTGAGCAGATAGTATAAGAGTTGGTGAACTTTCAAATGTGTTGCGAAGTTTCCACCGCTGTGGAACCATGAGAAAATGCTGCGTGGTAATTGGAAGTATCATGGACTCGGGCAACAGATTTCCACCCCGAGTCTCAGCTCGAACACGTATGAAAATGATAAAAGGGAAACATAATAGAAATTGCGCTTTCCCTGCAGAGATTATGCCTTCAGGATACAAATAATGAGCTTCTCATTCATGAAGAACACAGAATCTGCGGTCTTTCCTCTGAACAGCATCTGGGAAGTCATTTCATCTTATAGATGACTATGAGGAGAGTGGAGTAATTTTGATGTCAACCAAGATTATGGGTTCTTGGAGTTTGTACTGCAAAAAAAAAGTTTCCACAGCCAGATGCATGCCCACTCTTGAGGTACTAGTGGTAGAAACATTTCTATGCAGTTCCTTTTCTGAGTCACCATAATGTTCCTCCTTTTGTATCTGAGTATTAAGATCTCATTCTCGCTTATTCCTTCAGCTATCAATTCACTTGTAGTAGAGTTGCCAAAGTTTGTAACACACCGGGAATATTTGATGTTAATATACCTTCTTTTTTTTTTACTACATTTGTTAATATCAATCTTGAGAAGCTATTAGCGTACTTTAGAAAATTCATGCACACTGAGCTGTATGGAATTACTAGGCCATTTTTTCTCAAATCCCCCAAAATAAGGTAGAAGATTTTCCCACAAGACCACCAAATAGAGATAGCAGCATAGTGGATACTGATCTTGGATATGATGAAGTGCCTTGTAAGAAACCCTTGGTGCTACTTTTTCTCATCTACTTCTAAACTGGTTTAGCATTTTGACAATCAGCATTCTTACCCAAGCTCCCTTATTTATTTTATTTAAAAGAGAGTTTCTTTCTCTGGTAATTTAGTGCCAAAAATGCATACTCTTTTGTTTGTAAACCTTGTTTTGTCTATCTATAACTATAAGAAAAGGTGTCCAAGTTGTTTTCAGGGGAGATTATTGGCTTCTTTCTATCTATCTATCTGCTTCTCAATCTACTTTTTTCAAAAGGAAATAAAAGAATATGGAGAACAATAATAGAATGATAGTTACATCCTAATATAGCTCAAGTAACTCAGGTTCCCAGAAGGAAAAGGAAATTATTCCTATTGAGAAAATGTGTCCTTCTTTCAAGTGTTATTTTGTATTATTTTTAGCATTCCAGTGGGCCTGACACCTTTTCTAGATGCCACTTCGATGATATAGTTGCATAGCTGAGCTATCAGAACAGGGTGTCTATTTAAGTAGTTGAAGTAGGTGATTTGTAAAGTAAATAACATTAAATTATCCCCTTTTTTTTTCTAAGTGTTTCAAATATAATTTTAGCAGCGTCAGAATTATGGATGAACAATTAAACAGCATTGTACAATTTCTTTATATCACCAGATCCTAGTTGACACCCACTATTATAATTCTGTATGTTCTGAGAATGTCTACCTACCTATTTCTTTTTTTTAAAATAAAACATGTCACTTCAACTGAAACCCTTCTAACCTCTTGGCCTTAAGTTTACTTAGGTATAAATCAATGGATGGGGTGTGGTGAGGGATTACTTCATAATTTGTGAGGTGACCACTCCATCATTAGATGATGGGTGTAGGATGTACACTCTAAATTCATGCATTTTTTATGACACTTGATTGATTAGTGGGCCTCATCATTCTCTTATTAGATGACAAAATAAAGAAAAAACCCTCAAATGATAAGAAAATCAACTCCTCATAAATCAGAAGCTAAAGACCCACCTTAGCTGCAAATCAAACCTCCCATAATTGTGCCAAAAGAAACTCAAACTATTTTATTATGCTTCATTCCAACTAAGAATTTTTTTTTCTAAGTTTGTGATCTCTTTGTCTTTAGCAAATTTATTTTAATTGATGTAAATTGGTTGATGGTTGATGGTTGATGATTTTTCGTGCCTTCTCTGCTAATCCCAATTTTTTTTTTACAATAATCTAGAATTGCTTTAGGCACCTCATTCGAATGTGTGTGTGTGTGTGTGTGTGTGTGTGTGTGTGTGTGTGTGTGTGAGAGAGAGAGAGAGAGAGAGAGAGAGAGAGAGAGAGAGAGAGAGAGTTATGCAAGTTTTTACTTAGGTATAAATTTAAATCTAAATGATTCAAAATTAAGATATAAATCATTAAATACGATTAAGAATGGAAATTTTATAAATTTTAAAAAATAACTTTTTACGCATCAAGTGATATTAAAAATTAATGATCCGAAATTTTTTTAAAAAAACTATATATATTAAAAACTCAAAATTATAAATTTTTGCATGCAGGTCTTTTTTATGTTTTTAGATCTTAATTTTAAATTTTTTATAATTAATTTAATTTGCATTATTTTATATTAAATTAAGGGTAAATAGGTAATAAAGAACAACGACGATGGCAATTGCTGAGTTTATACTTCTAAAACCAGAAGTGGGACCCACACGTGCCAGCCATTTTGGCCACGGGAAAACCATTGGAGTAAACTAACTTAAGTAACACCCCAATATATATATATATATATATATATTTCCATAAATAAAAAATCCTTAACTAGAGTACCAATGTACCACCGTACTCAAAAGCATTTTCCTTTTGTAATATCAATAATACAATAAAATTATAAAAAACTAAAATGAGAAAAAAAAAAAAAATGTTGGATTTGAGTAGATTCGGGGAATTGGGCTATGGTGGCCCTTCAGTGAAACGCTTATCCATCAAAAAGATCATCAGGTGGGCTTGTTGGGCCCACAAAAGTGGGGCCTACATTTTAGCCTCTTCTCTGTCGTATTACCGTTACACCGAAAATTTTGGATACTTTCCCATTTTCTTTTATATATATATATATATATATATATATATATATATATATATATATAAAATTGAGTTTCTATGTTTTTGAAAATACCAAGTTATTACTGATTGTGAGTCGTTGCCCTCGAATAAAAGGATTGGTGGTTAGGATGATAGTGGGTCCTTATGGCTTCGTGGGTGGTTGATAATATAAAAGGCGGAATTAATTAAAATAATAAATCTAACAGTAAAAAATTTACATATATCAAGTGATTGATACTTTTATAAACACCATAACTGGACTCTCTCTCTAGAGAGAGAAAGAGAGAGAGAGAGAGTCCGGCTACTATGCATTAAAAAGTATCAAGCAATTAGTGCCGGTAAGTTTTTTACCGTTTGATTTATTCATTTGACTAATTTTACTTCTTAGATCATGTTATTCCACCAACCGCCCACTAACCTTTAGAGACCCACTATCATCTTAACCGCACATCACTTAATTCAAAAACTAAAAACTTATAAGCACCAATGACATGATACTTTTAAAAACATATAGCTCAAATATCTTTCTTTCTCTTATATATATATATATATATATATATATATATAAAAGAGAGAGAGAGAGAGAGAGAATTGAGCTTCTATGCTTGTAAAACTACCAAGTCATTGGTGCTGGTAGGTTTTAGCCATTGGATGAAAAGATGTGTGGTTAGGATGATAGTGGGTCCCTTGGGTTAAGTGAGTGGCTGGTGGAATAGAATGATTTAAGAGACGAAATTAGTCAAAAGGGTAGATTTAACGGTAGAAAACTTATAAACATCAATTGCTTGATACTTGTTCAAGCATATTACCCGGACTATATATATATATATAATTGAGCTCTTATGCTTTTAAAAGTACCAATTTAGTGGTGCTTGTAGGTTTTAGCTATTGGATGAAAAGATGTGAGGTTAGAATGATACTGGGTCCTTTGAGTTTAATTGGTGGTTGGTGAAATAGTATGATTTAAAGGATAAAATTAGTAAAAGAAATAGATCTAATAACATTAGTGTCAATTGCCTGATATTTTTAAAAGCATAGTAGTCGAACTCTCTTTTTTTCTTTCTCTGTATATATAGTCCGACTATGATGCTTTTAAAAATATCAAGCACTTGATGCTTGTAAGTTTTTTACCGTTAAATCTATCTCTTTAATAAATTCCAACCTTTAGATCATATTATTCTACCAAGCACCCACTAAATTTTAGGAGATCATTATTATTCTAACCCTACAAATATTTATCCAAAGGCTGAAAATTCACAAATATTAATAGCTTGGTGCTTTTTATAGTATAGAAACTCAATTATATATATATATATATATATATATAGAGAGAGAGAGAGAGAGAGAGAGAGAGAGAGAGAGAGAGAGAAGGGGAGAGAGAGTCAGGTTATGATACTTTTAAAAGTATGGAGGCATTCGTGCTTATAAGTTTTCTGCCGTTAGATCTATCATTTTGATCATTTCTATCCTTTAGATAATACTATTCAACCAACTACCAACTAAACCCTAAAAACCTACTATACTATCAATAAAAACCGAGTGTTTGGTGCTATTAAGTTTATTGCCGTTAGATTTACCCCTCCGATCATTTTTATTTTTTAAATCATACTATTCTATCAATCACTTGCTAAATTTTAGGAGACTATTATCATCCCAACCGCGCATCCCTTCATCCAAGGACTGAAAATCTAATAGTACAAAATATTTTGTACTATTAATAACATAGTAGCCTAGTTATATAGAACTGCGCTCCTACTTTTAAAAATATCAAGTCATCGGTGATTGTAGGTTTTAAGTTATTGGATGAAAGGATGTGCGATTAGGATGATAGTGAGTCAATTGGGTTTAGTGGATAGTTGATGGAATAGCATGATCTAAGAGGTGAAATTAGTCAACGAAATATATATAATGATAGAACACTTACAAGCACCAATTGCCGGGTGTTTTTACAAGTATAGCCGCCGAACTTAATCAAGTCATTAGTGCTATTAGGTTTTCTCCCTTTAAATGAAAAGATGTATGGTTATGGTGATCATAATCTCCTAAGATTTAATAGATGATTAGTAAAATAATATAATTTAAAAGATAAAATTAATCAAAAAAATAAATTTAACATAAAAATAATCAAAAAATAAATTTAACGGCTAAAATCTTGATGGCATTAAGTTCTTAGTACTATTGAAAGTATTATAGTTGTGACTTTATATCTCTTTCTATATATATATAATATTTTTTTACTTGTTAATATTTGTTTGTGACCATGTATTTTATATCCATGCACAATATTCAATGTTTAATAATTAATATTTAAAAATTAAGAGTTATTGTATTTCAAATGTTTATTTACAAAAACCATAATAAATTTTAAAAATACTTATCAGCTAATCAAATCCTTCAAAATCAACAACAGAGAAATAATTATTATTTAATATATAATAAATAAATATTAAAATTTTGTTATAATTGATGTACAGACTTTTGTAACATTTTAAAATATATCCTAAATCTTTATTATTATGCTACTTTATTATTAAAATGCACGGTGCGTTTGGTGTGTACAATAATTTTTTCGGCCAAGGAGAGATGAAGAGAATCTTAAAAGTACGAAAAGATATCATAAATGAAAAATAATTTAGGTTTCTTTACGATGTTGATGTATTACTAAATTTATATAATATTTTAGGAATGCTTTTCCAGATCTTTTAAAATACAATTTGTAAACATTATTATTTTATTGATATTTATGGTTGACGAAATTAATTGGCAAACTATGTATTTTTAAACAATTGTATAATTATATAATTTTTTGTTGAAGACATCGATAATTCATAGGTAGATTAACAGTATTCAAACAAAGAATTTTTTTTTTTATCTTTTATATATATATATATATATATATATATATATATATATATATATATATATATATATATATATATATAGCTAGGCTGGAATACTTTAATAGTACCAAGTTATTGGTACTATTAAGTTTTTAACCGTTGAATTAAAAGATGCGTGGTTGAGATGATAGTGGGCCTTTTGGTTTTAATAGATAGTTGGAAAAATAATGAAATCTAATCGATGAAAATAATTAAAGGGGTTGATCTAAGAGTAGAAAATTTGATAGCACTAAATACTTGGTACTATCGATAGAATAGTAGTCGGACTATATATATATATATATATATATATATATATATATATATATATATATATATATATTTCGACAACTATACTTTTATGAATATAGATTCTTTCGTATTTAAAAATTTTCGATTTTTGGATGAAGAAATATGCGGTTAGAATTATAGTGGTTCTCTAGAATTTATACTATTTTACCAACAACCCACTAAACTCTACTGGAACTACTATCATCCTAACCGCACATCCTTTCATCCAAGGACGAAAAAGTTATGAATATAAAGAGATTTATACTCATAAGAGTATAGTGGCCCTACGCATATATTTATATATATATAAATATATTGCGGCTGTGGTACTTTTATAAGCACAGAGATATTCGTGTTTATAAGTTATTTTCAATATTGAGACATCCCAATCGATGATTAGTTCCGTTAAACTTGATTTAGAATATTTAAAATATTTAAAAAATAAATTTTATAATTTTTTGATATTATTTATCTAATGTTCAAAAGGTTCAAAATAATCGGCGAAAATAAAAATCTCACAAAATATAATAATATTATAATAAAATTTTAGATCAAAAATTAACTTATTTTATATAGTATAAAAAATTTGATTTAAATTTTTTTATATTATTAAACTTACAAACGGTTCACCACGATTATTAAAATTATTAATTTTAAATCTCTTTGATTATTAGACAAATAATATTAAAAAATTAAAAAAATTATTTTTTAAATATTTTAAATATTTTAAATTAAATCTAGCACAACTAATCGTGGACTCAAAAATTATAATATTAAAAATAACTTATAAACATACAGTGCTTCATGATTTTCTAAACATAGCAATCTCTCTCTCTCTCTCTCTCTCTCTCTCTCTATATATATATATATATATATACCTAAAATTACAATATCTTTTAGAAGTAGTTGAAGTAAAAATTTCATTTTCTGCGGCTCTTTACTCGAAAAACGGAATGATGAGATAATATTTGTATTGGAAAAAGGAAAGAGAGAGAGAAAAAAATAATAATGGGAAGGGGCAAAAGGGGGCAGCGAAAAAAAAAAAAGACCAGATGTTGACAAGTTTCATGTCACTGTTCTTAGAAGAAGGTCGTTTGTTATTGTGAGAAGAGATTTTCTTATCTGGGATCTCTCTCTCTCTCTCCTCTCTCTTCTTTCTCTCTCTCCTCTCTCTCTCTCCTCTGTGGCCC
The DNA here is from genome assembly GCA_029168755.2 of Tillandsia fasciculata. Lineage (NCBI taxonomy): Eukaryota > Viridiplantae > Streptophyta > Magnoliopsida > Poales > Bromeliaceae > Tillandsia > Tillandsia fasciculata. The sequence continues at coordinate 29,298,129 of CM054932.1, read as the reverse complement.
ATCATCAGATCGAAATCTCCCAAACCTGATGTTGATCCACATCTTCTTCGTCTCCTTCCAATGCCTCTGGAAACATACCCACTTCTCTCCCATTAGCACTTGTTAATAATCTCGTCCTCTCTCTCTCTCTCTCTCTCTCTCTCTCTCTCTCTGTGTGTGTGTTGTATTATGTGATCTTATAAATAAAATAAATAGTAGATTGTCGTACCCATCTTTTAATATTCTTTACTGCTCCCACTATCCTTTTCCTTGGTTGGTGTTTGGCTGCTTCAGTCGCCGGCGCTCACGGGAGAAGATTTGCCATTGGGGGTGTCGGCTTCTCAGTTCGGAGAAGACGAAACCGAATCCGGTCTCAAAAAATCGTTTTTGTTGGAGAATCTGGAGATTGTTGAAGGGGAGGGGCGAAGTGGGTGGAGGTGAATTTTGATGTTTTTTTTTTTTGCTTTGTTAATGTGTTTTGGTCGCTGTTGATTTGGGTGCTGATGCGTTCTGTGAGATCTTTTCGATTGATTTGGGGATTTGGGTCTTCGTAATTTGGCTTTATTGCGGTTTTTTTAATGTAAAAAACAAATTTTTTTCCCTCTCTCGTTTGGATTGTGGGGTTTGGGATACCGTGCTTTTGGGGGATCTTTTTAGATTTGGGTTGGTGGGTTATCTCGAATTCCTATCTTAAAATGGTCGGTTTTGCTTGTTGCTTAAGAAATATCCCGCTGTGGGGATTTGGGTATTCCTAATTTCGGTGATGTTTAATTTGTTTCTAATCGTTTCCATGATTCAATTTTCAAGTTCGATTTCTCCTTTCCCTGTTCTTTCCTTCTCTTATTCCCCATTTTTGAGTTGATCGTAATTACATCCATAGTTCCAAACTGGGGGATTTGGGAGAGATTTATGTTGTAAAATTCTTAACCTTTTTTGTAACTTTTTTGATACCTGAAGCCTCCCATTAAGGTGCAGAAACTCAGGAGATGCATCAGAGCACCTATTCTGTGTTGTTAACCTTCAATGCGCGTCAAATTGTCTTAAATTTTTTTAATTTGCTCGATTACTATTTTATTGTGATTGCATATTACTATTTGGATTTGGACTTTATGCAGTTGTTAGTTCATTCTTTTTTATGCCTACTGTTTGGATAATGTTTACTACATTTAGTCTTTCTACTAAGTTCTTACTTAGTTCTTTTCTCCAGGTCTCTCCATGGCTGGATAATGTGACATTTCTCTTTTGATTCCAAACAAGGATTGCATTTAGTGAACTTCTTTCAAGCGACTGCTTATCGCATTCTCCGCCGCCACTTTGTGAGAAGCCAAAAGATGGTGCAGTAAGCATTTGATGGTAAAGTTTTGCCACTGGTTGTGGACTCCTTGATTTTGTAATTTACGATATCTCTGTGTTATTCTCAGTCACATAAAGCACCTTCTCGCATTTTAACTTCCATGTTGAGTATGTTTGTAGTTATTATTATCCATGCACATAACCTCTTTAGCTCCTTCCCTGGCATTAGACTTTTCATATTTGTGGTCAGACATTTTTTTTTGTGTTAACGCAGAGGTCTTGTCAAAAGGTGAGTTTGAAACGCCACCTGATAAAACTAGCAGTGAAATTTAAGTGAAGTTTGTATTTATTGCTTCATGCGGCAATTCTGCTTGTGACATTAGGCTTCCACAATTATGGGAGTATCGTGGATTGTCGCTTTTGCATGTATCATGCATTAAATTGGTACCCGACATCGTAGAGCAACAATGAACGGTCGGCAAGTTTATAAACTTGAGCTCGGATGTTGAGTTTTTTAAATGGTTTATGTTTAATTTTGTAGTTGATTTTTTAGCAACAACAATTTATTATTGCTTGCTATTGTTATTCGGCTTTAGTGTGTTGGTAACATATGGAAATAAGCTCTCCGGTAATGGAAAGTGGCGTAATTCTTGACTTACTAGATCCTACTTTGGTGGGAACTTTCATTGCTAAAACGTCCTTATGAATAATGTATACTGTTAACATTATATTTATTTAATTCTTATGCCTTTCTCTTAAGCAGAGCACATTTCTGATTTGTTAGTTATTTTGCTTGCTTAGTAAAGGTATTGAATATTCTTTATTATTTGCTTTTATGATTGTAGGAATGGGGACAAAGGTGGAGGGTAAAAGCTTCATGCCTGGATATTTTGTTATGGGAAAATATAGTGTGGATGAAAATAGTTGTTATTCTCGATACGAGAATACAGCGAATGGGCAGATACATAATGGTCTCATGCTCGGGCCAAACAATGGATATTTGGGTATGATAAAGAAATGTTGAAGCGCACAATGCTTGAACATGAAGCTATATTTAGAAAGCAGGTGAGCATTTTCATGTTGTTAGCGTGGACATCTAAAGCCGTTTGTTTCTGCAGAATTTCCTAAACGGCAATTGGCTTGCATGTTCTGATGATTTGGCGCTCATTTGCCCTGGCTTTGGAACAGATTCTCTACTCTAGGATGTAAAAATTTCCAGAAAAAATAGGCACTTAGCTAACAAAATTTCAGAAGCATTTGCTCTGACAGGGTCATAAGAAACTAAAATTAGTTTTGGGACCCAATGCAGAAACTTCAAATTAGAGACTCTCCTTCTACAGCTGCAAAAAGCTCCTGAGTGCCTATTACTGAAAAAGATATTAGTGCTTGAAGCAGCACTTCTAAAGAAGCCTGAGACTGGCCAAAAAGGGCCTCCTCGTTTAATTTGAGCAGTTTGTCTTCGTAACTTGTTTGTTCTTTTCAAGTTTATTTGTTTCTTCACCCGTGTATGTGTTATCTTTCATTTTTGACTTCTCAACTGTTATTGTTATGATCAGGTCTATGAACTTCACCGCCTTTATAGAATACAAAAGGATCTCATGGAAGAGTTCCAGAGGAAAGAGTTACATGAACACTCAACACCAGCAGATACATCGCAATCAAACTCAATTACATCTCAAATGCTACATCTGCAGAATGCAAACGATAGACCACCTACGGTCGGTCCTGATCAGTGGAAACCTTATTTAAACTTCTTAAAAGAAAGTTCCATTCAGTCCTGTCCAAATGGACTGCATTTGAATAAAGACAATCTTCAAGGGTTCACGAGAAAAATGTTTGACCTTCAACTTCCAGCCGATGCATGTATTGGCAACAATGGTTCCGAAAAAATTGGAAAGAAAAATGCTGATGAGTCCTCTTTTAAACCTATCATTCTTGTTGGCAAAATCAGTGGAAAAAATTGTAGAGATGATTTCAAGCTTTCTCTTGGTGCCAATGAGGGTCCTAGTTGCAAAGAAGATGGTTGGATCTCAGATTCTCAAACACAGAACACTATAAATGGCCATAGAGTGGTTGATTTGAATGAAACTGTTGCAGATTGTGAAGGGGCTACAGATACTGCATCTATGGATTTTCTTGGTGTCAAAACCTATAATGCAAAGGATCAACTGAATTATCCATCAACAAGATCGAATGTAGATTTCTTGGGCCCACCAAGGTTCTTCGTCAAAGACAGGCTTGCGAATAAAGGGACTAGTTCGAATTTCTTTGATGCAAATGAGGAAATTAGGCGGGATATATCATTCGTTAATAGTGGGAATGGTAAGACTCACCCTAATAGATTAGGTACTAACTGCTGTGCATTACTATACCCACTTTAGTCTGTTTTTACTATGTTCTTTTTATAAGTTGACATGTCCAGAATCCAGATAATCGTAATATTCAAGAGACTTTTTGTTGGGCAGAAAAGAACGCAGGCAATTGCTGACAAGTTTACATGCATTCATCTATTAGCTGCTCTTGTCAAGCAGAACATAAGAGCGCTTGCCACATAAATTGTTAGGAAAATTATTCCAGTTCTGTTGATCAAAACCGATTTTACTAGTGACAAGTATAACAGAAGCACAACTGAATTAAGGATGTTGATATGTCCTGAAAAATATGCAATGCTTTTAACTTTATACGTACTATGGTTTGTTATATTTATCATTATGTATAAATTTCCTAAAAGGTATGCTATGATACAGATTGTTTTTTCTTTATTTCATCCGGTATATATGAAAAGTTGGTCATCTATGTTAGCTGACTACTTAGATTAAATGGCTATTGAGTGTTTGTAGAATATAGAAGTAGACTTCTACTTAAGTTGTCAAATATCTTTCAATAGTTATTGTATCCTTCTGTTTCAAGTTCTAGCATACTCGTTATTTTCTGACGCGTTCTATGAGTCAATGTCCCATCCATGCTTAACCTGACCTTATAGGTATCCTCATGTTCAATCAACATGAACTTGAGATTTGCTTTTTTTGCTTGGCTAGGAAAAAGTATACTCATGTCTCATCCATGCTTTTTTTTTCTCTTTTGATGTTATTGGTTATCACTCTCACAGGAAAAAGTACGAGCTGTAAGAACATTTTAAATCCCAATAGCTGCAATGGTGAATTTGGAATTTCTTCTGAACCGATACAGCTTAAGTTAAACCAACCAGATCACGATATTAAGGCGGCATGGCCCGCACAAAAACCAGCTGATAGCACTGGAGCTCCTGGAAGAAATTGTTTCACTATCCCGAACAACTTAATGGCTCCTTCCTCCGTTCTTCAGAAAGACCACTCAATCACTGCCCCTCAATCAGTTCTATACTGGGAAAATCCCAAAAATGGAGTAAGCCACATTTCGACAGCGGTCAAAGCATTTCCATGCTTCAATTCATCAAATTTGGAAAGTGGTAATTCCAGTGTATTTCACGAAAGATCTGGCCTTCTTACCCAAAATTGGAAAAATGGTGAGGGTTTGTCTAATTTAAATAGCTTTAATCATGGTCTTTCATTGTATTCAATTTCTGCAACAAATTTACAACACCTTTCAGTGATTCCTCCTAAAGTGAACTATGAATGCAATGAATCAATGGATTCAAGAAGGCCAAAAATGGCATTGAGTTCCGTAAATGGTCATTCTCAGATGATGTCCAGTTCCAATGGAAATACTCAACAATTATTGAACAAAAAGGAAAATGTGTTCGATCTATCTGTCTCTAAGACACAGCACTCTATATTAAATTTTCAGGATAAACAGTTTGGCTTGCCAAGGAATGAAACTTCTGGCGAAACTGCTATGAGAATTCTCAGCTTTTCGGTTGGTGATAACATTCAGAAAAGTGCATTTTGTTCATCTAAATCCTCAAATGACTCTAACAACAGAAACAGTGAAAAAGATTATGTGCATAATGCTTGCTTTAATAAGCCACTGGCTAAAAGAGCTTTGGAAAAGAGCACCATAACCCTCAGGAATTACATCGATCTGAATGATGAGTTACCATCAACGGACGATATGAGTTCATCAGAGATTTTGCCAGAAACTCAGAAAGCTGACGGTAAAATCAATTTTCATCAGGAGTCTAATGAATCGAGCAAACCAGACAGTTCGCCGAAAAAAGTAAACTCCGATGATTCATTCGCCATATCAGCAGCAAAGAATCTTATTGCTATCTCAAAGGACATTACATGTTTGCCATCTTTAGCTTCTCATTGTGATACCCTACACTGGTTTGCCGAGGTTGCTATATCAAGTAAAGAGAATTCAGGGGTTCCATCCGTAGAAGATGACGATGAATTAGATTTATTTGAAACCATGACCCTGGAGCTTGAAGAAACTAAGATTGAGGATTACTTAAACCAGCCAAAAGCACCTGAATGTGAAAAAGGGGAGGAGACAGGTGCAGCTTCGCTCCTCTTTACAAGGACTAGGAGAGGCCATGCGAGAAGGCGGCGGCAGCGAAGAGATTTTCAAAAGGATATTTTGCCAGGCCTTGTATCCTTGGCCCGGAACGAAGTAACGGAAGATCTTCAACTGATTGGTGGGCTGATGAAAGCATCGGGCCAATCATGGCAGTCAAGCTTAACAAGACGGGGCAGTCGAAATGGGCTGCAGGCAAAGGGAAGGAAGCAATCTCGAAGTGTGGCTGTCGCTGAAGACGAAGACATACAGATAAGCACTTCTCCGGTGTGGCCCACTTGTACTGAGTTGGGCACTCAAGGGACGAGTATCGTAGGGTGGGGAAGGACGACGAGGCGATGCCGTAGGCCGAGGTGTCCTCCGAGTAATTTGCCTACGGTTCCTCTAACTTGAAGTTTACTCTTTTTTTTTTTTGCCGAAAGAAATTGCTATACTTATGATGATTCAAAAGAGGGAATTGGCAGTAACAAAGTACAAATGGAGTATACAAATTGAGGACTCTGAGGTAAATATACTCATGAATGTACATGTTCTAATTTGGGCATTCGACTATTTGTATTGAGTTGAAACAGCTTGTACATTTTTGAAATAAATACTGAAATTGGACTAGTATTCAAACCCATGAAGTGATGGGGTTTTTGGAGCAAACTAGGAGCTTATAATGAAGATAAACTCTGTAATCAGCATGGTAATGCAGCTTAAGCCCAAGTTTTAATCTTCCTTTCCTTAATATTTTAAGATGTTAGAACCATTTGAGAGTGGAGTTCCAAATGCTCATTTTGGCTTACTTTGTTTTGATTTATGCGCTTGAGCTTATTTTGGATCAGATTCAGGTCAAGGCAACTGGATATTCGAAGCTTTCAAACTGGGGAACTGTAAATTTATAATTTGGTCCAAATTAGGATTATATTCATCCTTCCATTTTGCTGGTAAATTTATGTTTAAGTTTAATAGGATAGTAATTTAGACTTTGAGTGCCTGTTTCTCATGTTGGGGAATTGAATGTACCCTTTCCTGTTAAGATAGCTTTTTGTAAATTTCTTACATTTTTCACTTTTGATTACATCAAATGAATAGAAATTGCCTTGCTGTAAATTCAGCATATGGCTATGCTGGTGTGACTAGGGACCATGGAAAGTATAGTTTTGATATGAGCATTTAGGAGGCACTGCTTGAGTAGATCTGTAATTCTCCATTTATGTGCCCATTAATTTTCCACTACATCATAAGCGAAAGTTTTAGATAGAAGTTATGCGCTGAATTAGAAAAAAGGAGAGAAATTTCGTTGAAAGTGAAGATGCATTTTCCAAAATAAGTCTACAGAAACTTCTGTACAAAGATTCAGAAGGTTGATTTCTGATGAACATGCAATCACATTTCAATTTCCTTTATTCAGCTGTACTCGTAGCAGATTATATACATAAATCCTACCTATAAACTAGTCTCTTGCACTCCGCTCTGCTTTAACTTAGTCCTTTCACTTCCTGATCCCTGAGCTAATATTAATCATAACAGATGATTTCTCCAAAACCTGTAAAATAAAATTTCAAAGCAAATAACAAATAAACGCCTTACGAATTGACGAAAGACACTGTCAACATGTCAGTATACTTACGCGCAATGATGTTCAGTCGCAATCGCATCCTTTCTACTGGCTACACAGAAGCCAAAACCATTTCTTAAATGTTTTCATTTCCGTCCTCGTCATTTTGTTCGAACGGAGCTTCGTGTCGTGGCCTGTTGTATTTCTCGCGAAGTTGCTTTATAGGGATGAAATCTCCTGCTGTATCCATTCCGTAAAACAGGAACGAAACATACGGGTGATCAAATCTGTCCTGCGCTTAACAAATTAATCTGGATTAGAATCAAAGTTTGTTGGAACACTGTTTGATTTTGAAATGTGTTTTCTATAACTTCTTAAGCTCACCATGTCTCGTTCTTCACTTGCTAAAAGACTTTCCTCAGGAACTGAGAGATAATCACAAGATATTAATAATAATATAGAAGGAAAATCCACTACCCTGATGTCCGGCGATAAAAGCTTTCTAATAGCCACTGTAGAGAAATGAATTTGTTTCTTCCAAGCACATTTAAGTTTTATTTACGAATCAGCCATTTACATTGTTTTTATTGAAGAACCAGATATCTTTGATGAACTAAATCACACACAAGTAATTTACAAAAGAAATGAAAAAATTACCATATGCTACAAGGAGGTTTGGGTCTGCATGAACATCAACCAAAACCTGAAAAGCAGTTTATAGGAGTTCAAACATTCAACTGAATCCAAATAGTTAATATCATTATAAAAGGATCTTAGGAACAAAAAAAACATATATCACTCAAAATGAATTTTCTACATACATAAATGTAATACCTTACACGTAAGCATATGTATTAAGAAGATGCAAGACCAGACCAACATTACTTGGATAGGCATCACATGCCGCCTAACAATTATGTCAAAGTCTCAAGTAGTCTTTCGAGAAATCCTACATACTTCACAAGAAAACCAAGCCATTCTACATTCCCAATTTTCTCATCAGAAGGTCCTAAAAGAAATCATGAACAATCTTGCAGCCTCTAGAAAACATTATATGCTTGATTGTTTAAGAGATGAGCTTTACGCGTCACCCTTATATATACAAATACCAAGCTGATAGATGTTGCCAGTTCCGCCGATATAAGCAAGGGGAGTCAGGGGAAGGGGGACCATGTTATACAATTATTTCATGCCATTCATCTAAATTAAGTAATTTGCATTGTCAATTCACAAGTATGCGTGGCAGATCGTAACTACAAAAGCGATTGAAAAGCAATGTTTTCTTCGGATTATAAGGTACTGGAGGTGATGGATACGCTGCTTGTTAGCAATAAATTTTTTACCTGATAAAAAGGCTGATTAGGTCCTTGAAGCAACCTATCAACTTTAGCCAACTCCATCCATGAACTAGATTCACAGCACACAGAATCCATGCCACAAATTACACCTCGATATCCTGCAACAGACCTCTACTTAAAATAGCAGTCAACAGAGTTCAATAATGAATCATGGTACGACCAAATGATAAAATTTGAAATGTGCAAGGGTCCATTCTACCAATGCCGCTTCAAACCAGTTAATAACAAAATTTGCTAAATATTTTCTAACTTGATTCAAGTATCTGAAAACTAGAAAACTCGCACGTAAAACACAGTTTCTAATTAGAATGTCATCACACACTCACCAAACACCTTATGACGTACTTTTTGCCCCAGTCGAAATGCATACTGTACATTTTCATAAGCAAGAGCTTTTGCTGATGCAACCAAAGAGTCAGCCTACAGCAGCATACCCCACAATTTACCAAATATAAGAACTCTAAAACTGAAAATGATTAAGTAGAGGGCAAAACAAGAGATTTGGCTAGAAAGGTCGAACAGCCTGATGAAAGCTAGAAAGTAACATCTAACAACATATAAGTACGAAATTTTGCTATACTTCGAGTTTAGAGATTTCATCACGCAGCTCGGCAGCAAGAGTGTAATTTTCATTCTCAATAGCTTTCTGCATGTCTGCACTGGAACAGCAGAGGCAAATAAAGTCAAACTAGGAATGTATTGGATATTCAATTATCACACTTTTGGTATACTTAAACATGAAATATAAGAAAGTATCTGATTCACCTGTTAATGGGAAGAACTTGCAATATTTACTCACCGTAGACGTAAAATGTTAATTGCTTTATCCTGGGCCTCGCTCTTTGATGAACCTCTCTTAGCTTCCTGTTGCTTAACTATCTCTGTTTCAACCTTGCAAAGAACAAATAATAATAATAATAATAATTGGACTCCAGAATTGACGCTTCACATCCACATAAATTTCTTTTCTTTTAGCCTGTTGACAATTAAGTACCTCAGCAAGTTTGTTTCTTAACTGCTTCGCTGCATCATACTGTTCCAAATTCAGAGCATACTGGTAATAACAACAACAGCAACAATAACAACAACCACAGAAAAGGGGTTAAATTTGGTTGAATGGGACATTAGGAACTTAAGATCTCACACATTGTTTAGTGCCGAAAGCAACGCATTTTAGTAAGTGTATAAGATCACACATTCAATGAATTAGATTGACACAGCAGCAACAAACAAATAAGAACACATGAAGCAGCACCTGTATTCGGGTCTCCAAATCCAACTGAAAAAAGAATATTAGAATGTCCTCATTAGCAGCCTCGCTGCGCTCTATACTCGCATCCATGTCCTTGTCACCTCCCCTAAACAGCCATTTAGCTTTTACTGCCGAGGCCATTCGCCTTTCTCTGTTTCCGTTTCTCGAGTGCATGTTCGGCACGCAGCGTTGCCAAAACCACGGTCCGTAAATTCCAGAACGTGCATGGATATTATTGAAAAACCTCAAATCATTTCTCAACATAGAAGTCACTCCACAAGCTCCTCCATTGGCAGAGGCTACTAAACTGCTTGCTGTAACGACTCGCATAATTTGGCACAGCTTAATTTCTTTGTTGCAACGTGCCGTAGAATGTAATCCACTGATAAATGAGCTCATCAGGATTTATAGCAGATCCATTTAACTTCTAGTCATTGAATGCAAAGGACAATGTGAGTTGAATTTCAATCAAAGATAGGAAATTCACGTACAAACTAGATAAAGAATTTAAATCGAATTCGAAAAAGACTAGGCCAATAACTAAGGACAGTGAGTATGATTGTGAATAATTCGATATAAAACTTTTTTTTTTTTAAAAAAAAAAGGAGATTAGGAAGAGATTTTAGAAGCAGTGGAGTTCGCACCTCAAGTAATTTTTATCTTTTAATTATTATTTTTTCCCCCAAATAAGTGGGCAAAACACAATCTGAACTATTAATTACTTCAATTAGCGCCAGTAATCGAGAGGAAATACTCGCACTTCACAGGATTCTTAAAAAAAAAAAAAAAAAAAAAAAAAAAAAAAACAACTAATCTAAAATTTAAAATTTAGAATTTTAAATTCAAATACTCCTAATAAACAAAGCAGGAGATATAATTCCACACCTTCGAATTTGCGAAAGAAGCCCTAAAGAGAGGAACGCACCACCGATGAGCTCATCACCATTCACCACCAACAGTTTCTCTCCTCTACTACTACAACTAGTTATCTTACTAAAATGGGCCTTAATTAAGGCCCAACAAATACCTTGTTTTATTATTTGGTCCGGGTTCGATTTTGACCCGACTCCGATTTAGCTGTAGATCTCGTTTGGGTCAGAGCCCAATGGGCTCTCAAATGGCCAAGCCCATAACCTTGGGGACCCTATATAAAGCACGTTTTTAGAAACCCTAGACCACGGTGGGACTCGGCATCTTCGATCTCCACTCTCTACCTCGTCGTCAGGTAAACCCTAGACCTCGCGGTCCTCTCCTCCTTCTATTTCCCCTCTCCGATCTCTTCGAATTGCTGATGATTTCGATCTCCATCTCTCTCTGTGTCGATCTTTAATTCAGCGATCATGTCGGACGAGGAGCACCATTTTGAGTCGAAGGCCGATGCGGGAGCATCGAAGACGTATCCGCAACAAGCTGGGACGATCCGTAAGAACGGGCACATTGTGATTAAGGGGAGGCCCTGCAAGGTTCGGTTTCCGATCGATCTATCTCTTGTTTCCATTTGTTTTGATCTATCTCTTGTTTCCACTTGCTTTGGTTTCGTCCCGATCATTCTCTTCATTGATCGGAGAACGCGATCCTTTTCTTGCTCTTTATGTGTTTCGAATGCTTGTTTTCTGATCCCGTTTGTGCTCTATGTTTCTAATTGATTCTGTCTAAACTGACGTTCGATCTTTTCTAAGAAAAAGAGTTGACGGTAGATCGACATGTATACTATGTGTTCGGAAGCATTTTTTATAGGGTTTCGATCTGAATATGTTATTAAATATTGCCTTATACTTCTTGCATCTTTTTGTGGTGAAAGTAATGCGAATATTAGATCCATTTACTCTGGTCTATTATGTGTATAGGGTTTTTGATGTGTCTGGGGTTTTCTTTTTGACGGTAGATCAAGCTTTTGGTAGTCCAAACATTTAGAACCTGTTTGCTTGCCCTGATATTCTCCTTCTTTAGATTTTTTTTTTTTTTTTTTTGATATATGGTTGATACTGTTTATGTGTCGTAAATTCGTCCTTCTGTTTATTTCATTGGTTCTTGATTATTGTTTTGACCTCTTGTAATAATAAATTCTTAAGTATTAGAGTATTGTGATTATTATCTGCAACAGCTGGTTTTGCAATAATGCATAGCTGGAAATCTATGCATTTTTTCTACAATAGTGCAATCAAATAGGGTTTTAGTATATTGATGTTTCCTTATGAGCTCTTTGTGAGGACATTAGCGGTACACTTTTTTTTTTTCTCTTTCTGAACAGGTAAATGTATGTTATTGTTCATCTTGATATTTCGTGACATAGCAAGTGTTTAATCTTGGTTAGTTCTTTAATCTTTCTCGATGTATGTGCATAATATATGATGGAATATATGAAGGGAGGAAACTGGTTGTGACAACACACATGTTGTGCTACCCATCGTCTTGCATAGTTTTCTCTTTTTCCTCAAATGAATTTTTTCTACTAGGAAGAATGTGTAAGAGTGCTCTGCTGTTACTTGCAATTTTTTTGTAGTTAAAAACTGTTGCTATTGTACTCTTTTTTGTAAGTTGCAGAGATAGAAAAATAGGTTGGCTGCTACATTTACGGTTTTGCCATTCATGAATTGCCTGTTTATACTTCATTGACTTGATATTAGACTTGTTCTCTCTTTTTTTCTGAAACTAATGCCTTACTAGTTTGTATTTGTTGTCTTCAATTGATCTATTATGTTTGTTGGTCTTTTTGCTTGTTTTTTTATTATTTTTGTCCTAATTTGCTTTTCTCATGTATCATTGCAGAATTTCTATATATATATATATATATTTATCTGTTTGATATTCTGTAAAACGTTTTCTATGGATATGGTGAACAGTATGACCATTTTCATTCAACACAATAAGAAAGTGGTTTCGTTTGCATCGATGATTTTTGACAAATGAGAAACAGAATGACAAAATCTGCATAACAACAGACCAGAATTTTAGATTCTTTTGATGCTAAAAATTTAGAAAGTTAAGAAGAATGCTTCTGATGCTGAAGTTATCGTTTGTGAAGCCTGTATTTATATAGTATTCATTTATACTTATCTATGCCACCAAGATTTAGCATATCTTGCCTGCTGATAGACGAATCTAGTCTGAGATGGCAAAAGCCTTTTATTCTCTTTGGGAGAAATGTTTTGTTGTTTTTCTTATTTTGACTCTTATGATGATTATTGCTATTCTAGGTTGTGGAAGTTTCAACTTCAAAGACTGGGAAACACGGGCATGCGAAATGCCACTTTGTTGCCATTGATATTTTCACTGCAAAAAAGCTTGAAGATATTGTGCCGTCATCTCACAACTGTGATGTAAGTTTGGACTAATTGATAATGAAATTTGTTGATAGAATCCCTTTCATTCATTCTTCATATAACTGGCCTCTGTATTTCTGCAGGTTCCTCATGTTACACGTACTGATTACCAGTTGATTGACATTTCAGAAGATGGTTTTGTATGTCAAGGACTTCCGGTTATTCTTCTTCCTGATTGTTAATAATTCAGTGCTTTGAATGTTTAGCTTTCTGTTGCAGGTGAGTCTTTTGACTGAAAATGGCAACACCAAAGATGATTTGAGGCTCCCTACTGATGATTCTCTTCTCACTCAGGTCAGTTGTCCAGATTGTTTCTTTGTCCTTGACTCTGTTGTCATCCTCTGATAGCTTGTGAAATAACAGGTCAAAGTTATAAGAAATTTGGCTATTTGGGGAGTGCTAGATCAATCCATATGGGTCGATGAATAGTGAGTCAATAATGGGATTTTTTTTTTGATAAACAGGAAACTTAAAATTACGATGATTGTCGTTGCAAAATTTGTGAAGTAGAGAAGCTTGAGAATATGTCTGTATGTTTTATATATATAAAAAAAAATCCCTTGCTGTCTCAGAAAGTCAAGATAAGATTCATCAATATGAGAGAAGCAATACCTTTACAAAATCAAATATGAAATTAAATTAATTGCGTATAAGAGTGGCTTTGAGTGGTCTGAGATCAGAAGACAGTCAGAAGCGTTTAGGTGGACTCTAGTTTGTGAGGAATGTAGGAATTGCAGGAATTTTGGACTATGTACTCATGTAGTGATGATATTGCGGCATTCTGGCCATGTGGAAGTTGGTTGCTACACAGCTTACAGGAATCGGACAAACGACAAAGATTTCACTAGTTCATTTCCTTTCGGAGATTTACACCTGAACTTCTAGATATTGCTATGTAATCCTCTTTTAGCCATCTTGCTTTTAAATGTTGTCTTTTTGTTTGCTTCATGTCACCTTAGCTTGCTGGAGTCCAAAATATTGAATCTTGATTCATGTTATTGTTACTGCCTTAAAACTTTAGGACTAGGAGATTTAAGGCAAGATCAATTCTTTTGCTGGCAATGCCTGGGTTGATTTTGGAGAATAACAAAAGGATTTTCTTGGATGTGGCAATCTTAATGCAGATAAAGGAAGGATTTGCAGAGGGGAAGGATCTGGTGGTGAGTGTGATGTCTGCAATGGGTGAAGAGCAGATCTGTGCACTGAAGGATATTGGCCCCAGGTAAGGTGCGTGCCTCTTTTATCTTACCAGGCTTCTCTGCACTACAGGTGCCCGCTTCATTGAGGTTTGGAAAATGAGACTATGTTATACAATACATTGGCGGTTTGACTCCAACAACTTTATTTGCCTGGAATTTGGTGTATGGATTTGTCTGTGCCTCGTTACTTCTCGCCATTAGATGTCTGTGAAGTGTGAACTAGTATTCCTCTGTACTGGCTGCACTTTCTGTTGGTTTCGATGGTTTTTTATATTTTTGCTTTCCTTACCCCAAACGAGAATGGCTCTGCCTTTTGGACGTTTCTTTATTTTTTTTTAGCTGTGAAAATAATAAATTGCTTAGTTAACCTGGAGTTACGGCGCCCGATGGGCTTTTTTTTTTTTTTTTTTTTTGTTTCCTTTTGGCCAGGCTCTTACTCGGAATGTTTACCATTGTTCTGCATAAATGATTGTCTGGACCTGGCAGGCCGCGATAGGCCATCTCATGACTTTAAATCATTATCATTTAGCAAATATTTAATATAAAATGGAAGGACGCTTGCTCTTCAATGGTAGAATTGACTTGGTAGGCGGGCTATTGTATATTAGTCTTTTTTCTGCAGCTGAATGACTGGGAATGTTACTTTTATAAATTGCATTGTAAATTAATGTGGCAAAATTAAATCCTGATGGTTTCTACAGCTATATGGCTGTCTCTGGAGCCTCCTGACATTCAATAAAGATGGTTTTAACTATAGCAGTATTAATGAGTCTAGCATATTTTGGCCGGTTTTGCTTCTACTTTGAATTACAACGGTGTGCCATACAGGTATAGGTGCACTAATGATATGTTAAATAGTTAAAAGAGTAAGAAAATCAAATAGTAATTTTTGGTTGGTGCTGACTCATAGCGGCATGAAGAAATTTAGAAAGAAAGCATAGGCGGACACCAGGTGACTGCTCAAGTTAGCACAAGTTAAATGTTCTGAGCACGAATCATTCATCCGGATAAGGGTACGTGCTTGGAAGAACGTATTACAGTTCCAAGCCAATCCTCAGTATTGTCATCGACTTCCCCCTTCAAAGCTCTTAGAGAGTGCTCCGTGCGGGCCTGCATCAGCACCAAATCTCCAAGTTTTTTATGGTAAGATAACACTTGACTAAAAAAAAAAAAAAAAAAAAAAAAAAACGGTTTTATAGGTCAGTACCTTCGTAATATAGACATCAATTCCAAGCCTTGCAATCACTGCAGCTTCGGATATTTTGGTCTCCATTCCTCCAGTTGTGTCATGGGCTGCCACCGTGATCTCAACTGCATAAGCTGAGCACAAACTGTTTTTAAGTTTTGAAAACAGTGTGTTCATGAAGACACAACCAGCCTAAACTAAAGTGCTAACTCAGATTAAAAACATGATGTAAGGTTCTTCAGCTTCAAGGAAATATTAGAGCTCACCATACGGTAAAAATTATAACAAAACAGAAAAAGTCCCAAGTATCAATCTAAGGGTTCAACCGCATTTTAGAGAGCAGTAGAAATGCCATGATATTAATTGACTTACTAAAACAAGATTTCCAGTAAGTCAGTAAAAGCTATGTACCTTCCTTTTAAGTCGTTCTAATGTAGGTTTGAGGACAGACCAACTTCCATCTTCATCTACCACTGTTTTGATCAGTATACAAGTACTTTTATATAACAAAGATAATCATATATTTAATTAATATAAAAGGGAAACAACCTCAAGACAGTTCATGCTTTAGGATTTGCTGTTTTGTACACAAATACTCACCTATCTCTCTGAGAAGTATGGCATTCGGGTCAGATGGTGGACGGTCGTACACTCCAAGGACATCCGTCTTTGTGTGGCAGCAACAAAAGAACGAGCCCAAATTTTAATTTTTTTAAAAAAAGGAAGACAAAGACAAGCAACTAATTAAAAAGCCTTAAAGTAAACCAATGAGTACGCACAAACTGGTTAATTAGAGGCAAATATGACTGCACCAATCTAAACGTTTAGATTGTTATTACCAGAAAAACAACGTATTTGGGCATCAACAGCTGTGCAAGATGACGTATAATCACATCCCCGCTCAATATGGTACATCCCTGCTAAGTTAGTTCTATAATCAGTACCAGATCAAGAATTCATAAACAAGCTTGTTATTTATTTCCTTCACCGCCAATAATTACGAAACAGTATTTTCTTGATTAAAATAAAAAAGAACTAGAAATATCCACCTGCAAGTGGTCAAATACGGCATCTCCATGCAGAACCTACAACAAAACAATTCTTTTGTAACATGCCATTTTACCACATCAATTATAATTGACACCAGCTAGTGGCCAAAATGCTAATAAAAGAAGTCGAACGCATTTTGTTAAGCTCTAAACAAAAAGCTAGAATTTTATCAACTCACTCAAAACCAACTACAAAGTAGAATGTTCACAGCAATAGCATCTTAATAATTATATATACGGAATTTTAATGAATGTTTAGTAATTTTCTGTATATTTTCAAGAACTCTCCTGCATATGTTGGAACACATCTTATAAAGGACAAAGTGCTCAAACAAACGAGCAACACATCTTATAATGCGTACTTTTGTAACATAGAAAAGAACAAACAAAAAACAGTCAACAATAAAAGGCAAATTTTTTACTGGACAGTATATATATATATATATATATATATATATATAGAGAGAGAGAGAGAGAGAGAGAGAGAGAGAGAGAGAGAGAGAGAGATGAGCTGGAATGCTATCAATAGCAAACCGGCTCAGTTGCCATCCATTTGTTTTCGATGATGGAGCTTTCAAATCAGCAATCAGCATCGTTGAATATGATCTAGATCACTGAAAGTGGTTAGAAATTAAATTTCAAATCTTTTCGACATCATTGACCTTATGATCAAAATTTATAATTTTAATAGTAGATATAAATTTTTTGCTCATTTAATGGTGTAAAGAGATCTAAATTAATTGAATTTTTGTTAGAAAATTTTTTAAACTATTTAAAATAAGATTTATACTCTTGATCGTGATTACAAGACTCCTATCATCACTTTTTGAAGAATATTACTTTCAGCCGTTCATTTTTTTGTCCACTTGATGGATAAGAAAAGAATATCGAAAATGTATGAAATTTAATTTCTAGATAGTTTAAATGGTCTAAATCATATTTAACGATGTCGATCGTCGATTTGGAAGCTCCATCATCATTGAAAACAAATGGGTGGCAACCAAGCCAGTTTAATACTGATAGCATTCCAGCCTATATATATATATATATATATATATATATATAGAGAGAGAGAGAGAGAGAGAGAGAGAGAGAGAGTAGAGCTTGTATGCTTTCAAAAGCACAAACAAAAATATGCTTGTGAATTTTTTACCATTGAATTTGCATTGAGATTTGTGCTATTTATTTTTTCTTTCTCTCTCTTTAGTTGACTTTACAAAAGCACAAATCTCAATACAAATCTAATGGTAAAAAATTCACAAGCATGGATGGACTTGTGCTTTTAAAAGCATATAAGCTCTTCTATATATATATATATATATATATATATAGTGTAGTTGGGGTGCTTTTATAAGCACGGAGGCGTCCGTGCTTATAAGTTGTTTTTGATGTTGAGACTTCCAAATCGACGATCGGCTCGGCTAGACTTGATCTAAAGTATTTGAAATACTTAAAAAAAATTAATTTCGCGATTTTCGATATCATTTGCCTAGTAATCGAAAGGGCTCAAAATCAACGACTGAAATTAAAAATCTTACAAAATGTGATAATACGACACTAAAATTTTAGATCAAAAATATTGATCTTATTTTATATAGTATAAAGATTTTTCAATCAAAATTTTACGTGATTTAAATATTTCTACACTGTTAAACTTACAAACTGCTCACTACAACTATTAAAATTGTTGATTTTAAACCTTTTGGATCATTAGGTAAATGATGTCGAAAAATTATAAAATTTATTTTCTAAATATTTTAAATACTCTAGATCAAGTCTCTAACGGAACCGATCGTCGATTCGGAAAGCTCCGTGCTTCTATAAGCATACCAGCCTACTCTCTCTCTCTCTCTCTCTCTCTCTCTCTCTCTCTCTCTCTCTCTCTCTCTATATATATATATATATATATATATATATTAAACAAGCAGTGACAGCATCAACTTCTGAGACTATGCCATCAGCATTTGATGCATACTACTAGAGAAACAGGGGGCAGGAGAGAAGCCAGTAAACATTAGATTTTTTGTGTATGCAGCTTGTTGCATTGTTAACTAGATACTCTCAAATTTATAACGTTGTCTTCCAGTTAACATGGAAGCAAGTTCGGCTGAAGCTTCTAATAAAAGTACCAAAAAGTCTCCACTCAAGTGTTCGAGGTATTCCATTGTCATACATGTATTGGCATATTTAGAAGAGATTCGTGTTTCCTTAGTAGTCTCCAAAATATAGCCTGCTTGAGATTTAAGGTTGGACAGTAGCGTCCACCACACTATTGTTGTTGAATAGATGAAATAGAAGATAAAAGTAATTGTACTATGCTAGGGTTAATAACAAAAAACCCACATAAAGATGACAAAGATGATGGATGCATTTGTAGATAAACAAAATAGAAAATACTCATGTAGCAGTAGTCTCTTCTCATAACTTACAGGGACAAAACCAGCAGAGAGCGAATGGATAATTTGAGCAGCATCAGCTGAAGCAACCTGCAAAATAGTATACACATGATTCCGTGAGATTAACCCCCCTAAGGAGAAAAAAAACATAGGATTGAACCATCTACAAGCAAATGGCAGGTATTACAGCTGCTTCTGACATTTCTTTTCTGCGTAGACCATCCACAAGCAAATGGCGACATTCCAACGGATGGTATTCCTTCTGCAAGATAGTAGAAGAGATCCATTAACCATCTCTTCTTCACTAGTAATCCAAACATCTGGTATAACAGAACATAATTGTATTATCAATGGAGTTATTATCCTCTGCATTACTAAATATCCAACTGGAGAATTCCTGTTCAGGGCAAAAAGAACAGAGACAATCAAAATAACGGTGTTTTGAATTTTTCAAGGAAGAAGCGCAAAAGAAAGAAAATGACAAGCCTCTGGCCAGAATTTTCCATTAAAGAAAAGAAATATAAGACAAGTCTTTTCAGTTTGATGAGTTGAATCTTTATCAAACTCAGGTTTGACAATTTATAGGATTTCACTTGGAGTTAATTCACCTTGTAGCACATAACACGGATATCAAGATAATTTGTTCAGACATCGAAAGGTGCCCTCAATGATTTTAAAGACACAGTAAAGATACATCCAAAGGTGCTCTCAATGATTTTAAAGACACAGTGAAGATATCAAGAAGAAGCATACCCCTTGCTAGTGCTCGCACAATTTCAAGGTTGAGTGATGTCACCTGAGTAATGAAAAACAGTCACAGATCAAACAAGGAACATGCAATATAGAGCACAAGTTAAGTTACACGTAAGTTTAACTGTAAAAGACTTGAAATTAAGTAAAAAAAATCCATTAACAGGTAGTTACAGAAATCCGTGTAGCCACAAAGCCTGCCTTGACAAGAGGCAAATGCAATCCTCCTTTATGGACCCCAGATGTACTAGCTTGAAAATGTCCAAAAGAACCTAGAAAAGGAAAATGTTATGTAGCTATAACAAGATATGGTCAAGGACAACATTAGTTGGCATTGGCTCTGTACAAGCTAAGTACCTTTACTGCAAAAAGAATATATATAGCATAACCAATCCAACCTTTAAGCTATTGACTGATATGCTATGCATAAACTTATGAACTTCCACGTGAAGTTGCTCCACCCATCACAAACTAAATTCTTACATTAATATTTACAAGATAAGCATAATTCGAATACTTGTGAGTGTAAGAGCCACAAACTTGTTTTCTAGATAAGCTCAAATGCATTCAAACCTACTTATCTCAATCCAGTTTTGGCATATCCTTGTACCCTGTTCTTTCTAAAAGACATTGAAATAGATTAATTTACTATTTCAAGGAAACATAAATTACATACTTAAACCAAATATTTCGCAAGACACTTGCAAAAGTAATTCCTATTCTAATTACAGTAAAATTTGAATTCTACAAATTCTTTGCACGATAAACAACATCAACAGGTACACAATATGATCAACTGTGGAAAATGAGGAAAAAAAATTAAGAAGGGGTCGCGATCGAACAGACCTGCTCCGTGGACGATGATGAAATTGTTATCAAAATCTACGGCGCTGTGCTCTCCAAAGTCATCGACGCTCACCGGAAGAACCCGATCTCCGCACCGCCTACTCCAATCCATGCTAATTCCCTTCGGCGGCGGCGAAGCACTTCCGATTGACGACGACGCCATGGCTTCTCTCAGCTGAGCACAAACCGATCCAAGATTCTCCTCGTTTATGCTCTCCAACTCGTTCTTACGCGTGATCGCAGCACCACCTGGATCATCAGAAACCCTAACAATGCCGTAAGATCGCAGAGCTCGGGATCAGAATCAAGAACAAGCGAGAGAGAGAGAGAGAGAGAGAGAGAGAGAGAGAGAGAGAGACCGAGCTTGACGATGCATCGCAGGGGCTTTCGCTCTTCGATTAGGGTTTCGCCCGAGGAAGAGGAGGTGGGATTCGGTTTCTTCCGCGCGTCGCCCATGGAGCTCTCCTGATCAATGACGGGGATTTGGGGATCGGAAAATGACGAAAAGTGAACGAAGAGTTTATATATAGCCGATCGGCGAGGGACGTGGAACGTCGGATACGTTGAATCTGGACCGTCCGTTTACTGGATCGGACCTCTCTTCTTCTAACTCTTCCGTGATGTTGGACACTGCTCCGGGGGCGCGTGTAACACTGGCCCGAATCCGTAGCAATGAAGGTATTGATAATTTGATGGAAGAGCGCCATTGGATCAATGGCTCCGTTTGTTGACTAAGAAACTACAGAGACAATTGATCTCACAGTCTAATTATTTTTCTTGATCCAAAATTACTTCAAATCGCTATCAATTCAGAATACCTGTGTTGATGCACACATATAGTTGCACCATAAGATAAACGATTCAACCCACTAAGGAGTTAAAAAAAAAAAAAAAAAAAAAAAAAAAAAAAAAAAAAAAAAAAAAAAAAAAAAAACATGGTGCATCAAAAGTTGGAAGCAGAGCGTCAGAAGACGAAGAGATTTCAAACGTAAACTATTGAAATGTGAGATGTAACTCACAAAGGCATAATTTTAAAAGCGTAAGCTATATGATGGTGGTTACAACACACTTTCACTATATTAACTAATCAATAAATATGGGCCGACGGTATATTATTATAAATAGTGATTTCGGACCGGAAGCCTTGCATCCTTCAAATAAAATCACACTTACTTTTTCTATAATTTATTGCTTTCTAGAATAGATTTAATTTATCCGCATTTACAATTTTCTTTATAATTTTCTAGAAATAGTTTATCTGTAACCTAATTTTAAAAAAATTTAATGAAATCAATTATACTCTTTCAGCCGAATTTTTTATATAGTCGAGCTTACTTGTTGCTGACTTTTTTGAATCATTTAATCAGAATCCGATTGAGCTGATTCCTTCTCAATCGAATCATTTGATCTCTTAAAACGTGACATATTCGAGGGTTGACCTATAAACCGATCTATCTCAAGAAGACGAGCAAAATTTTGATCCCACAATTCGATCCATATGATCTCTAATCCGATTTCTATCCAGACAACTTGTTTTATTTTTCTAAACATATGTAGTACAATCTTGGTCCCACGTAGGGTGTTCAAATCCTGATATAAAAAGTAGAGAGTTAACTCAATCTGGAATAAACAACAAAATCGCTCTACTTTAAATGATGTGGTGTTAATCCAATAATCCATCCTAAAAAAGTAGCCTTTTTTTATTGTTGGATTTGTTTTTCTTATACTGATTCATCTATTGCATCACCCTCAATGAAAAGAATGAGCTTTTTTTCCTTTCCTTTGAATGGACGGTTTGATAAACAGATAAGCAAACCATCTAGTCTTGCTCAGATCAATGTAATATTAATATATTAAAAATATAATGTAACACCACAAAGTTGGAGGAAATAAAACTAAAATAGCAATAAAGAGATAAAGTTGGAGGATGGATGGAGAAGAGAGGATGAATAGAAAAATAGAGGTGTAGTGTAGAGGAAACGGATTAGAAGAGTATAACTAGCTAGGCACCAGATGAAATTTGAATACAATTTTTTTTTTTTTTTTTTTTTTGATACTATACGAAGGAGACATTATAGTCTCATATATTAACAATGTTTTATGTACTGAGTAGTATATAACAGGATTAACAAGAGAAAAACATGAGACATGGGTGTGATACTGAGTCTTACATATTCATAGCATTTTATTTATGTTTCATTTTCGTTCTATCATTTATATTATGAAATTTGGCCACACTACAATAAAGTTAACATTTAATGAAAGAAAAAATCATTGTTACTGCTTTATTTTTCGTCATTAAAAATAAATAACTACGGAATAAAATCTGATCGTCACCCGTCGTTATATCTTTCCATACTAAAAGAATTAACGACGGTTTAGAAAAACCGATCGTTATATATTTTAACGACGTACGGAGAAATTTTTGGTCGTTAATCACTATTCATTAGTGACCATATAATGCAACAATAGCGATTTATTTGTCGTCGCTAATAAGCTTAATGATTTAGAAGTTTATAAATTTAACGACCAATATTTTCGTCGCTAATAATTAAATTATTATGAAATAATATAACAATAACAACTAAAATTATCGTCGCTAAAAGTTAACGTTTAGAAAAGGAATATAATAATAACGACCAGTATTTTGGTCGCTAAAAAATGTACGTTTTGAAAAATATATAATAATAACGAGTCGCTAATAAATGTATAATAATACAGTATATATATTCCAATCGTCAAATTAAAATTTTATAAACCAAATTTACAGAAAATTTGTAGAACATGGGTATAGCATTGCGATCTCATCCACATTTTATGTATAAAATAAATAAATGGTTCGAAAAACAATAGGCATTCTGTAGAGCTACATACATAAATAAAATAAAAATAAACCCTTAACAGTGGTCAAACAGTTTGGGTTAGTAGAGTAGCTTAGACCAAACCAACATAACAAACTTGTCCAACTAAATCATTTGGCTTGGGATTAATTTTCTTATTGTTGTTTTCTTTATTTACCTTTTTTTCCCTCCTCCATATATATATATATATATATATATATATATATATATATATATATATATATATATATATATGGCTTACACGTACGTGTTAAAGTTTTACATGTAGAAAACTGGTAACTGCGTTAGAATTTGAATAAGAGACAATTAAGTTCCTCTCTAATTGTGGATAGAGATTGAGCTAAATGGCCTTTGATATTTGTTGCTCTAGAGTGTTTCTATCAAAGCATGTGTATTCTACTTACTAATTAATGAAACAAAAGAGACAGATTTCTTTATTTTCCGATCGCCTGGAAGGGACAAAAGAAACATCTTGTTTTTTCTTCCAAAATCTCTGATCTCTAGTGGACCTCTCAGTAGGATTCGAACCCAGATGAAGTTCTGACCATCTGTCAGAGAAAAAAGAACGAATTGATCTTGTAGGATTCCCAAGAAATTCTTCGATTTCTTCCGGAAGCAGATGATTATTCATCTGCTTCTCACGTTCCGTGAATAGCCGGGACATTGAGAGAATTGAAAAAAAAAAAAGAAAAACGAATAAAGATTGCCACGTGCTAAAGCCTTAATAAAGGCCTAAAGCTTATATAAGCTTGGAGCTGTACGTAGAAAAGATGCACGTGCTAAAGTTACATTGATGGTTTCATTGTCTAATTAATTAACTTTATTATTATTAGCATTAATCAGCAGGACTAACACAAAAAAAAACTATAAGATATACAATTAATAAAAGTAATAATGTATATATATATATGGGGCCTCCAACATTTTTATTAGTCTTTTTAGCCGACGATATTGTTAATTTCGTCAGTGAATAATAGCAAAAATTAAGAAAGTTGTTAAGTCTAGCTAATAAAATGCGACGGTAGCGTGAGAATAATAAGAGTTATTAATCAAAAAATTCTCAAATGAGCTAGTTGAGAAAATCTCCTTAAAATTTTGTTCTACAAGTACTAAATTAGTCAACAGCATGCAAACTCAACTTAATGGTACTTTCGTCAGTGAATAATAGCAAAAATTAAGAAAGTTGTTAAGTCTAGCTAATAAAATGCGACGGTAGCGTGAGAATAATAAGAGTTATTAATCAAAAAATTCTCAAATGAGCTAGTTGAGAAAATCTCCTTAAAATTTTGTTCTACAAGTACTAAATTAGTCAACAGCATGCAAACTCAACTTAATGGTACTTTCGTCAGTGAATAATAGCAAAAATTAAGAAAGTTGTTAAGTCTAGCTAATAAAATGCGACGGTAGCGTGAGAATAATAAGAGTTATTAATCAAAAAATTCTCAAATGAGCTAGTTGAGAAAATCTCCTTAAAATTTTGTTCTACAAGTACTAAATTAGTCAACAGCATGCAAACTCAACATAATGGTACTTACTAGTGTGTTTCCGAGCTATTAGCTATTGTAGTTCAAAAAACATGTATATTCCATTATAGATGTGCTTGGATACCCAATAAGTTTAATGTGAAAGCAAATTCATGCAGAAGCTAAATGCCCCATTACCAGAAGAGAACTAACTAGGAATATCATGCAAATCTTGTAGAAGATCACTCATAGAATCAAGCAGATGAAAAACAAAATATTCTACATTAATTAAGTAATTTCTATTTCTTTTCTTTTTGGGGCATACATAATCTATTACGATAAACTCATGTATGAAAAATTAAACTCACTGATTTTAATTAGCAATTTTGGCTCAAAAGTTTGACAAGCATATACGTTTAAATGCGCTGAATCAATATACATACAATTGTATAGTCACTTTTCATATATATTTGTACCATACAATTTTAATATATATAATATTTGATAAATTAGCCAAATGTTGATATTCATGAATTATATGACTGTAAAAATTCAAAGTACATCATTTTCTAGTCTCTGCTCGTATTGCATTGTCCTCTAGAAGAAGAGAAAAGGAGGGTGATACAATAAAACAGTAGTTTTGAAAAAATAATTTTATTATTTTGATCACTTGTCTCTAACGCAAGCGACAAAGCACTAGATGGTTGATATCCAAAATTTCGAGTTCGAAACGAGTTATTTTTATTTTAAAAATAAATAAAATGAATGATATGCTATTTTTATCTCTCACAAAAAAAAAAAAAATCATCATTTTGTATATTTATTTTTCAGATGGAATTAAAAGTCAACACGAATCTACCTATACATTTTGGGTTTGTGGTATTTGCAATAAACTGTGCCCACATGGGCCCAACCTTAATTAGTAAGTGGGTTTCAAGTTAGTCCATATTCCCCACTGATGAGTGGAGATTAAATTCGTATCCCTTTTGCATATCTCACTCTCTCTCCTCCCATCATGCTTCAACTCACAAAAGCACTACAACCAAGGAAGATAAACGATATAAAAGGACTACTCTAATAGCCCACTATCTTATCAACCGTGCACAAGTGACAACAAATTTAACGGTTGATATTTAAAATTTTAAATTTAAAATTTAATTATTTTATATTTTTAGTCAAATTTATTAAAAAAAAAAAATTTTGTCCACTATCTTTTGTTTATCACACAAAGTTTATTATTTTTAACACATATTTTAAACAACATAACATATTAAATAATGTGTTTTTAGCGCATATATATATATATATATATATATATATATATATATATATATATATATATATATATATATATATATATATATATATTTGCACGGCATAATTATTTATTGCCCTCAATTACTTATTTTTGTATGCTAAAAGCTGAATTTCGTAACAGAACATTAGAAATGAAACATGAAATTCCAAACCAACTTAAAAAAAAAATAATTAGGAGAAAGATAGGAGATTTTCGTCTTTATCGTTTATAATGATAAAAATTCCGAATCGATAATTGTTAAAATTAATCCAAATTTTATAATTTTTAAAAAGTATTTACATTGTGATTAAATAATAGTAAATAGATAATTTTTGACGGCAGTTATGCCGTTTTTGATCTTGTTTAATAATATAGAGCAATCCATACCGTTTGATTTTTTTGATATTTTTTTTTTATATTATTTATATAATATTTGATAATTTTGATGATGAATTGAAAAAATCTATTTTCTATTTTTATAAAGTTATTCTTTTTGAAAGGCTTATTTTTAGGTTTTTTTGCACTAAGACATCTAACAAACACTATATTATAATTAGAATAAAAATAATATTACTGATATATTTTAAAATATGTGTATATTTTTCATCATAAAATCTTCAATGGTCTAACTTCGTCAATAATGCATCGAGCCTGTTTGACACGTCGTCGACATAAAATTTTTTCTTTTTGAGTTGAGCATTTACTTGTAAATTGATATTCAGTTGGTATTCATAGATTCGCTTGTGCTACGCATTCAAAGGGACATAGACATTTTGTTAATGATGACCGCTTATGCGACGGGTTAAACCGGACGCATGTCAGACTTGAATAGACGGTCTATTTTTCTATAAATATAGAAGCGAAAAAAAACGTACTCGTCGGTGACCACCTTCGTACCCCGGAGCGCCAAAGAGGTGCATGCTAATATAAGATAGTAAAAAAAAAATTTAATTAATATATATTAAATAAGCCGGTTATGTTTGAAAAATATAATATCTTCAGTGTTCATTTTGTCTCAACGGCGTGTGCTTAAATTCGTCCCATTTTCTTAACTACAGAATAAGAGGGCTGGGGCTGGTTAAAATATCCAACGGCTACTTTGTGTGTGTTTTTGTTTTTTTGTATTATATATATATATATATATATATATATATATATATATATATATATTTCTAATTTTTCTCTCCGAAGTCCTAAATCTTAATGGAAAATACTTGTTAATACCTACGCGGGGTATTGCTCAACCGTTCCCGCGGAGAAACCGGAGTCGTGGATTCGTTGCCGAGTCTCCCACTGCTCTCAAAAGCGCTCCCCACCCCTCCCTCCTCCGCCTTTCTCGCATATTACATCGTGTATGTATATAGGGAGAGGGAGAAGGAGAGAGAGAGGGAGAGCACAGCACACTCATCACCATCATCACCATCATCATCACAAGGTGTGGACGAAGCACAAAAGTGAAAGCCATTAATCAATTTTTTTTTTTTAAAAAAAAAAAACCTAAAAATCGTACCTTTTTGCTATATTTGGGGAGGCAGAGGCAGAGGTAGAGGTAGAGGTAGAGGCTCCATCCCTCTCTACCCCTTTCCCCATTCTCCTTCTCTCCTCCTCCTCCTCCTCCTCCTCGTCCTCCTCACCCTCCCCTCTCATCGTCCCATTCGTCTTATGGTGCCACGTAAGCCCTAGGAATGGGGTGCGTGGCGTCGAAGAAGGAGGCGCCGGTGACCCCTGCGGCGATCGACTCGTCGGGCCCGTCCGGGGAGATCTTCGTGGAGTCGGGTTCGCTGTGGAATCGGCCGCCGCGGATCGGGAACGAGGAGTCGTTTGGGGATCGGCGGAGCGAGTCGGGCGAGTCGGGGAAGGTGAGCTCGAATGGGGCGAGCTCCACGAGCTTCAGGCTCAGGAACCTGCATAGGTATATAGAGGGGGAGCAGCTGGCGGCCGGGTGGCCCGGGTGGCTCACCGCTGTGGCCGGGGAGGCGATCCATGGTTGGGTCCCGCTTAAAGCCGACTCCTTTGAGAAATTGGAGAAGGTAATTGATGGGAAAACAACAACAACAACAACAACAACAACAACAACCAAATGTTTAATTTGAATTGAATTGCTTGTTTAATTTAAATATTGTGGGTGCGTTGTAAGAATCTTTTGTTGAAATGGTCAACAACCCAGAGAAAGAGTAAGATTTGTAAGAACACTCATGAAAACACTGAAGAGTGCTTTTGACATTTTGACATTTTGCCATTTCAATGTTTTATTCAATTCAATTCAATGTAAAATGCATGATCTCTGACCGGATCTTTTTTTCGACGTTTAAATGTGTTTGAAGATCGGGCAAGGTACCTACAGTAGTGTGTTCAGGGCACGGGAGCTCGACACGGGGAGAATTGTGGCCCTAAAGAAGGTCCGATTTGATAATTTCGAGCCAGAGAGCGTCAGGTTCATGGCGAGAGAAATTCAGATCCTACGCAGGCTCGATCACCCGAACATCATCAAGTTGGAGGGGCTGATAACTTCTCGGTTATCCTGCAGCATATATCTTGTTTTCGAATATATGGAACATGATCTTGCTGGATTGTCCTCTTCACCCGACATCAAATTTAGCGAGCCTCAGGTTCATTTCGTTTCCAATTTGCAAAAAAAAAAAAATGTTGATCAAATTGCGAATTCGAAAGAAAAGAGAAACTCTCTTTCCTTTGGTCGTAAATGAACTGAATGTTGTATGGATATGTTGTAGATCAAGTGCTATATGCACCAATTACTATCCGGGCTCGAGCATTGCCATTCAAGAGGGGTCATGCATCGAGACATCAAATGTGCTAACTTGCTAGTCGATAATGAGGGGATCTTGAAAATGGCGGATTTCGGTTTAGCAAACTGCTTCACTCTTGGTCAAAAGCAGCCGTTGACTAGTCGGGTTGTCACGTTATGGTATCGTCCACCTGAGCTTCTTTTTGGCTCGACTGATTATCAAGCATCTGTCGACTTGTGGAGTGTCGGCTGCGTATTCGCTGAGATGTTTGTTGGGAAACCTATTTTGCAAGGAAGGACTGAGGTGATGATCACTGAAATTAAGTGTTTTTCTGATTTGTGTTATGCATTTCTACATCATTTATATTGCATAAAATATCTCATTTCCGTGTCAAAAGATTTTACTCCAAGGAATTGTTTTCTTCCTATTTTCAGGTTGAACAAATCCATAAGATCTTTAAGCTCTGTGGATCTCCACCAGATGAATATTGGAGGAGGTCGAAGCTGTCCCATGCGGCGGTTTTCAAACCCCAGCAGCGGTACGAAAATTGCCTTAGAGAAACATTCAAATTTTTACCTGAAAGTGCCTTCGGTTTACTACGATCTCTTCTCTCTGTTGAGCCTTACAAGCGAGGCACGGCATCTACTGCTCTTACCTCTGAGGTAACCATTCCATGCAAGTATTAGATCCAACCTTATTCTTCTATCTCTCCTACTGATATTTTGTCTCACTACAAAAATTTGCTTCTAAAACAACTCAGCAAATTGTTGTACATTGTTTTACTCGCCTTCTGGTCTTGTTACTACTTCCATCTTTTGAAAGCAAGGTATATTTTAATATGTAAATTGCATTCATTCTTGTTTAGTACTTCACAACAAAGCCATATGCACTTGAACCCTCGAGCTTGCCGAAGTACCCACCGAACAAGGAGATTGATGCAAAAATCCGTGAGGAGGCGCAGAGGTGAGTTTGAATTGTCTGTCTTTCTATGTGCCAACTGCCTACTAACTGAGACCTAAAGTTTGCTTCTTGATTTTAACAAAGAGTTCACAAAATATTTCATTTGATCTGCAATAATCCTTGAATTTCAAGATACCTAGACAAATAAGGTAAATGTAAGCATCCTTACAGCTGATGATTTTTAAACAAAAATATTTGCAGATTTTATTTGGTTTATCGTGTTATTTTGCAGGAGAAGGGTTAGCAGTAGACCTCAAGGCCCTGCAGAAGTGAGAAGACCTTCAAGAGCATATAGAACTTCACACGAACAACATAGATCTAGCTATAAAGCATCTCATCAAGAGGTCTCTCTCTCTCTCTCTCTCTCTCTCTCTCTCTCTCTCTCTCTCTTTCTTTTGCACATAATAAAAGGAACAAAAATGTTATCTTCTCACAGGAGTCTACTAATGAAGAAAGTAAGATTGCTGCCAGGAAAGATCATCATAAAGCAAATGATGAAACAAGACTATTTGTAGATCTACAGGCTAAGCCAGCAATCAATCCTCCCGATGGGACCCGACCTGTGAAGCAAATCTCTCAAGAAGACCATCCTTTCTCCGGCGCTTTACAAATCTCTGCCTCTACTGGCTTTGCATGGGCAACAAAGAAGCCAAAAGAAGAACTTTCCTGCGCCAAACCTCAAATCAGGTCCGACTCGAGAAAGCATGCTTTCACTGCAGTAGAACCGTTGAGTGTTTCGCAAGCAGAAGATAATACCACCAACATGAAGGGACAACCAAATGGGACTGTTAGAAATGCTGCTTCTGCTGGTTCAAAAAGCTACAAGTCATATGAGATTGCAAAGGAAGCGATGCTGAAGCAGTGGGCACAAGTCGCAATTCCAGATCCATTCGTGTCTTCCGATGCTTACAGATGTAACGAATCGTCGGAAGCAAAGTATAAGAGAGATGTAGTATCTTTCAAGAGTGGCATTTTGGTACTGGTTTAATCAATCTATCAATTTTGCGTTCATTAATAGTTATGATTCCATTACTAATTATGAACTTTTGGGCGATTTCAGAGTTGCCAAAATCAAGAGGACAGAGTTGAGTTCTCAGGACCTCTACTGTCTCAATCTTGTAAGGTTGATGAGCTTCTACAGAAGCATGAACGGCACATCCGCCAGGCTGTTCGAAGATCATGGTTCCAAAAAGGTAAAAGAAAAAACTACTGTTAAATGTTGTTCCACATTATTATGTTTTATATTTGCTACTCATGCATTGGTTCTAAATCATTTTCTAAGAATCACAATTTCATCCAAATATAACATTCTGTTAATCTGATTATTGACTGCAGGGAGAAAGTGAGGACAATGGAAAAGCCATAAGTAATCTGTCTCCTACTATCAGAAATAGCTGGCACGAGACGCACCGAGGGCAAAACTTGGAACTCCAGGGAGAAGAATCACTGATAGAATTCTAACATCTGAATGAGGAAGAAAATGTTTTGCAAGTGATGGATAAAATTTGAGGAATCAGTACTACTCTCCAGTCTTTCAACATTCTTGCTGCTCATCGACTGTAGTGTTGTATTAGTTCACAGCCACTCCAGGGGGTACTAAAAATGTCTAGATGTTGCTAAGCTCCAATGGCTTAAAAGCAAGCCAAGCTACTGTATAAATTTATTTGTATAGAGTTGTAAACAATACCTTTTGTCCTGGCATCTTCTCATATCTGTTAATTACTGATATCTCTGTTAGTATGACATAAATTTTCATGATGACATTTGAATTATCAATATTGAAATGTTCTTGAGCTTGCACAATTGGTAAAATGCACCAGGGGTTTCAACTTTTAATGAAGTTTCAATCTGAGCCTTGACATTTCAGTTGTTCTTGCGCTGTTTGCAATGTTGCCCTTTCTGTTGAATATCTCACAAAAAAATACAAACAAACACCACATAACCACCATCCAAGCCGTTCAGTAGTTGGTTAATTTTATATACCGAAGGAATGTGATGGAAAGGCCAAGTTTGCAATGGAAAAGATTAGAAATTTGAAGATATTGATCAAAGTAAAATTACCCAAAGCATGCTTTGATGTACAACCTCGATGTTTTGTAGCAGTGTACATTGGCAATGTAGGTATGAACACCCAAGTGACTTATCTGCAAATAGGCTCTTGAATCCCCAAGAAATATATATATCAGGTGTTTAT
Source organism: Tillandsia fasciculata (assembly GCA_029168755.2). Lineage (NCBI taxonomy): Eukaryota > Viridiplantae > Streptophyta > Magnoliopsida > Poales > Bromeliaceae > Tillandsia > Tillandsia fasciculata. The sequence goes on along the minus strand of CM054932.1, from coordinate 29,265,978 downwards.
ACTGGGGGTGCTGTAAGCTTATTCTCTAAGTTGATTTTGGGGTTTCAGAAGAAATAGCTATAGCTAGATATGGTGCAGGGAAGAATCTGCTTCTCCGAATCTGTAAAAGCAAATTTCCCTTAATTCAATGACCAACATACATATTTATCAGGTGTTTACAAAGATAGAGGAGCTCGGCTTCAGAGCTCCCTCTTTTTCTCTCTATCTTTCCATTCCTCCCTCCATGACCACCTGGTCTTCAGGAGTCAGCAAGATTCGACCATCATTATTCTTGAGAACCTCATAGCAAAATGCTTATGGCTTCTAAAGGGGGCTTGAAGTTTAAGCTCTTTCTTGCAAGTCATCGTCGAGTGCCATGAGTGTTGGTATCTGCCCCTGATCAATGAAGCTGATCTTGTTCAACCTCACACAACACAGCACATGCTCTGGAAGTTCCTCCTGTTTCTGTGCCTGTTACAAACATCTAATATATTAGCTATGGTGGTCGGAAAAAAAAATTATGTTGAGAAAAGCATAGACATTCAATTGAACACATAATGAAATTCTGGATGGTTAGCGAATAGATAGAGGGATAAATCCGAATTTTGCACCTAGAAACCACAAGTGGCCATTCCAAATAAAACATCAGGTGAAAATGAAAGGTCAGTGAACAAGCAAAATACCTGGATTGCTAAGCCAAGATTAAGTATTCCATGTTTCAGCCGCTCTCGGAATGCTTCAAGCCCTTTCCTTGATATGAAGCTAAAACGATGTATATCAAGGTCAATCTCGAAGTAATTTGAACCCTGTATTTCAACAATACACCAAGAAGTACAATGTCATGAAAGATAAGCTTTCTAGTACTTGGAGCATGCAAAGGAGAGTGCAGGACAAATGACAGCTACCATGTAAAAGTTGTGCTGTGGCCGTGATAGCACTGGCTTTTCATTGTAAGCATTCACAAGCTTCTTTTCTGTGGCACTTAAATGCATGTCCTCTGGATTAGCTAGCCCAGCCATTATTTTCAATCTCTCTCGATAAGGGACGCTTGAGTCTAATGGAAATCCTTTAACCTTCTCAATCTCATCATTCACAAATCTCTGCAAAATTCCAGATTATATGATTTCAGTCAGAAAGCTCATTTGTGAAAATCAAAAAAGAATTTCCAAACGATTTACCTGAATGCTATCCTGAAATTGAGGAGAAATCTCTTTGTCGAAATTCTCATATAGTTTGAAATATAAAACAAGGCTTAGTCCTTCCCCATCACTATCACCGAGAAACATTGCAGCAGGATAAGTAGGAATCTGCCGAGAGCAATAGAAAATAATAAGTGAATAGTTCTACTTACAATCACTTCGCAAGGATAGAATAACTGTGAGTAATACCTGAATATTTATAATAAGTAGAGAGGGAACTATGCCATGTGCTTTCAAAGAAGGAAGCTCAATATGCTGAGCAATGTGATGTACTTTATGTGGACAGAGAAACAGATCCACACCGATAGGAATATACGGTGAATGATTTGGAGCAGGAGATTTCTTCTTATCTCTGAAAAAAAAGGGGGTGAAAATTTAGAAGAAGACATTGTATGACCCGGAGAGAAAAAAAGAGTTGTAGTACAAAAATAGCAATTGCAAAATTAGTCAGAGCATTCTTACCTGAAATAGCTCTCCCCACGAAGCCTAAAGGATGAAGGTTCGAGAATAGACCAGCATCCTTGTGTTAGTTTCTCCCCTGCTGAGCAAGGAACTGATAGCCCAGCTTTGGGCCGATACAAATATCTTTTAGAAGCACCTATCAAGAAAGAGCACAACATCAACCATCAATTAAACAAAATTATATGAACAATTCCCTGAACAACTTAAGCATTAATTTTGGTAAAAGTAAGAGGATTTGAACTCACGAGTTTCAGTAGTTTCTTCCCCATCATAAGATCTCCTCTTGAATGAAAGTCTTATAATGGCCGACTTTCTCTTTTGGGCTCGTGGGCTAGCAGTAGGAAATGGCTGAACCTTATTACTAGAATTTGCACCTCGAGGTGTACAACATGAAAGTGTATTCCTCAGGGCAACTTCAAGAGCATTTTCCTGAGGGTCATTTCTATCCTCTTTTGAACCTTTGAAACTCTCACCCCTTATAGTTTTCATCCCAACTTCTTTGCTTTCATATCTTGAGTTTGCTTCCTCTACTTCTCCACTGGGGATTACAGAAATTTCCGGGTTTGTAATTTTGAATCTTTCAGGGTCTTGGGGTGCAGCATCTACCAAAAGCTTCTCGGTTTTTACACCTTCTCTCCGGAGATACTGTTCAACAGCAAGAGTGACTGGAGGGCTGTAGAGTTCTTCAAACTTATGAATAGCATCCACTACTCGCGAAGCATCTTCATACTGCAACAGTTGCGCTTCGACTGCATTACTTACTGGCTGTGAGAAGTCTACAATAAAAGAAACAAGGTGAAGAGTTATCAGGAAAGAACTGGGGCAAAAAAAGATAGTTGGTAGACCATTGACAGTCGGAAATTCTGTTGGTAAATACCTCCGCTGACGCTACTGAAATCTTCATCGGAATCAGACTCCAGAATACTAACAGAATCAAACCACGCTTCTTCTTCGCATATTACTGAAAAAACAAAAACCAAGTTCAAGTCACTATCGAGGCACTCGTCTATTTACACATATCTAACCCGACAAAGAAAGAACAGAGAAAGAAAATAAGTGACAATAGATTAAGGAAGTTGGTGCTTTCAAAGCTTCAAAGATAATACTTTTTATAACTGCTGCCATAAATTACTGGGTTCGTTTACGTTCTAATCGAATTTGGTGTCAACCCTCACACAACCAACCTATCAATCAGGTTGGGTTAGGCGGATTTGGCTTGAACCCAACCCAAGTTGCAGCTCTGCTTGTCTAATGAACCTTAAAAGTAACTCTAAATTACCATTTCCAGAATCCATCTGACTATGATGCCATTGCAACTGCGTCAGGTGGAAAGTTAGATTGGAAACCTCAGATTTTTGCCTATTGGTCGCAGTAGTCCCAACATGGACAACCTCGCTGCGAACATAATAATTTCCAGCATCACTGTGGCGAACTATAGGTGCATCAGTGATTGATGCAGAGACCTTGGAACGGCATCTTCTCGATCTAAAACAACATCTTCGTGACTTGTGCCTTCTGTTTGATGCCGATACACAACAACCCATATTGCAGAGATTATGTTATATAGCACAATGTGAAGGACTTTGTGTTCTTATTTAGATGAACCTGCCATGAAAATACTCAGAGGAGATCAGTAGGCTGTCTAAGAAGACAAATCCCCAAAAAAGTAAGCAGCAAAATCAACAACTACTACGTGACTCTCTGTAGTTAATAATTTGCAGTTAATTCAGAACTTATAATTCCTGTAAAAACACATGGAAAAATTAAAAAGAAAAAACCTAATGCCCTTTCTTAAACTTCCAACCCTTATTACAAATATATTTTCTTCGGAACTAACTATATTTCAGCATAAATCTTATCATCAAAAGACCATTCTTTCACTTTCGTGTAGAATATTGTGCAAGTAAACAGAAAATTTAATCACAGTTAGAGAACAGATTATCGACAGAGAAAGAGCGACGCATTTTACAGAATTCAGAACAACCTCTAGTAGAAAATCTAAAGTGATACATGAAAATTGCCAATTTATTAACTTAAAACAATATTTCATAAGCATAGTTGGCGAAAAGAAAAACACATCAAACAAGTTATATCACAAGCAACTTTGAAGAAATGCTCTTCAATCAGAGTTGCACAAACCCAAATAACAAGCAACCACAAGATCCACGGATAATGCAATTAATGGTTCATATTTACCTTGATAACTCAAGGGAATAAGGTTGAAAAGATAACCAAAATCTCCGAAAATAATTGAAGAACAACTATGTATCTTCAACATTAAACATCAAGGACCTTCAACCATTCACTAAGCTAAGCAAAATGGAAAATTTCTCCTATTCATAGAGACGAGCCATCCACCTTCTACGACAGAGAAAGTATAATCATCCATCAACAGATCATAAAAAAAAAAAAAAAAAAAAAAAAGAACTATATACATAGCAACTAAAGTATGATCTTATGCACAATTAAGAAACAACTCATGCCTGGCCCAGCCGAGTAGATGTGACCTCCACATAAAGAAATGGGAAATGGGCAAATCACGCGGATTCGAATCCGAGCTTTGTTACGAAGGAAACGGTGGGGTTTAGTAAAAAATTAAAGTTTGGAATAGTCCACGGACGAAATAAAATAAAATCATATGAGTGCGGTAGAAGAGAAAAAACTGCAGAAGAAAAGGTCAAAGCACAAAGGTGACCTAACAATCCAATTTTTGACAAGTGCATCACATCAATTATAAGATTAATCACTGTAGAAGTTTCAAGATCAGATTTTTAGCACTTAAAACGTTATACATCCCAGTTCCACCAAGTGGTTGACTGAGTAAAGAGTTTAACTGGAGAGAAAAAGATCACAGAAACATATGCAATAATAGACTCAGTAAAACGATCATTTCTAACAAGTTTCGCATCGAATTTAATAATAGCTCCTCGTCGTAAATTTAAACCCAAAAAAAGGGGGGAAAGAAAATGGAAAAACACAGCTCAGGGTGCAAAAATTGCATCCGAAACTAATCCAACAAATAAGAAACAGTTTACAAACCAAAAACCAGAATAAATAAATAAATAAATAAGGGGGGAAAAAAGTGAAAACAAAAATTACATCTCACACGATCAAATCGAAGAAAATAACATAGAACGGGATCGATAGAAGAGTATCGACATTACCATTGGAGTTTAGATGAAGGATTCGAGAAGGGTCACCTCTCGGCAATCCCCTCGCGATTCCGCGGATCCCCTTTCTCGATCGTCGTCGACGACGACGACGACGACGATGACGACGACGCGATACAGCGCAGCAACACAAAGTAGCTTACGCAGCGACCCATGACTTTTTAATTAATATCTCGTATATATTTATAGATCGTGCTCCGAGCTTCGAGCTTCGAGCTCGTTGTCTCTGATCGCGTCGTCGTCCACGTGGACGGTGGAGATGACTCGAACAGTGTACCCTTTAACTTGTTACGCAATCCACTTCATTAAATGGGCTTCTCGAATTTCGAGTTTCTAATTTCTAACTTCTGTTTAAAGCTTTTATTCCATAATTTGTAACTTGCTATTCGAATTTTACTCAAAAATAAATATAATATTATCCCGAATTAAATATATATTATAATATTTTATTTATTTTTAAGAGTAAGTAGATCATATCTAAGGGTGATGAGTGACTGGTGAAATAGGATATACATCATTTACAGAATGTACATTTATATATGTTCCAGATCTAAACAATCAAAATTTTAATATACTAATTTTTATCATTCAAAATAATCCATCTCATGTCATAGTACTACAGTAATAAGTGAACAACAATTCAAAAAATCACTCTAATATAAAAATAAATATAGGTGAATTAAGTCATGTATTATGCATGTATTTTTTTTTTTTTTTTGCCATATTTAATGTATAACTAATCAAAAGTTATAATTTAAAGATATAAGTTTTATTCAAAATAAACTAATTTGGATTAATATTTATAATTTACATTATTTCTTAGGAGATTCACTTAAAAGTGTGGAATTTTTGTTCTTTTATATTTACTCATGTAAAATTGAGGCCTATAAACTGTTTTTTTTTTTTTTTCTATACAAATAACTCCAATGATCATTCAACGAGGTAGGGGTACTGGTTTTGCATGCTCATGTAAAAAGATTGATGTGAAAGCACACGCGTGGAGCAAACAAATGAATAGGTCGTGAAAAAGGCAACATTATTTGAAAATTTAATGCGATTTTAAATCACACTTTGCTTAAAGGTGATGTTAACGTAATAGCTTAAAGGAGAACGTATAATCTTAATCTAATGGCTGGAGAATTGGTCCCACATAAACATGGCAATATCATTTTATTTTTTTTACTTGAAAATTTTATTTGGCGCATCGTCTCTAGTAACTAAAGTATAGTTATTCACAAATTGGACATAAATTTTTAAAATAAAAAATATGATACGTCCCATCGGGGGGCATGACAAATTTAAAAGTCATTTCAATAATGATGAGATTTGGAGTTGGTGGCAACGATGAATGCGCTCACCGAATTCATAATTTCCATCACTTTTTCATTTCCTTCTTATTTTTCAAGCAAAATACAAAATAGTTGAGCTCTCAAAAAAAATGTTTTTTTTTTTTTCATGTAAATATAAAAAAAGATTATAGGATATAAATATAAATATAGCCTCAATCTAAATAATAATAATAATAATAATAATAATAATAATAATAGACGAAAAAGTATATCCATGCATTTCATACTTAAGTATATTTTTATACGCTATATACATTATTATACAAATTACATCTAAATAATCATAGATTTGGTGACAACAAATTTTCTACAAATTAATATTTATTTATTTATTTATTTTTGCTTAAAATTCATTAAATCAGCAGGCTATATATTTATAAAATTGAATTTAATGGATGAAGTGTATGTGTATACACCGAGTGCACGGAATGATTTAGCGGGACAAAGTATGGTTAGGTAAAGCCCCACCTGAGTCAGTGCCCCGTCAATATCGGCGACGGCTTTTTGTTAATGGATGAATTGTGCTTTGTGCACGCGCGAAAAAGACGAGGGAACGTACGTTCCCCTATACCCACCTCAGGATAAGGCCAAATGTTACTACGTACTAAAGCCCAAAGTTTCTCTCTCTCTCACCTCAGGATAAAGCCAAATGTTACTACGTACTAAAGCCCAAAGTCTCTCTCTCTCTCTCTCTCTCTCTCTCTCTCTATATATATATATATATATATATATATTGAGAGAATAAATGAAAAGAAAGGAAAAAAAAAGGAAGAGGTTCCAAGTTCCAACTAGGAATAAGATACAAGATGCGGAGGACAGGATGATGAGTTATATACTCTTTTTTTCTTTTTCTTTTTTTTCTATAATCTAATTCAGTTCATATATATAAGTTGTGATGGTTGGACCCCTAGGTATCGATTGGTTCGAGAATTAGTAAAAATTAGTAATATCAGGAATGAGTATAAAATTGAGTATAAGATGGGGATAAATTAAAATAGTATTTGGTTGGGTATTCGGTTAGTACCAGGTATAAGAAAACTAGTATTTAGTTGGGATTGAAGAATAAGAGAAATAGATAGTTAACTTTAGAGTAAAAAGACGAAAATGCCCTTACTTTTTTATATGTATAAAAAATTAATAAATAAATATTGTATTATAACTTTTTAAATATAATAATTGTAATATATATTATCTAATTAATTAGATGCTATAAAATATTAGTGTTAATTATTTATATTTAAAAAATTAAATAATATTATCCAAAAATTACAATAATTTTTCCTGCTAAGATATATAATTTTAAAAATTCAATAATTAGTATTAATTAGTGTTAAAATTAGTATTAATTATTTTTTCTGCTAAAATTTTTATTAATTTTTTTTTTTTGCGTTGGGAACGAGGATGCGGTATGGGGGAGAGATTTTTTAGCCGGCGGCGACGAAGAGCTACAGGGAAGGCCGAGAGGCGGCGGCGGCGGCGACGATAATAATAAGTATTTATTATTTATTTTGTGTTTTTAAATAATTATTGTAATATCTATTAATTAATAAATTAAATGCTATATAAAATTAGTGTTAATTATTTATATTTAAAAAATGATTAATATTATCTAAAAATTACAATAATTTTTCCTGGTAAGATATATAATTTTAAAAATTCAATAATTAGTGTTAATTATTGTTAAAATTAGTGTTAATTATTTTTATGCTAAAATTTTTATTAATTATTTATTTTGCGTTGGGAACGAGGATGCAATACGGGGGAGAGATTTTATAGCCGGCGGCGACGACGAGCTACAGGGGAGGCCGAGAGGTGGGGGCGGCGACGACGAGCTACGGGGGAGGCCGAGAAGCGGCGACGAGGAAGGAGATGGGAGAAGAGGAGAAGATGAAGAATATGGGAGATCGGCGTCGGCTAGCACACGGAGAGAGGGAAGAGGCAACGAGGAAGCTCGGAAAATGACGAGCTTTTGGGCGAAGCTCGGTTGGGAGAAGAGGGGCTCGGGATGCGTGCAGGGGCAGGGGACTCAGCGGCAGCGTCGGCTTGCACGCGGAGGGTCGGAGGAGACAACGAGGAAGCTCGGTTGGGGGAGGAAGTAGATGGGAGGAGATGTGAGGAAGAAGAAGAGAGGAGAGGAGAAGAGGAGAAAGGGGAGTTCGGGAATCGTGCAGCAGTAGTAATAGAGGAGAGAGAGAGGAATGCCAGTTCGGGGGGGTGGCCTGGGTAATTCCGAGTTGTCCCGGGTTAACCCGGGACAACCCGGGTAAGGGGGGGATCACCATCCCTGAGATATCCCCCCTAGTTCAGGGGTGTTTGGGTGTACCCAAATCAAACAGAGCCCTAGGCCGTTTGGTAACGGAATAAGACAAAATTAATTATTTTAGAAATAAATATAAAGTACGAAACTAGTGTAAAAAAAATTTGGAATATTTTCAGAGAATATTTTCAGGGATAAGAGATTTTGTGTTTGATATAATAATTAGGAATAAGAGGAATAAATAGTTTTAGTTAGATTAAATGATCTTTTTGCTCTTAAATTTTATTATGTGATAAAACTTATTAAATTTTATTTTTTTCTTTTTAATTAATGAATTAAAGCCTTACAAAAAATGAGATAAAATTCAAATCAAAATCAAAATCAAATTATATTTCATGAAAATAATATTTAATTAACATTCCATTTGATTTATTTTGCAAAAAAAAAAATAAATTATTCATCATATTTTTTGAAAATTATTTTTATCATGAAAAAAGGTATATACTATTTGTTTGCTATAAATTTCATATTAATTCCTTACTAATATATACAATTTAAATTTAATACTCAGTACCGAATGTAACTGACTCACATGTTACATTCGGTACTAGAGATAATTTTGGAAAAAAAAATATAGTGGATTTTACTGTGAAAATAATAGTTCTCACTTATACCAGAAGTACTGGAACAAATTATTCTCGTAATTCCTGGTGTGTTTGGAATAAGGGGATCCCCTTATCCTCTTATTTCCAAATAATCTCATTTCCAAACAGGGCCATAGTGATCATATAATAATTTTAAAATAAAAATACATAAAACCTATATGTATTATTTGTTTTAGTCAATTATCTAATATTATAAAATATTAATTTTATTATTCAATATTTCAAATTGTTAGATTTGATCCACCAACAAAACTTTGACTGCAGAATTTAAACGAATCACATATTTTAATAAATTTATAGTTATAAAAATTATATGAAATATTTTAATTAAATATGTAATGATAAAGATACATTCAAACTTCAGAATTAAATTGTTACTGATCAATTTAGATCAGACAAATAAAACAGGTTGGATAGTAGTTAAATAAAAAAAATTTCTAATTTTAAAATATTGGATAGCCAAGACAATATAGTTATAGTCCAAATAAGTTATGTGCAAATTTATCTAATACCAATCGATATTTTTGATTTGTGAAACATTTTCTTTTACAATCCACTTTAGTATATGATTAAAACGAGCACATAAGATATTTTGTTAATATATGGGGCCCAAGCCTCTACGGAGGGCAGTGTCAATTTCTGCGTGCCTGCAGGCATTGGTCCTTTGAGCACACAAATTACAGCTTTCATGGACATTTCCACTTTCATATTTTGTTCTTTCCTTCTGTACTAAAAAGCCTTATGCATGGATTGGTTATGTACTTTTGAATGGTCCAATATTATTCTAAAACAATGAGAACGCACGAGTTAATTAATTATATATTTATATATAAATAGTAAAATTTAATTAGATAGTGGTATTATTCAATCATCAGTTGAATTTATTTTTTTCTATATATGAGCTAATATATAAATTTATAATTATATTATGAACTGTATAATTTAATAGGGCCATTAAATGATCTAATATGGGCTCTGAAAATATCTATTAGGTATAGGTTATTAATATGTAGTAATTCAATACAAGTCTAATTAGGATTTACGGGACTCTAATTAAACATAGTATATAAGGAATATAAAAGGGTTGTGGTCCCGAGTCGGATTCCTGCCGTCAATTTGTCTTGCCACATTCAGAGCAAAATTAATTAGACAACGAATCTATACTTTGAAGCATTCAATCCAAGCGATTTTATTGTCGGTGTTTGAGGAACGATAAAATCTAAGACGCGTTTCATCATGTATGGATTCCGATAAGCGTTTATAATGTTTTCAAATAGATGAACGATTATTTAATAATTTACATATGTTTTTTAGATTATTTCGCATTAATTTGTATACGGATTTAACATAATCTACTAATAACAAAAACTATTTGATCAATCAATGTGGCCGTATTAATTAATTTGGAAGAGCAAGCAATTAATTGAGTAAAAAAATTAAAAAGATTCAATGAATAGATATAAAAACTTACTTATCAACTTGATCATAAAGTATGCTTAACTTGAGATATATTAAATTCTAATTGAAAGGAGGATACAAAATTTTAAACTCGATTCTCTCTCAAGTTTAAAATTGATCAAGAGTATATAGCAAAGTAATAGTTCAGAATCACGTGACTAAACTCTCTGGACCCTTCCAATATCCGTGTTACCTTTTCTGTTGAAACAATTGTTGTCCGTATTAGTCCGTGGGAACAAAAATTGGGTGGGGATTCTCGTGCGGATCGGATAATGCACTTATTAATTACCAGAGCTCAAAAAAAAAAAAATATTTTGAATATTCTTATTAGTACTAAAGTGTTTTATTCATTATTCATTATTTATTATGATAAAATTATTTTAAATTGCGATTAACGTACTCCACTAATTAAATTTGTGTAGCATTGTGATCTCATACGCTATACAAGTGTAAGGGTATTGTATATATATATAGAGTAAAAAAACATGTAGTGTATGCCTCTTTGACCACGCAAGGCTCGTGAGCATTTTGGTGACATCGCTCTGGTTTCATTATATAAAATATTTTTTATTAAAATAATTATATTAATAATAGAAAGTTATATATAGTGGGTGTAGTTGAAAGTAATACCATAAATTTATTTAGAAGAACATTTAAAGTAAATTTTAACGTATAATTAAGTACACACTACAAATTAAGAAGAAAGTATTATATGGCATTTTATAAATACGCCAATATTATTTAGTATTTTCACATATTATTTAAACCGTAATTATTAGTATTTATACTATGTTTATGTGCAAATGGTATCTCAACAATCAATTCATTGCGATGGTTATTATTATTATTATTATTATTATTTTCATTGGCGATTTATTACAAGTGCATTAAAATGCTTGGATCGATATCAAAAGAGATTTTAAGCGTGCAAAACGTAACACGAAAAATTTCATTACTAAACATCTAAATATAATCTAATTTCTTAAGTTCTTATTAGGTGACACATAGGAGGCACAATGAGAGCAATCACATAGATAGTTCTTTAATAAGTTCATTGTATTGTATGTACAACTAATTTGCATGCTTATGGACGTAGTCGCAAATTCGGGTTACAGGGTTTGAATTTTGCAAACAAATGAAAAATATGATATCTAAAAAAAAAGAAAAAAAGAAAAAAAAAAAAAAAAAAAAAAGACTCACATGAGTAACTGCTCAGTATTAAGTTGTAAATATGTATATAACACTAAAAATGTATAGTGGTACCCAAAGTTAATAATAAGTAGAGCTGTTTAGTAGTAGTGAAATGGGCTTTTAAGGTTAGAAGCGAAATGGCTCAATATAGATCTGTAACGTGGGGAATGGGTTTATAGTTGGGCCTTGGGCCTCTCAAGCTTACCCAGACTTTTGGGCCCAACAAAAAGCCTGTAACATAAATCTAATGACGGTCGAAACCGTTTCCAAACTCCCAGATCTCCTCCCACGTGCGGGTGAAAATTAACGGGCCGACGAAAATCGCAACACCTTCCTTCGTCCCCATACATTCCATTGGTTCGATATCGCCGGGGACGGATGTGGTCCCCACGCCGTGGAGAAATTCTGGAGATTTACTTTTCTCTCTATGAAATCTCAACGAGGTCAATTTTCACCTGATGCACATGTGTGGACACAACGTACAAGCCGGGGCCCACAAATATTGGGCCGTGGGCCCCACAATATCCACGGACGAGTTGTTTAATTGTGAAATAGAAGGTGGGGCCCTCTTTTGTAGCGAATGACAAGGCGGCACGTAACGGCACGAACGGTCCGTTGTTCGAAGCAGCTGAGCCCGAACTATTTCTCGTCCCCTCCGTTCCTTTATCCTTCTCCGAGCTAAAGCAGAAGAAACGAACGAGGACAAAATTACGAACACCGCCATTGGCGACCTCCTCTTCCTCCTCCTCCTCCCCCCGTTCTCTTCTCCACGCGATTACAAAACCCTAGCGATCTCAGCACCCGTAGAAACACTAATTTATGGTCGCGTTGATCCTGCATCCCCAATTCGGAGCCGCGGATTCATCCGAAGCTTCGAGGTTCGATCTCTTGTCCGCGGCGTTTAGGGATTGGTTTGATCGTGGGTCGGCGCGCAATTAGGGTTTGGATCGAGCGGGGGAAGCGACGGTCGCCGGTGGCGGCGCCGTCGGATGGCGCTGTTTAGGAGGTTGTTCTACAGGAAGCCGCCCGATCGGCTTCTGGAGATAACAGAGCGAGTCTACGGTAACGCTTCTCTATCTTTTTTTTCTACCAATTCATTGTTAGAATCTTTGAGTCCTATGTAAAATTCCCAGTTATATGGTGTATCGTTGTGTGATTGGCATGCTATCTAGGGTTTCTACGGTTGAAGAAGAACTCTTAGGCTATTCCTGCTGTTTTGATGCGCATTATGTGCGTAATCGAAAGTTCATATGGAACTGGGTAACCGTTGAGCAGAACTAGGGGTTAGCTCTCAATCATGGGAAGATTTGTGAGTAAGAGTGCCAGATGTTTGTCGGCAATTGTGCTGTCTATGTGGCTTGCATGAGATACTGGCGGGAGCTAAACCTAGTTAGACTTCTTTCTGTACGTCCTATTAGATGAATTTATCTGAGAGTTAGCTCTTCTCATTATAGGGCCTAATTTAACTCTTTGAGTTCTTGGGCGATTTCTTGTAAACTGGACAAGAGTAGCAGCTTTAGGTTATGCTGACAAATAATAGTTTCTTCCGTACACGGCATTTATATGATGAGAATAGAAAGCTACATGGCATACGTTGCAAAAAGAAGCTAGCAGGTCTGGTCTGATTTATCAGCACAAACCTGTTTTGGTCGGGTAGGTCTCTCATCGTCACCCTGCATTGAAAGGAGGAACAAATCACTTGAAGAAACTTGGCTCACTTTCTGTCTGCAAATGAAACTTGCATTTAACTTTGATTTGCATGTCATTCTGTCCTAATTTTCAGCTAAATAAAACAGCTTACCCTTTGCTTTCGAATAATCAGTAAGGAGTCTGGTAATGAATAATTCTCTATTTGTACAACTTTACCCTTTGAAGTTGACTGTCTATTTTTGCAGTGTTCGACTGTTGCTTCTCGATGGAAATCATGGATGAAGATGAGTACAAGGATTACATGGATGGTATTGTCCTCCAACTTCGCGACCATTTTCCTGATGCTTCATTCATGGTATTTAACTTTAGAGATGATGAAGGGAAGAGCCAAATTTCAACCATGTTGTCTCTATATGACATAACAGTCAGTAATTACCCTCATCAGTATTCCGGGTGCCCTTTACTTCCTTTGGAGATTATTCTTCATTTCTTGAGGTTGAGTGAGGGCTGGCTTACATTACAAGGCCAACAAAATATTCTGTTAATGCATTGTGAAAAGGGAGGATGGCCTGTTCTTGCTTTTATGCTTGCCGGTCTTTTATTGTATAGGAAACAGTACAGTGATGAGCAGAGGACGCTGGAAATGGTGTACAAGCAAGCACCTAAGGAGCTTCTTCATGTCTTATCCCCATTGAACCCACAGCCTTCTCATCTGAGATATCTTCAATATATATACAGATTGGGCAGTGAGTTAGAGTGGCCATTGCAGTATAACACTTTCACTCTAGATTGTCTAATCCTCAGAGTTGTTCCAAATTTCGACGGACAAGGTGGTTGCCAGCCCATTATTCGTGTCTACGGTCAAGACCCCCTGACCCCGGCTGACAGAAGTTCCAATATACTTTTCTCAACATCCAAGACAAAAAAATATGTTAGGCATTACGGACAGGTAAAATTGATTCCGTGGACTGAAAAGTCATTTTCATTATGTGTTTGAAGCTATCAGTTTTAACTGTAATTTGCAGGCAGATAATGCACCGATAAAGCTAAATGTTGGTTGCTGCGTTCAAGGGGATGTGGTCCTTGAGTGCATTCAGGTGGATGAGGATTTGGAAGACGAGGAATTGATGTTCCGTGTTATGTTCAACACAGCCTTTATTCAGTCTCATATTTTGCTGCTGACCCTTGAGGATATCGACGTGGCTTGGGATGTCAAGGATCAGTTTTCTAAGGACTTTAAAGCAGAGGTGGGTGGTGGTTTATTTTATATGCGTTTATTTATGCAATATTCTCAAGACCAGACCAGGCCAGCTAGTGAACCTGGTCTGACCTGGAACAGCACTTTTACTGGCTTGATTTTGATCAAACCCATATCTTCCTAAAGCCCATTGAACCAAATCGTTTAACTAGCAAAAATGCTTGAACTGCACTTTTTATAGTAAACAGACTGGTTTCAAGAACTAAACACTTATTCTTGAATATGAGAATAAATAAAACTTACGAAGAAATTTTTATGAAACAGCGAGTATCTAGGATTAATAATGGTTTTTTATATATTTCTTTAATAAGAATCATACATTTTCTAATCATCTCTATTTTTAAGAATTTAGTATACAAGATAGAACGCGTGTTTAGAAAATAAATCTTATATTATATAACATATTAAATTATTTTTAAAAGAAATCAGCTTCAACCAAAAGAACTGCAGGTTGAATCTGAAAATCTGTACCAGATGCTTTTACGGTTCGATAACCTGTTTGATCTTGAAAACATTGCATATATTTGGGGGGTATCTATCACTAATAGGATTGGGAGTTGAAAATACATTTATGCCTGAACCAGGTACTCTTTTCAGAGTTTGATGCTGAGTTCGATACCACCACAGAAGCTGTGGCTGCATATGAGGATGAGACGGAAGTTGCTTCACAAGAGGAGTTCTTTGAGGCAGAAGAGATCTTCAGCAATCCAGATTGGCAGGATGGACAGAGGGATGATGTGACTCCTAAAGCTGAAGCTGTGAGCAGCTTTATATTTGCCAATTCTGAACAGGACCTGAATATGAATGAGACCCAAGAAGACAATTCTTTTGATGAAGGCATTTTGCTGCTGGAAACATCAGATGAAAAAAAACTGGATAACATGGGAATTGAAGCACAAAAACCCTATTTAGCAATCGAAGAAAAGACAGACAAGCTGAGGATGGATATAAATCATAGTGTTGATACAGTGTTTGAAGAGATGGACACATCAGAGATAAACAATTTAAAGCAGGATATAGTGGTTAGTGCATTCAACAATGATACAAATGATCTTCTTAGAGTAACTGGTGCAGAGGTGGGTATGTCAGAAACTAGAGATTCAAAACAGGACATTGAGGGGGTTGTACAAAGAATCAATGTAGATGATTTGATTTCCAGTTTAGAATATCTAGTACAGAAAGAGGAGTTAAAGAGCGAATCAGTACATGGGATTTCTGAACAATATACTGAGAATAGCTTAACAGAAGAAAATATTCTATGCAACTTGGAAACAAGTCATTGCAACGGGGAAGCAGAAAAGAGCAACACTGAGAAATGTATGCAATCAAATGTGCAACCAAATGATACTTATCAGGTTGAGGGGGAGGAGTTTGACTTCTGGAAAGAGAAAAATGAGAAGCTTGTGCCTTCTAAATTAGAGGAACCACTGACAAGCAACATTAAACCACCTTTTCGATTAGTTTTGCCAGAACAAAAACTTGGGCAGCTGGAATCACGGGACATTGACAATGACTTGCAAAAGATAGAGGTGCTAAAAGTATGTCGGGAGATCTCTGTAAGCCAAGGTCCTACTGCTTCTTCTGAGCAAGCTCCATCTGATCCAAGGGGCTTGAAATGCAACTTAACAGTATGTGAAGGTCATGTTGAAGGAAGAATTGCAAATACTACTATTGTTTCTGCTCCTGCAAGTACAATAACAGCTGATGAATCTCTATTTTCTCAAACAACAAAATCCCATACTCAATCCTTAATCAATGAAGCCATCACTGAATCACTAGCAACTAATATACTGCCACCATCCTCCCTCTCTATACCATTGTCAACATCTCAATTGAGAGAGTCATCTCTTGCTTCTCCATATTCACCTGTCCTTCTTACTACTTCGGTTGACGCTTCTCTAACATATGCTTCTACTGATTCACCTGCTGCACCTTCACCTCTATCTCCGCCAATGCCTTCATCTTTGAAAACTAAAGCACTAGTCAAGTTGCCTCCCCATCCACCACCACCTCCGCCACCGCCACCACCACCACCCTCCTATGCTTTATCTTTCCACTCCTCTCCATTTCCATTTCAAATAAGAGTATCAATCCATGTACCTATGCAGCAACCTTCAATGCTTTTGCCATCAGAATATAATGCAACAACAATTGCTTCTTCATCTCAAATATTGCCTCCTGAAACGCCAACAATGCGTGTCGTTTCATCACCTTCCCCATCATCTCCACCTCAACAATTCACGCATTCAAATATGTTGGATACAGAATTATGTACCCTTTCTTCAACCTTTCTACTTCCCATAGCAACCAACATATCGATTCCTCTCCCTTCTCCTTTAACTATGCCATCACGAACATCCAACAAATGTGCTCCTACACCACCACCACCTCCACCACTGCCACCATCATTGATTTGTAAGCTCACTCCAACTAACCATCTTAAAACTCACAAAAATGTCTCCTTACCCCCACCTCCTCCCCCTCCTCCACTTTGGAAGAAATTAAGTGCCCAGAATCATCTATTAGAACATGATGAAGGAATACCTAAGGACTTAACTTTATTCTCTATACCTACTTTTAGACAAAGTGGTGGTGTATTGGATGCTCCTATGCCAACTTTACCCTCTGAAAGTAGCATGCATTGTACAAAAATTCCTCTACTACTATCTCCACATGTTGATGAACCCCTACCAATGTACCTATCTGAACGTTTAGATAATGCTAATAATGCGCCATTGACTACTACCGAACCATTTAAAGAAGCATTGTTACCAATCCCACCTCTACCTCCACCTCTTTCCTTTGCTTTTCAAGAAGGATTGGGAACTCTATCTCAACTATTGCCTTCTATGCATTTAGAACCTTCAAACTTAGCCTTTTCTCTAAAAGGGCAAAGTGAATCTCCACTGCAACCACCATTTCCACCACTATCGCCACCACCAACATTTACTACCCATAATAGAAATGCAATATGTCCATCTTTACCAATTGTTGTAACACATGGAAGAGCTTCATTGCAACATTGTGGAGCATATAGAAGGCCTCCGCCTCCATTTCCACCTTCACATCCTCCAAAGAGGTTTCAAGAAGTTCCACCTCGTCCAAAGAGGTTTCAAGAAGTTTTACCTCCAAACGTTACTTCTAGTCCGCAAGTAACGGCTCCAGTATCAACTCTAATATTATCTTCTACTGTGCATGCTGGGCCTTCACCACCACCTCCTATCCCAGAATATCTTGGAGGTCCATCTTTGCCTCTTAGAACATATACAAGGTCTCCATCATCATCGTCACTCCAAGAAAGATATAAAGGAGGTCAACCACCACCTCCTTATATGGGAACACAAAATAGTGCTCCGCCGCCATCACCACTTTTGTTTTCGATTGAAGCTCAGGAGGATGCTCCATCGTCTCCTTCCAAAGGACTAAGGGCAACACGAACTTCGCTGCCACCATCGCCACTACCACTTGTATATGTTGAATTATGTACAGGAGTTCCACCACCACATTCTCCTTTCGTGGAAGCACAAAAAAGTACTCCGCCACCGCTATCACTTTTGACAGAAGCTCATACGGGTTCTCCACCATTGCCGCCGCCGCCAGCATTACCTCCAATAAAAAATGAAGAGGTCTCTCCACCATTTGAAGGAGCGCGGCTATTGCCGCCGCCGCCGCCACCACCGCCGCCACTACTATTACCTGAATTATATAGAGGAGCTCCACTGCCACATTCTTCTACAAAAATGCAAAATGATACTACTATTCCACAACTACTACCATCACATCCTCCATCACCGCCACTGCTACCGCCGCCGCCGCCGCCTCTATCACCACATGTGGTAGCATATGGAGAGCTCTTTCCGCCGCCTCTTTCTTCTAAAGGACATGGAGGAGCTCCGCCGCCGCCGCTACCACCATATGTGGTAGCGTATGGAGAGCTCTCTCCACCGTTTTTTTCTTTAAAAGGACATGGAGGAGCTTCATCACCGCCGCCACCGCCTCCACCGCCGCCGCTACCTCCCAAATCATATGGAGAAGCTCTACCACTGTCGTCACCTCCTAGATCATATGGAGAAGCTCCACTACCATTGTCGCCATCTCTAGGATCATGTGGAGGAACTCTACATCCGCTGCCGCCGCCCTCCGGATCATATGGAGAAGCTCCACCTCTACCATCACTTTCTCTAGAAGCCCAAAGGGGTGCTCCGCCATCATCACCTCCGCCTCCGCCTCCGCCCCCGCCTCTATCACTAAGTGCGGTAGCATCTGGAGAGCTCTCTCCACCACCTTTTTCTTTTAAAGGACATAAAGGAGCTCCACCACCACCACCGCCTCCCAAATTGTATGGAGAACCTCCACCATCGCCGCCGCCGCCGCCTTTTGAATCATATCTAGCACCAAGTGCGGTAGCACATGGAGAGCTCTCTTCACCACATTTTCCTTTTAAAGAACATAAAGGAGCTCCACCGCCACCGCCGCCGCCGCCGCCGCCGCCGCTGCCGCCTTCTAAATCGTATGGAGAACCTCCACTATCGCCGTCACCGCCGCCTTCAGAATCATACGGAGGAGCTCCGCCGCCGCCGCCGCTACCGCCGCCTTCAGAATCATACGGAGGAGCTCCGCCGCCGCCGCCGCTACCGCCGCCTTCTGAATCATATGGAGGAGCTCCGCCACCACCGCCGCCGCCGCCTTCTGAATCATATGGAGGAGCTCCGCCGCCACCACCGCCGCCGCCTTCCAACTCATATGGAGGAGCTCCACCTCCACCTCCACCTCCACCACCACCTCTCCCTGGTGGGTGTGGGGGAGCTCCACCTCCACCACCTCTTTTTACTGGAGTGTTTGGAGTAGTACCACCTCCACCGCCTTCTGTTGGAGAGTGTGGAGGAGATTTAACTACTCTCCCTGGTGGGTATAGAGGAGCTCCACCTCCACCGCCTCCTTGTGGAGGGCATGGAGGAGCTCCACCTCCACCTCCACCTCCTCTTCCGGGAGTGTATGGAGGAGCTCCGCCTCCACCTCCTCTTCCGGGAGGGCATGGAGGAGCTCCGCCTCCACCTCCTCTTCCGGGAGGGAATGGAGGAGCTCCGCCTCCACCTCCTCTTCCGGGAGGGCATGGAGGAGCTCCGCCTCCACCTCCTCTTCCGGGAGGGCATGGAGGAGCTCCGCCTCCACCTCCTCTTCCGGGAGGGCATGGAGGAGCTCCACCTCCACCACCTCCTCCTGGAGGACGTGGGGGAGCTCCACCTCCACCACCTCCCCCTGGAGGAACTCCTCCGCCGCCACCTCCTAGAGGACATGGGGGAGCTCCTATTCCACCTCCTCCAGGAGGAGGACGTGCACCTCCAGCACCACCTGGAACACCTGGTGCCCCACCGCCTCCTCCAATAGGTGCAACTAGTTCTTCGGTTGGCACAAGAGGCGTACCACCAAATGCAATGATCGGCGGAAGAGGGCATGGGCTCGCTCGTTCAGCAACTCGAAAATCTTCTTTAAAGCCGTTGCACTGGGTAAAAGTAACAAGAGCTATGCAAGGAAGCTTGTGGGCAGAATTACAAAAACATGCTGACCCTCATAGGTATTAATTACTACCATTTTTTTTTCTTTTTTATCATACTAGGTAAAATATTATGCTATATTTGTTATATATACCCATGATTCGAAATCTCAATCAATGATGTCCTTTGAATTAAAAAGAGTACTACCTTGCATGCAATATCATCTATGGTTGTTCAAATGGTGTTTAAGGTGCCCACCGTCGAGGGACAAAATAATACCTCCACAAAGTAGTCCTCGGCTTCCCATAGTATTCAATCCAACCAATGTTCTGAGGTTTGGACATTGATGCTTCTTTTTATAAGGTCAAGTGTTTTCAAGTCCTCGTATACAAGAATACTAGAGGAGCCATCATACTGTAGCAACTGAGAGTAGAATGAGGGAGAAAGCGCAGCATATTTTGGGAAATGTTATCTTGCTTCTGGACAAAAAGATGTGCCTTTTCTATTGTCTTTGTGTTGATGCTTTTTCGACTTTATATTTGTTAGCTTATACTAATCCCGGCCCTTTTTTCCTCAATATATTCCTGTGAAATACTATTACCTTTATAACGATGACAGTGTTTCCAGTAATTTAGCCTTCTTAGAAAAGTAAACTATTATAAATGTTAGGAGCTTTCATTGGTTTCACAATACCATTCCAGCCACAGGGTGTTGTGATCATTGTTTGCTATTGACCTGCTTCATGCTTTTTGAAACATTGGTTACGTTATTAGAGATGCTGCCGGTGTTCACAACATCTCTGAATGAGTGCTATCGTTTAATTTACTTTTGATAACTTGTAATCTGCAACCATTATTTTCAATTATTTTCCATTTCTTTAATGAGCGACCTGCTTCATGCAGCACCTCAGAGTTTGATGTATCAGAACTTGAGACTCTCTTCTCTGCAGTGGTTCCAAAGTCAAATGATGGCTCTAAATCTGACCAAAAATCTGCTGGATCTAAATCTGATAAAGTTCACCTGGTAATTATTCAGAAGTAGGTCTCAGAGCTCAACAAATAGACAAAAAAAGGAGGAAGAAAGCATATCATTTGCCTGGTGCTAATGTGTCTTATAATTTTCTTACATTACCTGCTGCTATGCCTTACACTGCTGAGTGCTGATAATTCTTTGGTAATTCTATGATACATGTTTATGAGTTCATCTGTTTTTAACAATATTGATAAATTTGTTACCTGCAGAGGTATTATGCTTATTCTATTCTTTAAAAAACGAGCTGAATTAGAAGTATCCGAATCAGTTGGATTGCATAATGAAGCTGATTTGTGTCTATTTTAGAATTGTAAACAGTTGTTATTTATCTAAATCAGGTAATTGTGCTTGATAACTTGCCAGTTTCTTCATTTTGTCCATATTTATTTTTCATGTCATGAAACATAATCCATGTTCTGCTATATAACCTGAAAGTATGAAATACTTCTGTCTGAGTAAAATTAAAGAAATAATGTATGGGTCACCATTTGCTTTCATGATTTGGAGTGGAGATTTTTGTTTTGGGGGTGGCGGGGCCGGGGGTGTGTGGTGAGTGGGGGTGAGGGGGGGGTGGTTGCAGGAGTCAGGGCACTTTTGTAGTCCTATTGGTCTGAACTGGTTTGAACTCTGCTGGCTGGAACTCTATTGATTACAAGTGTGGTTTGATCTTTGTTGTGAAGTACCTCTTTTTCCACAAAGGTTTATTGTCCCCTTCTTTGTTGCTTAATATACGTTCAAGCTTATTTGCTTAATTTTGCTTCTGGATAGCTTGCAATTACTATGAACTTGGAACCTTCATTTGCTGCTGTCCCTTTTTTTTTAGTTAGTGACTTGATGGATGCTTGTGATTTTAACCTAGATGTTCTAAGCAAATGCAATTCGGCTTTGTTGCCTTTCCAATGGACTTTTGGCTGATATTTGGCTATTATATTATCTGTAGATTGACTTGAGGCGAGCAAATAACACTGAGATCATGTTGACGAAAATCAAGATGCCGTTATCTGATATGATGGTATGAAGGATGATTCTCTTCTTCTTATGTTAAAGAGACTCGGCCAGTTGGATACATACATGTAAATTGAGACATATCAAAGGAGATTTACACGTCTGATACTGGTCATGAATTGGCATAATATGAACTAGATGCTAATTTTTTTTTTCGTAACTTTTCTTAGTTATGGCAGATGACAACTGAGTTTGAGGAGATCTGATTTGTTTCCATTTTTTTTCTGTACTACAAAATTTTAAAGAGATCTGGTTGAGTTGAAGGTTTCATTAAAAGTATTCTAGGAAGTGGTCTTGTGGCTGTGTAAGCAATGGTGATTTTCTGAAAGGCATTGCATATTCCATACTGCATTGCACTAGCAAGTTATCCATTATTCCTTTATTGGATAAGCATTACTTAGGTCCTTGGTTGCAACTGAACCTTGAAGGTGTAAAGCAACATCAGGTTCTGCAACATTTTATGCTTTATATTTCTTGTATGTGCTGGGTTGGATCAGGTAGTGTTTGTCATGAAGACTAGTTCTGATCAAAACCTTCAAAGTCAATGAAATGATATTTCTGATCCAACTGGTTCTGGAAGCTGGTTGGTTTGCAAATTTCAAACTAGACATCTGGGTCTGAAAAATAATCATGGCTTGTGTCTAATTGTGGGTACGGGTTGACTAATTTCGCCAGCCAACAGATCTGCATTCGTTACATATTTTTTACCATTTATATTTAATGGCAGCAGCTGATCAATAATGTCATATTATTCAGAATCCGAATTGTAATGGAAATCTAGCCTGAACATGAAATAAAAGTTTTTTATTGATTATAAGCTCATTTGATAGCTCTAGTTGTAAGAGCATTGGGAGCAGCTTTTGTTAAAATGTTTGAAGATTATTTTTGGTTTTTACTGTTTGCCAAGTAAGCATTTATTATCTTTATGTCATTTATTGATATATTTTATTTGTGTTTTTTTATTATTATTATTTTTATGTTAACGCAGAGTGCTGCCCTAGCATTAGATGATTCAATTCTAGATGTAGATCAACTGGAAAATCTCATAAAGTTTTGTCCAACAAAGGAGGAAATGGAGCTTTTGAAGGTGTATATCGTAAAATTAATGTCAACTCTTCTTCTTGTTATTGCCTTTTTGTTTCTCATCAAATTTTTCTATTTTGTATTATTTGGATTATTCTGTAAGTCAATTATTTAACTTCTTTCCTGCTGTTAGGGTTACAGTGGAAACAAGGAAAACCTTGGAAAATGTGAGCAGGTAAGCATTGAAATTTTAGCTCTTAATTTTGAATGATAAGTTCCGTATGTTTGCAGATAGCTAAAATTCTGCGACTAGTTGGAATATCAAATTTTGTTTCTGAGTAGTTTATGCAATGTAACTAACACTCTGCTGGTAATTTTGTGATAGCACTTAATATGATAATAATAAGTCATATATATATCTATCCATTTATATAGAAGGCAGCTTCTAAATCATATTTCTTTATCTTATGATACTTTCTTGCTGCAGTTCTTTCTAGAATTGATGAAAGTTCCAAGGGTCGAATCCAAGTTTAGGGTGTTTGCTTTCAAGATTCAGTTTGGTTCACAGGTCATTAATATGCTGGCCATATTCATTTAGAAAGGGGAAAATTTTTTTTGACGTGGTTCATGACTTGTTCTCTTATGTTTTTTCTCCTGCAGATTTCGGATATTAGAAAGAATTTATACAATGTGGACTCTGCATGCGAAGAGGTACAATTTCAAGTGCTATTGAAATCTCTGAGCATCTTTTCTTTTGATATGTAACTAATGGGAAGTCACTTTTCTTGCTTCTATCCAGATTCGAAATTCTGACAAACTAAAGGAAATCATGAAGAAAATTTTAAATCTTGGGAATACAATGAACCAGGGAACAGCGAGAGGTAATGAGACTGTTTTGAATATGATTGTTTTTTATGATTGTTTTGATTCCTTCATTATTTGGAGGACAGAATATGAACTTTTCTTATCGCTTCTATACTTGTGAAATGAGTAGTCTTGGACTGGAAAGAAGGAGAAAGAATATTGATATGCAGCTGACTTAAGGCTACTACTATTTTTTTACCCAAGTCTCCACTCTTTCTTCTTCAGATTTTGTTCCTTTTCTTTTTCTCGGGTTTTTAGTTTTAAGGAGATTTTTTATTGTATCCTCTGTGATGCATCACAAGCAGCAAGCTCTACTGTTATTTCCATAGTATTTCCTCAGTCTTCATCTCTTTTTTAATTCCATACCCTTCCTCTTTTTAAGCATCTTTTCTTTGTTAGCATTTATTGCCTCACATAATTTGCAGTTTGCCATCAAATTTTATTCTCCTTTCATTACTCACTTTACATAGGCTGCACTGTTTAGGTTGCTTGCTAGATATTGGGCTCTTCACATAGACATAAACCTGTAGTAAGTTTGCGATATTATGAATTTGCAAATGTACTTATACATATGTACTCTTTTCTGTTGCATGCTCACTCATCAGTATAGCACAACTTGTCATTATTTTTGTTATTTTTATTTTTTATACATTTTTGGGTTTAATACAGGTTCAGCCGTTGGTTTTCGCTTAGACAGCCTTCTGAAACTTACAGATACTCGTGCCACTAATAATAAAATGACGTTGATGCATTATTTGTGTAAGGTAGGGATAACTCACTTCCTTTTTGGAAAAAATTACTGGTGTATCTATGAATAAGTGTCTATATCTTCTTGCTAGGAGAAATTAGTTGCTCTTTCTTACCTGTTTATCTTCTGTTGAACCTGAAATTAAGGATTTGATGTCTGTGCTGTTTTACGTGTGTTAATGCAAGTAATTCTATTAACAGAATCATCATACACTGCTTATTCTGGTTGTGCATATATAGTGCAATTACGAATTTGATTACTCGTGAAACTGGCCGAATTTTCTTATGAAACTGGCATACTGTAATAAAGTTTGAAAGTGGATTGTTCAAATTCATGTAAGATAAAATACTTATCAAACAACTGCTATTTTTTGTCCCTGGATTGGCATCTTTCATTAACAACATTTACTTAAATATTGTAGTCGAATCACCATTCATCTGTCCATGGAGGAATACAGTGTTAAAAGTGGAACTGCTAGTTGGTTTAAAAGCTCTCTAGGAGGCCATTCTACGAATACAAGTTTTTTTGTTAGGCTAATTTGGAAAATGGCCTAATATTTGACATTGAACAGAGATATCATGTTATCTCTATGCGCTTTAACCTTTTAGTTTATGTGGACCCATCAGGTTCTTGCCGAGAAGTCACCACATCTACTGGATTTTCATGAGGATCTTGTTAGTTTGGAAGCTACATCAAAGGTTTTTCAAGTTTGATTGATTACTATAACCTGTTTTGCCAAGCTTGTGGAACAGCTTCTCTCCCCCGAGAAGTGGCAGCCCGGCATTGTGCAAACAGAAAATTTGGAGCTTCTATGATGGTGGAGGGCTAAAATGTGCTTCTAGGCCCAAAAGTTGAAGCTCAAAATTGGAGCTTTTGCTTCTTCTATAGCACGAACCTGTTGGAATGATATTGATGAGAAAGTTGTTAGTGCTTTTTTGGATAGCTCGACTCAAACAGTATTTCCATAGAAGCTCCATCTGGGCTGC
Source organism: Tillandsia fasciculata (assembly GCA_029168755.2). Taxonomy (NCBI): domain Eukaryota; kingdom Viridiplantae; phylum Streptophyta; class Magnoliopsida; order Poales; family Bromeliaceae; genus Tillandsia; species Tillandsia fasciculata. The sequence continues at coordinate 29,240,187 of CM054932.1, read as the reverse complement.
CATTAATCTAGAAATAGCAATGTTTAAGATATCTGTATCTTCATTTGGGCAGTTGCAACTGAAGTTACTGGCTGAAGAGCAGCAAGCTATTGTGAAAGGATTAGAAAAGGTTGAAGTAGAACTAACAGCTTCAGAAAGTGATGGGCCAGTATCCGAAGTTTTCTGCAAGGTATAACCATCTAGTCTAAGCCAATGATTCCTTTTTGTCTTTTTCTTTATTTTCTTTTTTCTTTTTTTTTTTCCTTTTGTCCTTTTGAGAACCATCTGCCAGACCCCAATAGGTACCAAATACATGTATAGGTGTTTCTAGTCACGTGGTCAAGACGCATCAAGTTACTAATGCTGATCGGCTGGTTTGACTTCATACAGAATTGTGGGATATTCCTCAAGCGTATGTGTAATGACCCAACTGGCTCACTGGCATTAGTAGCTTGTTAGACTAAGCCACTGGCCCAAACTGCTCGAGCCCAAGTTACTAGTACTATGTGCCCTTCAATGCATGGCCCTTGGACGCCCACATTTTTCAAGTGTGGGTACTGTGACAGCATGAATCAAGCTGAGATTAAATGTTCATTCATTTACCTATCACTCCATGCATTATCATATCTTTCAAGTAATTTTGCTTTAGACCTTTGCTACTTTCTATACTGAAACTCTGTTATATAAATGCATGTCATCTAGACATTGAAGGATTTTACTGCGGTTGCTGGAGCTGAAGTGCGATCCCTAACAGCACTTTATTCTGCAGTTGTATGCTACTTAACTCTCTATCATTCCTTCAAAAGTAGTTACCTGGTTAATCCTGCTTATTTAATAACTGACCCTTTTATGCCTACTAACACTTTGAATGTCAACAGGGTAAAAATGCAGATGCTCTTGCCTTATATTTTGGCGAAGATCCTGCACGCTGTCCCTTTGAGCAAGGTAAGTCACACATTTTACTGTATAAGGGAAAGAAATCCAGAATAGCGGGAATAAAAACTGTTTCTAAGTTAGCATATAATTTTGATTGGTCAATCATGCATTCTATTTTTCCTTTTGATTTCTTTTTTTTTTTTTTTTTTTCTGCCGTTTGTATTGATCTATGAAATTATTTGCATAGCATTTTTTTACAGAAATTGTAAAGAATATATATATATATATATAGAGCTAGGCTGGAATACTATTAATAGTACCAAGTTATTGGTGCTATTAAGTTTTTAACCCTTGGATTAAGAGATGTGTGGTTGAGATGATAATGGGCCCCTTGGGTTTAATTGGTGGTTGGGGAAATAGTAAAATCTAAAGGATGAAAATGATCAAAGGGGTTGATCTAAGGGTAGAAAACTTAATAGCACCAATAATTTGGTACTATTAATAGTATAGTAGCCGAACTCATATATATATATATATATATATATATATATATATATATATATATATATACACACACACACACAGAGAACTAGGCTACTATGCTATTATGCTACTATGCTATTAATAGCACCAAGTAATTGGTGCTATTAGGTTTTTGACCCTTGGATGAAGAAATGTGTGGTTAGGGTGATAGTGGGTCCTTAGGGTTTAGTGGGTGGTTGGAAAAATAGTATGATCTAAGGGATGAAAATGATCAAAGGAATAAATCTAACGGCGAAAAATTTGATAGCACCAAATGCTTGGTGCTATCGATAGCATAGTAGCCGGACTCTCTCTCTCTCTCTCTCTCTCTTTATATATATATATATATATATATATATATATATATATATATATATATATATGCTTTTTCGTGCCTTAATTTGTTCCTCTATTGCCAAAATTTGTGAAAAATTGCAGTTATCACTACACTTCTGAATTTTGTGCGCTTGTTCCGCAAAGCGCATGAGGAGAACTGCAAACAAGCTGAACTTGAGAAGAAAAAGGCCCAGAAGGAGGGTGACATGGAGAAGTCCAAAGATGCAAATGCAGAGAGAAAAATTGGCAGATGACCTTTAGCATGCCAATCTGGCAAGTGATTTTAATCTTTTCCTTCTCAAGGAGCGGATGATCTCTATCCACTCTCAAAGATGTTGGGAGATTCTTGGTGGCCATGAAACTGAGACGACTTCCAATACAAAGATAGCACCGAGGATCATCTTCACGCTAATGTATTGAGGTAAAAATCTTTGTTTTAGTATTGCTCTCTTGTAACCGTTCTGCTATAAACTGGCTAGGATCCATTACTGGCTTTCATCTTTAATATGAAATAATTCATCTATGTTACAAAAAAGATTCTTTCTATATGCCGTGCAGGTGCTTTTGGACCATGTTTGATTCATCCAGGTTCATTTTTTTGTACAAAGCTAAAGACACGGCTCCATTTTGCTCTATTGTTTGTACAGTTTCTTTTTTTTTTTTTTAATCTTTTTCCCCCATATTTGGTATTCTTTTATATAAGATGATAGGTCAACCTGTTGTACAATAGAGATGAAAGAAATATAGGTGAATTTCTTTCTCCTTTTTTTTTTTTCCTCCCTTCCTCCTCTCCAGTAGCTTACGCTCCTCTCCAGTAGTTCTTAAGCAAGAAAGAGGGTTTTATTTTATTTTTTCTTTTGTACTGTTAGATGCAATTTTGTACTCAAAAATAGCTGAAGAATCTGGGAATCTTTGGAGGGTGCATTTAAATTAGACCTCAAAAGAAATGCTTAGAAGAAGTAATTGTAACTGTTGCTTGTACATAGATTTGTAGTTTTGTTGCGGTGTATTGGTTCATTAGTTCAGTAAACAGCTATTGCATGGTCTGTTTGGAATATATATATATATATATATATATTTATTTATTTATTTATTTTAAATACTCAAGTAGTATCCTTGCTGGGCTACACTTTATACACGATCTCTAAATCGTGTCTGTGAGGATCATGTGATGAATGCAAAGCAAGTTTCTATGCTGTACTCACAATGAGAAATCGTGTGCAAGAAATTCCTACATTTAGGGTGATCTCTCGCCCGCTAAAGATGCGTCTAATCTCAACTGGATCTTGCCTCTCATGGGCGCTGGAGATCGGCAAGTGCTACACATATGCTTCAAAGGTTTACATCCTTCTGTTTTTTTGTTCCCTTTCTTCGGTTGTTGTTATTGTGGGTTTGTTTCAGGGGTGAAAGGTCTTTTGACCTCTTCTTCTCTTTCTAGTGTATAGAGGGAAATAACCAACCACCGTACTGTTGTTGGTAATGCCAACGACCAGACACTGTAGAGAAATACACAAATTTATTGTACGGATCCAATATCTTAAATCTATTGTGGAACAGGAAAACTTAGTAAAGATCTCAGACTTTGTTGTAAAGAGGACCAATATCTTGATACAATCTGTTCTTCGCCACAAATTTTGTGAATAACGTATTCTTTGAATCCTTGTTTTACATGCAAAATAAGACAGTGGAGGATCTCAATTCTCTCTTCAAAGCTGCGCTGAGTCCATATACAGTCGTTATTAGTTGAAATTTTGCTGTACAACAACAGATGCTGAAAATAATCTTCTTTGATTTTGTTTCTGTGAACGCGCCTGCAACAATCAACACGTAATATAGATTAAACTCGAAGATCACCCTTCTCCTCCGGTTCGAGCTCTCTCCTTTCGCTCCAATTCAAACAATAATCCACCTTACAACTCTTGAAGAAAATGCAACTGATTATGGTCTCAAGAACAAGGAGGAGAGCATGTATGTAGGCAATCGAGCATCCCTCCCACATAACTGACAGATTGAATTTTTTTACCACTCTGAACTGAAACAGAGCTTCAGCCATTGCCATGCCGAGATTCGCTGGCAATGCCAGGGCCAATGCCGTCGCGACCCTTCCTTTTATCAGCATACAAGCTTGAAGAACCGCCGAGTAGGCGCCACAATCCTCCATTGCTGAGACTATAACAGCTAGGTTGCATATTACGGTTGCATTCGCAATGACTATTGAATAAAGAAGCGCACCGCCCGCCGAGATGAAGAGGAGAAAGGTGTCTGACGAAATGCCGATGATATCGACGGCATTGAAGAGAATGAAAAGAAGCGAGAAGATGGTGGCATTGCTGGAGAGGATTATGAAGGAATTCAAAAGATGTGTCTTTACGAGCGAACGGTAGAGCGGAAATAAGTTAGAGAACGAAGGAGGGGTCAATCGGCTTCGCGGGTACTCACGAAAGATTGAGATGATAGATGCCTTGGCGAAGAGTAAGAAGGTGAGAGCAAAAGGGAGGGTTGATATGAAGGCGAAGACAGTTTGCGCGAGTTTGAGATTCAGAAGGGCAAAGAAAGAAGGAGGGTAGCCTGCGGCTTGGAACATTAACCGAAGGCGAACGGAGATGGTGTTAAGGATTGGCGGCGAGGAGGGAACGAGCGACTCCGAAAAGAGAATGCAGGCAGAGAAGGGGAAGGCGAGGAGAGCAGCAATTGAGGTGAAGGAATGATAGCTCTTGAAGAATGCATTGATGGAGCTTCTCATTATGTTGCTGGTCATCCCCATTGTACAAGTATAGTGGATTTTCTCTTTGGAAATGTAGGAGATTATATATAGATAGATAAATAGATAGAGAGAGAGAGCTAGCTATATATATGAGGAATGGTACCTTGTAATTAAGCTAACTCACACCTTTGCTTTGAAAGGAAGGGGTGGGCCTCATGAGTCAAGGAGGTTGGTTAAGAGGAGCCTTTTTAATGTGGTGTTTTTAGATGAATGATAGGCCAACAACTGAACCTCTAACCACTACATAGCTGGTGTTCTAAGGCACTGTTCTTGCCGCTCACTTATTTCCGAATTATAATGATAATCATCGATAATAATAATTATTATCATGATTAATCCTCTATTTCTTTTCCCTGCAGTGTATGTTGTAGATCTCTTTTTTTGAAAGACCTGCTCATTTTTGTGGAGGTTGAATATACCTTAACCTTTGCTGCTCAACACACAGCAAATGTACTGTAGTCCGTAACTCTTCAATTAGTTTAATGTAATGTTCCTTGCCACCTCAATTAGTCCTATGCTACACTATTTCTTAATTAATTTATTGCCCCACAGAAATTAAAGAAGATTCAATAAATGTGTACAGTAAGAACACAGAATTTAGGCAAACATTCTATCAGCCTAGAGGAGTAGGTGATAAAAAATTTGTAAAAAAGATGAGAACAAGCAGTATATTCCTCTCCAAGGCCGTAAAAATAATATCTTATAGACGGAATAGTGACGAAACTTATGTGGATCAAGGTTTAATATAGGAGCTGTATGTACATCTTCGGTTAAAACCAAGGTTTGGATTGATAAGGATATCAACTGCAAAGGTAATTACTTACTATTATAGCTAGTTAGTGAAACTTCTCTTTCTTGTTGAACAGCTTAGTATTTGATCTGATCACCTTTTGTATATTTTCGATGTCACCGCTGTATTAACCTAACCTCAAGCACAAAGAGCATGAATAGAACATGGTTGGTGCATGAAGCATTTGCAGCAGTTGGTGATACTTAGCATGCACGAAAGATGTCGAGATATATCACCTGATTAGAAGAAAAAATAGATATTCGTAGTATTAGGTATATATTGCCTTAATTTGCTGACCAATGTTGACAATCAATTAATCTATATCTTAAGATTCTCACTATATCAATCATATGTAATGTAGCATTAATTTAGCATTAATTCTTTGAAAAGTAATTTTATTATTATGCCAATTTAGAAGTCATATCTAGTTTTAATCAGTGGAGGTGAATTGCTTGGTATAGAGTCTATTCTATTGATAAGTTTGTAGGAAAGAGAACTATATCTAATTAAATTAAAACTAATCAAATTCAAATTAATTAATCATGCATGGTGCATTGTAGTTTTCTTCTTCTTTTTTTTTTTAAAAAAAAATATATATCCTGTTTGTGCACGTGCCTTGTCGAAGATTTAGAAAAGGAGAACAAGGATACATTTATTACAAATATTGTTGCTGTGAAAACAAGTTAAATTAGATGTGCCAACAAAAGGGAAAGGAAAAGATAAATGAAAGGGGCCTGAATGATGGGATTCTATTTGATTGGCCACCTAATTTAATCCACCAAAACCCACTGTTAAATACTGTTAAAATTGGGCACATGATAATTATTTAACTTGTTACAAACATTGTAAAAAGGGATTTAATTTGCTAAATTTGTTGATCCTATATTATTTGATTTAGCAGCATGGTGTTTTGGTTTACTATTTTCTCATTTTTTTTTTTATGTACGTAACTATATTGTATGTATTGATTGTTATGATTCGTTAGTACTATCACAATTGCCTCTTATATTGAAAAAATGGAGCACTATTTTTGAATTCACAGACTTAATGTAAATCTTACACCTTATTTATTTTATAATTTTATTGATAAAATTAATTTTTTTCACTAAAAATTTAAATAAATTTGTATAATTTTTTTTTTTAAAAGCCAGATGTACGGTTTACATGAATACATTTGATGTACATATAGTATTTTTTTTGTAATTTTTTTTTTTTTGAGGTGCGATACTCCCATTCAGTCAACCCCATTTATATTATCTCATAGGACGTACTATTTTAGTTAACTGCAAAGCTGGACACACTTACATTTCCATCCTGTGTGTATATATATATATATATATATATATATATATATATATATATATATATATAAGTGATGCGTTTGGTAATAGAATAAAAAAGAATTAACTATACTAGAAATAAGTATAAAATACGAAACTAACATAAAAAAAATCTTTGGTATGATTTCAAAAATAAGAAAATTTCTGTTTTGTATGATGAGGGGGAATAAAAGAAATAGAGAGTATTAATTAGTTAAAATAACGTTTTTACTCTCAACCATAATAATTTTTTATAATAAATAAAAATTTTACTTATATAATTTTAAATATTTAATTTAAAATATTTATTAATTTTTTTAATTTATATTTTACTTGTATATAAAAAAATTTAAAAATAAAAAAATTTTAAATTTTATAAATTTTTTAAAATAAAATTTTTTATATTTTATAAATTTAAATATCTTAAAATTTAAAATTTGTAAATATAAAAAATAAATTAAAACAAAAAATTATGATGGGACAAGGATGGAAATCTCCTGCGGCGGACTTGCTGTTACCAAAACCTGTACGGAGTGGGAAAAGCAAGTTCCCCAATTCCACCAATTCCAATATTGTTTGGATTAACTTGGGATATTCCTTTATCCCCCAAGTTAATCCCAATCCAAACGCACTATTGATACGGATATAAAAAAATTTTAACAATAAATTTTAATTTATATATTTTTTTTTATGTACTTTTATTAGTCTAAGTATTAATTAAATACAGTTATATAAAAATAATTTTATAATTAAATTTATTTAAATAAAATTAATTAAAATTGGTATATGCTAATATAAATTTATATAATAGCTTATTAGTAATTAAATTATTTTATAAAAATTTATGTAGAAAAGATTTGAAAAAGAGCTATTAAAATAATAAAAATAAAAAAGCAAAAAAAATGTTATATATATATATATATATATATATATATATATATATATATATATAAGTGGAGGGTCGAAGGGCACATGTCAACATGAGGTTCCACCAACCCTCTACAGTGTTCGGTTTAATTTTAAAAATAATTTTTGGCTTAGGTAATTTTGTTTTTAAAATATAATTCTGATTTTCAAAATCCAAAATAAGAAATACCTAAAACTTACTTTTTGAAATGATTATAATTTTAGACTTAAATTTTAAAATTTTATTTTAATTTTAAATTTAAATTTTAATATTTAAATTTTTAAATTTAAATTTTAGCTTTTAAATTTTAAACTTTTAAATGTAGATATTATATTTTAAAATTTCAACTTAAATTTTAAATTATTTTTGAATCAATTCAGGAACAAAATTATTATTTGCAAACAGTAAATATTTTTTTTTGTCAAATAATTTTACAAAATTATTTTAAAAATTATAATTTTTTATTTAAATTCAGCCAAACGTATTATAACCTTTAACCAAAATTAATTTTGCAAACTGAAATTTATTTGATAAAAATTATATCTTTAGAATCCATGTCAAACTAACAAACAGTCACTACAACAAAATTATGTTATAACGACAATTTTAAGTATTTTTAAAATTTAAAAAAAGTGTCGCTGGCAAAAATATTGACACTTATTATTAGTGTTGCTATATGTGACGTCGCTAGGGTGTATAGCGACATATTTTTATAATGTATTCTAAAAATATGTCTCTATAATCTAATTTTGAATATAGATGGACACTTATATAAAAGTGTCACAAATATGTGTTTCTATAATCTAATTTTGTTTTAGTGAGTGATTGGACACTCAAAGGTTGACTCATGATGTCATTTTTCTCGCTCTTCTCGCTCAAGGCAAATAAAGTACTTAAAAAATAATACCAATTAATGAGAGAGAGAAGAGAGAGAGAGAGAGAGAGAAAGAAGAGAGGACAATATAAAGTTGACCAATCATGCATGCGGTAATTAGCATAAGACATATATTGTACAAAGATTATAATGCAGGTACGTGAGGCTGGGTAGGAAGGAATATAAGGGTCCTTAGGAGAATTTATTGCGTGCACCCAGAGCACCTTTCAGTGTGCACCACACTCTATATTTGATTACTAATATTTTGGACCACAAATCTAGTTCCATAGATATAATGTACAAATCTAAATACTAAAAATTTAATTTGATAGATTTTAAGAATTTTATAACTGAGTTTTAGAAATACAGTGCACTGGGATCATGAAAAAAAAATATTGCAGCATAGGAGTATAATATTTGGTAGCAGGTCAATTTGTTAGGTGGGGGAAAGAATGGGTTGCAACAAATAACAAGTTTTTTTTTTTTTTTTAAAAAAAAATTAGGGAGAAAAGTGGCATAAAATTCTTGAATATGGTAATTTATTATTTCTCTTTACTCTGCTTTGGAACAAAATAAAATTAAACTTTTTGGTTAAGTAATGCTCAATGAAACAAAGTCGAGCACTTTGCTTGACCTATATAAGTTGCTGCTTCAGTGATAGAATTACAGCAATAAGTATAATTAATTTGTTCATGTACAAAAGCACAGGACATAAATAAGAATAAAGAGAACTGATAAGGAAGTTGATATAGTAAGAACATTTTTTTTTTTGTTATTTATAAAACAAAAAGGAATAATTTTTGACTAAGTATAATTATCTCCTCTGATAAATGGCACATGATCAGGAAGGTGCAACCACTATTTATTTGTGTTGGTCCAGCTTACATTTATATAATCATGTTACTCATATAAGCTACCTCTATATTAAATTCTTTTGGGACAAAGATATGTCCAAATGATTTGATTTATCATTGCATTTTTCCAGCTAATCCAAACAAATAAAATAATTGAGCCAATTTGTAGTAAAAATATATTGATACCGCGGTCTCACCAACATGCGTTTTAAAATGACTCCTTAGCTTTATTTATTTTTAGTTGACATATAAAATTAAAACAATTGGTAAATAATAGCTAATAGAGTAACTAAATTTAACAAAATTATTTATTTAACTTTATTTAGGAGTACAAACGCTGTTTAGTTTAATGTTGTAATTTCAGTATTGAAATAAATGTCGACGACGTTGATAACTTTTTCAAAGTCATAAATTCAACTTTTATGATCCACAAAAACAAGCAGGCCCATAAAAGAGTTAGGCTCGGGCCGGACTTATGTATGGTCCGGATCTAGCCCGGTCCGATGAAGGCCCAAGCCCATAGGTTTAATCACGAGCTGGGCCTTCATATCATAAGCACAAGAGGGAAAAGATAAAACTTCGAAGTTTATCAGATGTTTAATCCAAATTATTAAGTGATTTTTTCACACATCTAAAAAATTGCACCAAAAAAAAAGAAAAGAAATGAACCAGCTCTGGAACAAAGTACTTTATTTACTTCCTTGCTTTGAGATGTTTGTTTTTCTAATTTTGATTAGTTAATTTTAAAAAAAAAATTAGAAAATAACTTTTGGATGGAATCAAGAGGCACGTTCTAACCTTCTAAAATACATATTAATAAGTCAAGAGTGCTCAAAAATGCTAAAGATACATCAAGCGAACAATTTCGTGTTGCCGCTTCTCTTCATTATTAAACACAAACAATTACTCTATATATCTATATATATATATATTAATATAAAGAGTTTGAATATTTTTAAAAATAATAAATATTTAATATTTATAAATTTTTTATTATTAAATTTATTTTTTTAATTATATTATTCTGTCAGTCATTCGCTAAATTCAAAAAAAATATTATCATTAGAACAAATAATTTTTTTTTTTTTAAAAAGAACCGAGACAAAAAGCGTATACTCGTAAAAAGCAAGGGTGAACTTATCAAACGCTAACCCACTCATCCAAGGAAGGGACTACTTCTGTGTCCGTTTCTTTTATCCAAAAAGAGCTTCCCCAACCCGCCACCAAACAGCGCCACCGCCACCGCCACCGCCACGACCGCCGCGCTTTCTCTTCGATGGAGTTGTCGCCGACTAATTCGTGGGCGGAGATGCTCGGCGCCGTAATCCAAACTTCGAAGCGAGTCGTCGCGGCGCACTCGCGCCACTTCCTCGCCCTCTCCGTCCTCTTCCTCCTCCCCCTCTCCCTCCTCCTCGTCGCCTTCGTCCCCCTCCCCAACCTCTTCTCCTCCTCCTCCTCCTTCCCTTACCCTCCCCACTCCCTCCTCTACTCCTCCTCCACCTCCTCCGCCTCCGCTGCCGCCTCCGCCGCCGCAGCCGTGGTGGCGCTACTCCTCCTCTCCGTCGCCGCCGCTTCCGTCGCCCACAGCGTCCACAGCGGCTTCTTCGGCCGCCCCGTGAAGCTCCTCCCCGCGCTCCGCTCCCTCCCCGGCCCCCTCGCCCGCCTCCTCCTCACCCTCCTCGCCGCGCTCCTCCCCGTCGCCTTAACCCTAACTCTAATCGGCTCCCTCCTCCTCCTCTCCCTCCGCCTCGTTCCCCACACGCACCTCGCCCTCCTCCTCATCTACTCCCTCTTCGCCTCCTCCTCTGCCCTCATCCTTGCCTACCTCCTCGTCAACTGGTCGCTCGCGGGGGTGATCGCGATCATGGAATCGAGCTTCGGATTCGCCCCGCTGCGACGAAGCGGAGATCTCATCGCCGGGATGCGGTGGGCGGCGCTCTGCCTCCTCCTCTTCTTCTCCGCCGGGATCGGGTTCATGCTGTGGGGATTCAGCCTCGGCCGCACGTTAGGAGACGTCGGCGATTGGACCAAATTGTTGCCGATTATCGCGAGAACAGTATTCGGCTCCGGGATCATCACGGTGCTTCTGTTGTATTGGTTGGTGACAGCTGTCGTTCTCTACATGCATTGCAAAGCCCTCCACGGTGAGCTCGCAGGGGAGATTGCGGAGGAGTTCGCTTCGGAGTACATCTTTCTCCCCTTTGATGATCGCAAGGTGCCACATGTTGTTTCCGTGGTTCATCCATAATGATTTGAGGTTTGGTCAAGTTTTGCTCTCTGTTCTCTCTATTGGGTGTGAAATCATGTTGTTTGTAGAAATACCAACCTGGGATTGACTTATTACATGCCAAAGGTTGTGAATTTTCGATATCTGCATTGTATAAATCCATGTTTCTAAAAATGTTACAGGGTTAAGTTTGTACTACTTTTAGTTTGTGCAACTTAGTGGTACACACTACCAATTTCAAAGAAGAATGGATCGTATATTCTCCTTTTGTCTTCTATTAAGGTCTTTGAATTTGGAGTGTTTTTGTGAGCATGTTCTATGCTACCAGTTGGAATACATCGCAGAGTATGAATTTAGCTTACGAAGCTAAATGTAGTTATTCTGCTGATTGCTCTTTAAATAAGTGTTTTTTATGAACCATTTTGTACTTGGTTTGATTCTTTATGGGTAATAAAGTAGTTGACTAGGAGATGCAGGGCCAGGAACATTTGTCGACATGGATTGTGGTGATACATGTGATTCAAGATTGATATAGTTGAATTATTTTGTCTGCAAGAGGAGTAGAGATAAGTCTGAAATGATCTGTTTTAGGGTAGAGATAAGTCTGAATTGTTTTATATATCTGAGGAATAATGATCAATGTTAGCAGCTGCAAAAAGAAGCAAGTGGTGTTGTTAAAGTGGTGTTGCAGATTGGAATCAGCAAGTGGTGTGTGTTTATCCTTTGTCCACCTGTTATTTTTTTCTGTGGATTAACTTAGAACAGCATTACCATAAGGTTCACTCATCAGAGCAAACTGCTGATTGAGCCTTTTGCTCGAGTTTCCACTAAATAGTTTGCACATGTTGCCTTAGTCCAGCCATTGCCTGTAAATTAGTTTCCCACATTACAAGAAACATGTTTACCTGATTGTAAAGAAATTTAATTGGAAGTAATTGACATGGGAAGATAATATTCTGATTTCTGCGTATGCTAGTATATGGCTAAATTATAAATTGTCTATATCTTTAACATTTGTGTGCAAAAGTAATGCTGAGCTTGTCCGCAAACCAAATGAAACTTGATCTTTTATTGTTAGCTGCTGTACATTTTTTTGAGAAAGAACTGCTGTAAATTTTACATCGTGGAGATCTCATAGTTTGGATTCCACCTTTAATATCTTGAAGATTCTTGTGATGTTTTCTTCATTTTCTTTTTATCTAAGCATTATTTTGAGCTAACTCCTATGAAAGCAGATCACTTATGAAAGCAGATCACTTTCTATCAGAAGTTCTGGGACGTTATCAAGGGTGATCTTCTCCGAATCTTCGCTGATCTCTACGAAGGCTCCCTTGACACGGGGCCAATCGACTATACGCATATTTGCCTGATTCCTAAGTCCGAGGGGGCTTGCTCGGCAAATGACTTCCGGCCCATTAGCCTCCTCAACTGTGTCCAGAAGATCATCTCCAAAGTGTTAACGAACAGACTTTGCACCGTCCTGGACAAAATCATCTCCCCGAGCCAGTCCGCCTTCTTGAAAGGCAGACTCATCCTCGACTCCTTTGTTACTGCCGACGAGCTTATCTGCTGGGGCGCCAGCAAGCAAGTTGAATGTGTGGGTGCCAAAGCAGACTTTGAGAAGGCGTTCGACAGCGTCAGCTGGAGTTTTCTGAAGCACATCCTTAGCTGCCTCGGTGCCAACCAGAGATGGTGCGGTTGGATTGACCAGTGTACCGTGAACGGCAAGGTTGCCATCCTCGTGAATGGGAACACCACCAACTGGTTCAGAATGAAGCGTGGCCTGCGCCAAGGGGACCCCCTGTCCCCCTTCCTCTACCTTCTGGTGGCGGAAGGTCTGGCCCGTATGACTTGTAGAGCCGTTCGAAGTAAACTGCTCACAGGTGTGGGGCCGTCAAGGGACGCAAAAACAACCATTATTCAATTCGCCGATGACACGTTCTTCTTCTGTCAAGCGAAGCATCGGCAGATCCTCAACCTTCGCTTGCTCTGGCGAATCTTCGAGTGGGCCTCTGGGCTCAAAATCAACGCTTCGAAGTCAGAATTGCTCTACTTGGGTAACAGAAGGCTCAAAGGCGAAAGACTGGCAGCGACGCTGAACTGTAAGCTGGGCTCGCTCCCGATCAAATACCTCGGCCTCCCGCTGACCAAGGGCCGTCTCTCCAAGGAGGCCTGGCATCTGGTCGTCTCCAGGATCGAGCAACGTATCACGGGATGGCAAGCGAAGCTGCTCTCGTACGGGGGTAGGCTAACCCTCGTCAACACAGTGTTGTCTAATTTGCCACTCTACTACTTCTCCGTTTTCAAAGCACCGGCTTGGGTCATTAAAAGGATTGACTCGCTCCGTCGAGCATTTTTTTGGAAAGGACAGAGTTCGGTGTCGGGCGGTCACTGCCTGGTCAGCTGGGGGGCTGCCTGCAGGTCCAGGAAAGACGGGGGTTTAGGCATCCTGAACCTTGAAACCTTCAACCTGGCACTGCTCGCTAAGTGGTGGTGGAGATTCCTATCCTGGAACCGCCGGCATGGGAACCTCTCGTCAAGAGACTATACTACCGTCGCAGAGAACCGTTGAGCGAGGGGGCCTCCTTTCGACCGCTCTCCCCATGGTGGAGAAGCGTGCTGCGCACGAAGGATATCTTCAAGTGCGGGACGACTCTGGTGGTGGGAGATGGAGCCCGGACTGCCTTCTGGGGGAACATCTGGGCTGGGAATTCGACCCTTGCTACCCAGTTCCCGCGCATCTTTGACTCGGTTACCAACAAGCACCTTCGTGTAGCCGACTGCTTTGGCCCAAACGGCTGGGACTGGGGGAGAATTCTGGAAGGCCTTGAGGAAGGCCCAGCAGGCGCAGAGGAAGCCACCCCAGACCTGCTCGAGACTATTGCTCATATACATCTCACGGATATCAAGGACGAGGTTATGTGGCGCTGGTCCCCTTCCAGGACCTTCTCCGTCAGATCCGCATACTGTTTCCTGCAAGATAGTGGCGTAATTGACGACCGGTTCACCGCGGTCTGGAGCAGCAAGATCCCTCTGAAGGTCAAAATCTTCATCTGGCTGGTGCTCCGAAAGCGGGTTCTCACAAGGGACATTCTCCAAAAAAGGAATTGGACCGGGCCCACCCACTGCCCCATCTGCCTTGGACCCGCCGAAACAGCCGACCACCTCTTTCTCTCCTGCACCAGCGCCCGGTCCTTGCTTGAAGCCCTGCTACCCAATAAGAGGGAGGTTCGTAGCCTGGCGACCGCCGACGGGCTGTGGGGGGCCTTCTCCCTCAAGAGAGGGGCTTGGGGCAGGAAGGCTCTTATCACCATAGCGTCCATCTGGTGGGAGGTTTGGCTAGATAGGAACCGAAGAGTCTTCGACAATAGGTCCCGTAGCTTCGGTGAGTTACTCGCCGCGATCCGGCATTGCCGATCGCAGTGGTCTGAGTTCTGCCCCTAGGTCTGTATCTTCGTCTTCTCTCCCCCCCTTCCCCTCTCCCTTCCTCCCCTTCTTTGGGCTCTTTGGCCTGAGGCCTGGTTGCCTCTGTTTTGTAGCTAAATTCATTTCCCCCATGAATGAAGCGGCAGCATGCTGCCTTTTCTCAAAAAAAAAAAAAAAAAAAGTGTTATTGTGAAGAGATCAAAAGAGGAAAGTAAGTTTCTCATTTTCAGGAGACTCTTAGTATTTGGATCCATATGTATGGTGCCACTTGATCTATACTTGTTATTTCTGGTCTTCTTTCCTCATCTACTTCTTTGCTCAAGCTTTTACTAATCATACAACAGTTACTTAGGACAAATAGTCGAGACTGCATTTTGGTGGAGCATTAGGTTTTGCTTTTAGATTTCTTTCTTTTTTTTGTTGTGTGGAATATTGCTTTTCTAATTAAACTTCTCCTTGAATCATTTATTTGATGATTTTGTCTTAGCATTGGGATGTGCATCAGATTCTGTGTTCATATTAGCCAGTTATGTTTGTGCTGGATGCTGATGCATTTTATTGCTCTCCTGCTTAAAGGAAAAAATAGTCTTACAGAATAATGATCAAATTTACACTATTCATTCAAGAGTTCATTTGGTCCTCCTATAAGGTGCAGTATTGTTCGATAAAATTTTATATTTAGTGTTGTGTTCATATTAGCCGATTTTGGTTGTGCTGGATGCTGATGCATTTTATTACTCGTAACAAGCCATCCAATATTTCAAAAGGTTTGCTGCTTTAAGGACAAAATATGCTGAAGAAAAATGTTCAAATGTGCACTGCTCATTCAAGGGCTCATTTGGTCCTGTTTTTGTTTGATAAAATTTTCTGTGAGTACTAGTAAGATATTCTTAACTGCTTTCTTCTGCGGCAAAAGCAGTTCTCAGTATTTCATTTTTGCTTCTCGCTGTATTATTAGTTTCAGATTTTTTTTAACCCCTCCTTTTCTCTTTGTCTGAATTAATGGTTGCTATTGCTTAAGGCAGAAGGAGACCAGGGCCGAACAGGCCTTAAACCAGGCTGAATCCTCTGCATTCAGGTTTGGTCGATGGGGTTCTTCACAGGTTACTGAGCTACGTTAGTCGGATAACGAACTAATTTAACTGATTTGTTCCCAATTGATATCTGCAGTTCTCTCTGTGCTCTAAAATTGACCTCATTGATATATACTGTTCCTTCTCCCTGGGCCCAAAGTAAACCCAAAAATATATGTAGCTTTGTCTCTCAAGATGGAAACAGAGTCCATTAATATATATGCAGATGCTTTTTTCTGGGCCCAAACTGAGCTCACTACCGATGCTTGTTCGTTACTGTCCAGTTGTACCTTCTTCAACTTCTTTCGTCAAAGGTCATGCTTGTTGATGTAAGCTCATATTTTAAAAATTATTGTCCATTGACTAAGAAGTTAAAAAAAAAATGAAAAAAAAAAAAAAAAAAAAAAGGCTGAAAGGTGATGGCAAGTAGAAGACATTATATTTGTTTACCTAACCAACTCAAAAGCAAAAAAATTTAAAACCTTAACCACTTCGATTTGCATAACTCATCATCTAACTGCTCACTTTTCCGGGTATTTTCTACTATGTGTTATTTTACATTTTTCAAGTACATGCAATTATCAAAATGATAACATCATTATCCGATCCTCTCCAGCTAAATTAGATTATATATAAATCTGCCTGATATTTGATAAGATAATTAGTAATTAAGTAAATAAAAAAAAGAAAAGAAAAATGAGAAATGAAATTATGCTACGAAACATATCGGCGGGAGATCGAGAGAGCTCCACAGCGTCAAATCGCTATCGCCGTTCGAATTCGAAGCAGCAGGAGGAGAAGGAGAAGAAGCAGGGGTCGTCAATGGCGATGATGAATACGAAGACGAAGACGAGGACGATCCAACCTCATTGGATACCTGTGAGTTTCCTCCCTCCACCTTCGCCCCCTCTTCGTGTGCTCTTCTTCTACACGCATTCCTAAGGCTAGAGAGGTGATCACCCTCCACCCCGATCCCACCGCCATTAACCCTCATCCTCAAGTACTCCGAGATCCCGCTGAGCGCGTACAGCGACGCCGAGATCTTCCTCTCGTACTTCATCCTCTTCATCACCGACGCCTCTTCCCCCTCCCCCCTCCTCTTCGATCGCCTCATCGAGCTCCGCCACCATCTCAAACGGTGAGTAGTCGTAGCTCGTCATTAATGGCGCGCGCCTCCTCCATCATCAACTCGAAATCCATGATCCCCTCCTCCTCCTCCCCCCTCCAATTGCCCCCAATTTGTGCCCAAATTCCGACCCCGAACCCTCTCCGCCTCCATTTCTAGGGCAATTAGGTTGCGCGGCATCGTAATTACACAGACGACGATCATCGTGATCGGTTTGACAATTAAGAGTGAGATCGATCGCAGAGTTAGCGGGATCGTTTAAGAACTCATCGTTTCCGTCCTGATATCGCCCCTCGATCTCGTGCTCCCGCACGGCTATTTCCTGCGGTTGGTTCTGCTTGCTTTGCGCCGCCGCGTCCTTTCGGGCCTTGAGCCGCAGTTTGAGGAGGTTGGCGATCTTGGCCGGGAGCGCGGGGGGCTAATGCGCGCGCCCGCACGGCCAGAAGTTAGTGCGGGTGTTGGCCCCGCGCAGGAGGCAAGCCGCCTCGTCGTACGCGCGCGCCGCCGCCTCCGCGGTGTCGAACGTCCCGCGCCAAACGCGTATCTCCGCCACCCACCGCCCCGACGGCCGCTGCCGCACCCCCCACGTACCGTTTGCGTCCCCCCCGCCGCCTACACCTCCCTCCCGTCGTCCCAAACACCGCCACCGCTGTTCGTCGCCTTATTGAAGCTCTCGGACTCCTGCTCATCATCAGAGCACTTCCTTTTCCTAGCCATGCCGAATTTATAGTAACTTCTATACTCTCTTCTACTACGCTTGGGAATTAGAGACACGGGATGAGTGTTTATTTATAAGGACTTTGAAGAAACGTAGAGACAAAAATAGGATATATGGGTGAAATAGTTTATTTGCTAATTGGGTCTTTTCCGTTGTTTCTCTTAGTTTTCGCTTTCCTTGTTTTACAGCATAACACATATGGAGACATCTAAGCTCTCTTCACCGCAGTAGATCACTGTAGATCGTAAGAAAGGGGTTTTTGTTGTTTGCTTTAATTGCTTTATAATAATGATTTTGCATTTTGCATGGGCCCTTGCGTATCTCGTAGAGTTTATATTAGTTTGACTAGGCTAGGAAAAGCCAAAACGTGTCTTTTTTTGGCCGTTTGTTGGTGTCCTTAATTAGTTGGTTATTGTTGAGTTTTATAGTTGATTTTGTGGAAAGTGTGGGCTTGATCAATTGGTCCTGGCTTAAGACAACTTGGGGATTTTTTAATCTACGGTTGACAATTTCATGCTTGGTTTCTCACGTCCAATATCTTGTCGTAATTTACTGAATCAATAGGCATAATTCACGTTCACATTGTATATACGCAGTACATTGAAACGAATCGATTTTACTCTCTGTGGTGACTCGTGAATGAGGCCTAGATAATTAACTTAATTAATTGAAATAATTAATAGCCCAAGTAGTAATTTGGTGATGGGGAAATCGAATTTATTAGGTAACCTCGATCATTATCCTGTTAGCAGAATTGGGTTGATCGACCTGATTGGGTTGGTTGTAGCGTTGTCATGCATTGGGTTGATCAGAACTCATGCTTTGGAATGAGACTATGTACCTTCTATCTATTATTACTGCTTTAATAATATCATATTTTTTTCAAGCAAATTTAATCCATTTAACTGAGGAAATTTGATCAGGTGACATGCACGCGTGCGTATATGTAGGTATTAGAAGCTTTCAGACATAGCTAGTAATAAGGAATTAATTGGAGGAATATTTCAGGGGGACAAGAGCTAGCAGTGACAAACCAGCCTCGAGATGTTAGTCCATGATCAAATCAATCTAAACGAAACTTTTATTATCAGTTTGTTGTTGTCACACACGAAGGTATTTACCGCTACGGGCGAAATCTGGTGATCAAAGTAGCTACTTTTTTAACATATTAATGGCGCTGTTAGATGTTCCGATTACCTATTTAATCATTAACTTATGGACAATCAGGATCAATCTGAGTCGAGCCATATTCTTGACTGGAATTACGTCGGAAAAATGACCTTAACCCACGCATAAAATTGGTTCATTTGTTTCCATTAGAGGCATCACAAGGGACATGAGACTCTGCTAATTGCCGAGGGTTTGGAGAGGTAACCCAAGGAATTGACTTAGTAATAATCCAGGTTCTCCGAATGAAGAGTTGGGTTTGGTCTTTAGTTGTGGTCCGGTCAATCCTACGTCTTCCTTCGTCAAACTCCACAATTTTCTAATTTGTGATTAAGATCGACTGAGGCTTACAATTAATAGCAATAAACTAGATAGATAGGTAAGCCATATATATACATGCATTCTCCTAGTGGGAACTCTCTTATATATATTAGTAGGACTGGGTTAAATCCTTAGCTCTAGCTTAATTTCCAGGCGACGTCAAAGCATGTACACTCTTTTTCGTTCCAAATGGAATTCGAGTCAGGATCTTATGGCCGGATATAGCAGATATATATATATATATATCATTAGATCGACGACTCCATTAAACAGTAGCAGTGAGTACTCTATGTACGTAGGAGTACTTTTCGTCAGCTAATTAATTAAACTTTTGATGTAAGCGAACCTTGTAAGTGTTCGTTCGTTATTTAGCTCAAAATTAAAACTCACGTCTCTGGTAGCAAATCCATATGTCGTTATCTGGAAGAGTAGAAGAATTGTTAAAGAAATACAAGTCAAATTTCGACAAAAATGTTTAAGAAATATGGAGTGGAAAGCAACAAGTAACATGCACCTGCATTATTTAGCTGCTGAGAAGGGAGACTACGTAGACAAGTGGCTGCAGTGGCACGTACGTTATTTAACTGCTGACGCGTGTGGACTGTGGAATGCTTGTTTGATTACATAAGCAAATGAGCAGGTTCTCTTAATGGTGCTCCACTTGTCAAAGTCTCAAGAAACCGCATAATCAAGGATGTACAAACTCATACATCATTCTCATTTCTCAATTCTGAACTATACTGTAACAAAATACTAAATCTAGAAATAAAAAAATTAAAAAAATTATTTTTTTCAAATTCTCCTCGAATTAATACCATTTACTAAAGTCTAATTCATCATTTTTAAATTCTAGTTAAAAAAAAAAAAGAAAAAAAGGATGAGGCTTCTGTAGTAATTAAAGTTGGCCTTTAAATGGCTAAATTACAGAATTACAATTTAAAATGGATTGTAGATCTAGTATTATCCAAATTAAACACAGTACCTTATCTAATCTCTCTCTTCTTAATCACACTCATTGCATGGCGAAAAAAAAAAAATATATATATATTAGTCTTAGTCTCTTATACTGATATAAATTAGAATATATCGCAATCTGTATATAATATGATTTTTTTTTTTCTTCTTTTTTTATCTATGATCAACTTAATGGATTCGAAAGTTAATCCCATAATATGATTGTGTTTTCGTAGATTTATTGAATTTATCATAAATTCAGTAAATCTTTCATATCTCAAACTTAATGTGTTTAATTCTATACGATCATATCGTAAGAAATTGAACAAGCTAACTCAAATTTTCCGACCATTCTTGTCCTGAGCCCAATGCAGATTCGATCCAATAATGTCACAGGACTATTATAGGCCCAGGTATTATTTATTTCAAACTACACAGCCCAAAGAGCAATACCAAAGCCCATTATAGTTTTATAACTACGATACGCTAATGACTCGATACTTTGACTTCATTCTATTGTTTAAGCAAATTGTATTACTAACTGACTAAAAAAATGAGTCAGGTTCTCGTTTTCTAGCGTTAGTTAATATTCACAAGTGACTCGATAATTTGGCGTTACTCACTTATTTTCAACCATATTTTTGGCATTGTTCACTGTAATTAAAGCTCCAGATATGTCAAAGATAGAAGAAACAAATTTGATATTTGATTCTCTACTTTTATGTTTTTCATATGATTAATTTAAACACCGAAAAATTTTAAAATAGAACATAGCAAACCTTAGATATTTTTCTTAAATCTTCGAATGATAAATGTTTTGAAAAAAGTATTTGGATCTGAGTTTTTCCCGTACAATAAGTTTGTACTCGTACAAACTCTACTATAAATTCAAATCAATACACGAGAATGCCAATAAACCAAGAAGACCATTCATTGTTAATTAATCCAAAGTATTTCTAAATAAATGACATGCAAATTCTTCGGCTTAATAAGAATGTTACACTTACAATTGATAGATTAACTAATAAATAAACTATTATTTTTTATAATGTGCATAAATTATTTAAAATTGTTTGTGTGAATACATTATAAGAGCAAAATGTATCTTTCCTGTAACATATAACCGCATTTTAATAAACAAATTAAATATATGACTACAAAAAAAAAAAAAAAAAAAAAAAAATCTTATAAATATTCATTTTTATATTTTTACTCTTCTGTCTTTTAATTTTTTTTGTAAAGTTATTACGTTTAAACATAGCGTACGTGTGAGTAGTTTACTGAAATATTTATTATATTTTTAAAATAATAAAGGGGCATAAAAACTATTATTTTTTTTGTTGAATTCTTAATTTTTGTTTGAAATTAGATAACATCATAAAATATGCTCCCTCCTATTCACTAATTATTTTTTTCATCATTTATTAAAATAAATGGATATGCTAGTACTCACCCAGTTGCACTATATAATCTATTGAGCAATACTATTAGTACATTTTAAAATTAAATAAGTATTTTATATTTTTTTAATTTAAAATTTATTATTTTACTATTTATTACATTAAATTTTTTTATAATTTTACTAATTAAAAATTATTTATAATTTTATAATTTTAGAATAAAAGGTATAAAGATCTGTACCTTCCTTTTAGAATGTGAAGTAGCATTTTTTTAAAAAAAAATAAATAAAAAAAAAAATAGTAAACTAAGTCTCATCAAAATTTTATTTTAAAATTAATTTTTTTATTTTTTTTGGTAAAAAATAGGGCTGAGGATATGGTGCCTTAAGGCTGCGTTTGGAATCGGGATAGGCTGGAATTGGCTATTCTGGGGATAAGGATAAAGTACGGAATTAGAGCTTAAACTCGTTTGGGATGGTTCCAGGGATAAGGCAATTCGTGTTTGATTTAATAATGAGGAATAGGAGGGATAAAGAGGATAAGATGGGTAAATTACCTTTTTGCCCCCAAGAGTTATTATGTGATAAAAGTTGTTAAAAATTGATTAGTTCGTTTTAATTAATGGATTAATAGTTTAAAAAAATAAAAGTAAAATTATAATCGTAATTAAAATATATAATTTAAAATAATACATTTAATTTATTATTTAATTTTTTCAACTTAAAATTTAAATTTAAAATTTAAAATTTCAACATTTTAATTTGAAAATTTACAATTTTATAATATTAATTTTAAATAATTAATTTTTAACAAAATACCTTTTTAAAATTTCGCAAAATTTATATATTTGCTAAATATTTGTAAATTTTCGCCCACGAGCTTTATTATGTCATTAAAATATTGTAAACTCGTTTTTTGTTTTAATTAATGGATTAATAGTTTAAAAAATTAAAAGTAAAATTATAATCGTAATTAAAATATATAATTTAAAAATAATACATTAATTTAATATTTAATTTTTTCAACTTAAAATTGAAATTTAAAATATAAAATTTCAACATTTTAATTTGAAGATTTACAATTATATAATTTTAATTTTAAAAAATTATTTTTAACTTTAATTTTTTTTAAAATTCACAAAATTCGTATATTTGATAAATATTTATAAATTTGTACCCACGAGCTTTATTATGTCATTAAAATTTGCTAAACTCGTTTTCTCATTTTAATTAATTAATTATTGGTTTAAAAAAATAAAATAAATTTATAATCATAATTAAAATGTATTATTTAAAAAATTTACATTTAATTTAATGTTAACTTTTTCAAATTAAAATTAATGGATTAATGGTTTAAAAAATTGTGATAAAAGTTGTTAAAATCTAATTATTTCGTTTTAATTAATGGATTAATAGTTTAAAAAAATAGAAATAAAAATTATAATCATAATTAAATTATATTATTTAAAAATAATATTTAATTTAATATTTTATTTTTCAAATTAAAATTTAAATTTAAAATATAAAATTTCAACATTTTAATTTTAAGATTTAAAATTTTATAATATTTATTTTAAATAATAAATTTTATAATATTTATTTTAAATAATAAATTTAAAATTTTATAATATTAATTTGTGATGATGAGAGTGTATTGGGAAGAGAGAAAGGAGGTGGGATGAAGGAAAAGAGAGAGAGGAGAGAGGGATTTGTGATGATGAGAGTGTATTGGGAAGAGAGAAATGAGGAAGAGAGAGAGAGTGAGGAGAGAGTTTTTATTAAAATAATATGTTGGGATGAGATAAAGGAGAAAAAAGGATAGTATGGTAAAAAATTTAATAGTAAAATATTAATGTGGAATTTGTTATACCAGCTATTCTCCTTGTTCTGGAATAAGCAATACCAGACGGTTCCAGAGCGTTTGGGAGAATAAGGAGGATATCCCCGCTATTCCCGGTTCCGTTCCAAAAACAAACGGGGCCTAAGGGTATATATAAGTATACACCTCTTTAGGAGTGCATATCTTACACCCCACCTTATTCTGGAGTGGGATGAATTTTACTCGTCACTTGATGTGACGAATGAAATAATATCCATTCCAAGATAGAATGGGGTATAGAATGTACACCTCTAAAGAGGTATACACCTAGCATCCCTCCGTGGCTTAAAGCATTGAATAAACCGTGCAATCGCTGTACAGTGAGAAAGTACTACGGGAAATATGCCTTGTGCATATTGTGTGAGGTTAGATCACACTGCTAAACTTGCTCTTAATAATTAAACTACCTTTATCATTTTTAATACCAAATTAATTCTTAAAAAAGTTTAATATTATGTTTGATTCTTAATAGTTAAGCTCAGTCTGAGATTATAGAGAAATTAAAAAAAAATAAAATAGAAAAATATATTATTTATTATGTAATATTGGGTTGATTATGTTATTTTTTGCGTTGAAGGAAAAAATATAAAATTTTTATATGATCTAATTATATTTTATTGAATACTTTTTAAAATTATTCTTTAATAACAATGAATAATTTATTATTTTTTAAAAATAATAAATTAATTATCGGTGAATTATTATATTTTATTAAGTATTATTTTAAAGAGGAGTGCTATCTGTACATTTCAAATGGGGTGTATATCCTACACCCACCTCATCCTGGGATGGATATTTCTCCACTCGTCCTATCGATGGGACGAGTGGAATTTACCCCACCCTAGGATGGGGTGGGTGTAAGATGTACACCCCAATTGGGGTGTATATTTATATATATCCATATATATATTAGGGGATGCTAGGTGTACACCCCATAAGGGGTGTACATCCTACATCCCTCCTTGGAGTGGAATTTTTTTTGCTGATTATTTTGATATGATCAGTAAAATTTATTTTATTCTAAAATAAAGTGGGATGTAAGATATACACTCTTTATGTGGAGTACATCTATATTTACCCTATATTTTATTGGGTTGTGCACGAATATTTATAGAGATGGGACACTGCGACACGGCTTCTCCTTTTATAGGATTGGGATGGCGGTTTTGACTGGGCGACGACACCAAATCCGACGCAGCACACCAAGCATCCAAAGCCACCCCTCAAAAAATAAGTCTCGGACACGCAGAACCCAACAAACAAATCACAAAGGTGATTTACGCCACGCTCCTCGCGCTATTTCGAGGCTACATTTTAGCCCTTCCCCACACCCGTTTCTTCTAAATTTTAAAAATGTTGACAAATTAAGTAGTAATCAAGTTGTTTCTTCACCTAATTAATTATTAATTAATTAACTAAATTAGTTAATTAATTAATTAATTAATTAATTAAATCCCCTCCTCCTCTTTATATTATAATATTATTTTAACTAGAAAAGAACCTTGATTTGAGGACTAAAGTACAAAACTCAATTTTTACTGAAATCAGAAAAACAGGAAACTCCCCCTCCCGTTCGTGGGGCCCCATAAATGCCAGAAAAGCCAATCTCAACCGTCCATTTTAGTGCCCCATGCGCGGCGCTCAGATGCCAAAACAAAGCCAAAAGATTCTCCGCATAACAACAAAAGTAGAGAAGACTTATTTAGAGCAAAAAAAAAAAATTAAAAAAATTAAAAAATAAAATTTAAATAAAAAAATAATTTTTTTTTTTTTAAAAAAAAAAAAAAAAAAAAACTCACATGTCTTTACTCTTTTGCTCTCAAGCTGAACGAAGTGGGTCTCTCTTGTTCATCACTTGCGCGCACACAGGTGTGAATAAGATAGAAAAAGTGAGTTCATTTTTGGCCTCTCCTTTGAGCTCTTCCTCCTCCTCCTCCTCCTCCTCCACCCTGGCTTCTCTCTCCTCTCTTTCTCTCTCTTTCTCTTTCTTTAATTATTTATTTCTCTTGTTCATTTAATTAATTATTTGTTACCTGTTTTGATTTGTGTTTTTCGAGTTAAGTTTGATATATATATAAA
This sequence comes from Tillandsia fasciculata, assembly GCA_029168755.2. Classification (NCBI taxonomy): domain Eukaryota; kingdom Viridiplantae; phylum Streptophyta; class Magnoliopsida; order Poales; family Bromeliaceae; genus Tillandsia; species Tillandsia fasciculata. The sequence goes on along the minus strand of CM054932.1, from coordinate 29,214,597 downwards.
TATATAAATAATAATAGTTTTGAACATGAATGAGGAGGAAGAGGAAGAGGAAGGAAGAGGAGGAGGAGGAGGAGGTGGAGGAGGAAATGGAAGAAGGGAGCTTCTTGGAGATGCTGGGGTCAGGGGAGGATATTGGAGAGGGTCATCTCTTATGCTTACCTGCTTCTCTCTCGTCGCCACCCTCTTCTTCTTCTTACTCCCCCCACATGCTATACTTCGGGGGACATGAACAAGGGGATGCTTTTCCTTTCTATGGGCTACTTCAGCAAAAGTCCACCGACGACTCCTCTATCTCTTCTCTCTCCTCTTCTCCTCCTACTTCCACCACCACCTCCTCTAAGCCTTCGAAGGTAATTCAATCATTTATACATATCTATCTATATGATTCCCCTTTATTAGTTGCATGCTTGCTCTCTCTCTATATATTTTTTAATGGACATATTATATATATGGTGGTTTTTCTTTTCTTTTCTTTTCTTTTTTTTTTGGGGGGGGATTGGTTGGTTGCAGAAAAAGGTGGATGGTGGTGGAGGAAGGAGAACATCAGCTACATACAATACACCCAATAGTAGTACAAGTAAGAAGCCCAAGACAGAGGCATCTGGGGGCCATGGAACATTAATAAAGGTATATATATTCTGATCATGAATAAAGTATCACCCTGAGACACTTAATTTAGTAACTTTGTTTAATGCTTGGTTAATGGGTGTTTGTGCTTAATTGGTTAATTAATGCAATCTCGATCTCTCTTTTCTCTTCTTTTTTTTTTTTTTTTTTTTGAATTTGGGAGAGGGGAGAGCAGGTGAGGAAGGAGAAGTTGGGAGAGAGAATTATGGCATTGCAACAACTCGTCTCTCCTTTCGGAAAGGTGAATTAACAACCTAGCTCATCACCATCGATCTCTCTATTTCAATCTCTCTTTGTTTGCATTTAACTCGATTTCTCTATCGTTTTTCATGGGTAGTTTATTTATGGGTATTGCTTAATTTAAGCATTTTGTACGTGATCTACGAAAGATTAATGAAATCATAAGTTATAAGTTTGTAGGAACTGGAATTGATAGTAACAACTAGAAAGAGAGAGGTAAAAGATGATGGTAAAAGGATCTCGTTTCGTTTGGGTTCAAAACAAACTTGTCGCATGGGTTTGACTTTGACTGAGCAATTTAATGCATGCAAAAAGTAGATATAAAATAACATATATAATATTTAATTTATATTTAATTTGTTTGCAGTCGGATACGGCCTCGGTTCTGCACGAAGCTCTGGGATACATCCGATTCCTGCACGACCAGGTTCAGGTACCTGCACTCATTCATCTCTCTCTCTCTCTCTCTTCTTTTTTTTTTCTTTTTTGTGTTATTATTCTCTCCATTTTTTTTTTTTAAAAAAAATGGGTTTTGTTTCAAAATTGGGTTTTGTGTTATTATTCTCTCCTTTTTCTATTTGATATGGTCTGATCATATTTAATATCAGGTCTTAAGCTCTCCGTATCTGCAACGCCTGCCATCCTCTGCCAATCTACACGTACATATATTTTCTCTCTCTTTATTTAATTACTAAACATAATAGTAGTAAAGTAGAACAAAATTTTAAGAGAAATGGTTTGAGAAATGCATTATAGTAGCTTCAGTATTTAGAAAAAAAAAAAGTACTTTGCACACTCTTATATTGGTCATAGTTTATAATTTATTTTATGTACTATGCATCACCAAGAGGGCTAATTTAATCGGGCCAAAATATATTTAAATAAAAATTTTAGTATATAAATATAATTTTATCTAATTAAATTTTTTTTAAAAAAATATTAATTAAATAATTAATATAAAAATTATATATATATATATATATATATATATATATATATATATATATATATATATACACACACACACACTAGAATATAATTGATAGTATCAAGTTATTTATGCTATTAATTTTTTAACTCTTGGATTAAGAAATGTGCGATTAGAATGATACTCGTCTTCTAAAATTTATCGGGTATTTAGTTGAATAGTAAAAATTTTAAGAAATCATTATAATTGCAAATGCACATTTTTTTTCATCCAAGGACTATAATTTGATAGCACAATTATTTAGTGTTATCCATAGTATTTTCTCCAAACTATATATATATATATATATATATATATATATATATATATATATATATAAGTATAACTTTAAATATATTTATAAATTTTTTATTATTAAATTTATATTGAGATTTGTGCTATTTATTTATTTTTAATTTTTTAGTTGATTTTATAATATTATAAATTTTAATGTAAATTCAGTAATAAAAAATTTATAAATATATTTAAATTTATATTTTTAAAAATATATAATATAAATTTAATAATAAAAAAATTATAAATATATTTAAATTTATATTTTTAAAAATATATAAGTCCTACTCTATATATATTGTTGGGTTTATTAATTTGTGTTTTAACTCTATAATTTAGGAGGGGATTGGAACCGGTGATCAACCAAGAGCAGGTGATTTGAGGAGCCGAGGTCTCTGCCTTGTCCCAATATCATGCACCGAACACGTGGCAAACACCAACGGTGCTGATCTTTGGTCCCCGGCCATGGGAAAGACCAAATTCTCGAAGCACTAGGCCTCCTCTCTCTTTCTTTCTCTTCTTGGGTTTTGGCTCCAATGTTTCTTCTCTCATCATTTTCCCATAAAAAAGGAAAAACATAAAACGAAAAACGAAAAAAAAGAAAGCAGAGAGGAAGAACTATTTTGGATTTTAACACCAGCTTTTTGGGGTTTCTTTTGGGCTCCTTTTTTGGGTAAAGAAGCCGTATGTAATTAACTTTATTATATATTATATATTATATATTATATATTATATATAGACATATATATCAATATATGTATATGTATAGGGTGGAAGGGGAATAGGGTAAAAGCTTCTTTGACTTGGAAAGTAGTGTAGTAGCATTCAACACTGTTAACTACTATTAATGCTTTGGTAAGTTAAAAGCTGTTTGGGGAGAAGAGAAGAAACTTTTGCATGTAAATGCGTGTCAGTGTGCATGTCTTTTTCTGCTCCTTCTTACATTCTTGGAATTATGTGGACTGTGATTTATTAATTAAAGCCTAATTAAATAGGTCGACATTAGCTTTAAATCATGACACTAATTAATTTAAGGGTGGATTAATTAAGCTTATCATGCTTTGTGGTGAGTTTTATTTATTTATTTACATTTTCCGAGGCATTTGTTGTCTTAGTTGTCTTTGATAATGTTGTGAAGCTTCTGGTGTTCTCTACAATTATGCTAATAATTATAATTAGGTGGAGGATATGTTGTGTGATTCGTGCAGAGCATAGCTGCTGACCATACAATGAGAGCATGCCACGTTGCCAATTGGTTGTCCTACCTGTATATCTATTTGTAAGTAGTAACATGATATATATAATTTATTCAAATTATTATTATTTTAGCAGTTTTATTAATTTTACTCTTAAATTTTTTTAAAAAAAAAAATTAAATTGGGTTTCATGTTCCACTTTTTCTTTTTCGGCTTATTTAATTGAGCTGAACTTTATTGTTCAGAAGATTGATCTAAAAAGGCACATGGTCTATAAATAACTTTAATATATACCAGGAGAAATATCATATTTATTTAAAATATCGATGTGATATGTATCAACAACTCTAATAATAAGAGTAGTATAATTTTTTGCAACGCTTGAGCTCAGCTTGTGCAGCTAAAGAGGACTGGATATATATATATTGAGCTTGAACTTTGTTTAAAATATATATATCTAGTGGGTACCATTTCATCGTTTTGACTAGTAGTTGAAATTGAGAACTAATGTATAAATATATATATGAGTATAATGATTGATCTAATTAAGTTTGGTTTGTATGATTCCCTAGCTCATGGTTGTGTATATGTAAAATAGTACATATATATATAATAAAATAAGTTCTTCGGATCGATGGTGACTTTAGTTGTTCATGTGAATTCCCTGATGAAATAGTGTTCTTTGAGTTATTCTTATTAGTTGCTATCATTAGGGATAAAATAAACAATTATTTTGTTTCTAATAGAAAGGCCAATTAAACATTTAGCATCTAGTGGTCCTCATGATGCTATTAGAGAACAGTTGTGTTTCTTTTTCTTTTTTCCCTTTCAATTAGGATGAGTGTCGACTCGAAATGGACTTCTACGATTGCTGCTTTTTTTCTTTAGAAAGGTTCATGAAAATGGCCCTCGTTAGGTAGCAAACAATATCCCCTAAGAAGTAGTTTGACAATGTCCCCTCTAATGGACAATGAAACCTACAAATTATAGCCGAATCTCCAGCATTATTTCTGGTTAACGAAAGCGACTTGCAGGAGAAACATTGCAATTGCATATCCTTCTCTATCTCGAATAATTTCTCTTGATGACGCGTCGTGAGGTTGCCCTAGTTTTGTGATTGAACACAGAACGATTACAATTGGATTGTGTAGACCGACTGGTGATCTAGCGACTCCAGTGAACCTCTAAATCTAATTATATATATGCATCTCGACTATCGTTCGATCGATCTGAGTTTAAGATTGAGATTTATCCTTATCTTATATAATTCAATCCTTCTGTGTATAGAAACCTTCTGTTCCTTAGCTTAATCAAATACTCAGGCACTAAAATGACCTCTCTTCGATCATAACACAATTTGTATATAGTTGAGTTTTTAGAAAACTACATTTTCTTAGCCTTCAAGTACTAAGAAAATGTAGTTTTCCAAAATCTGTTGGTCCCGCAAGATCAAGTCAAATTTATCCTGTTTCCCTAATTCAATATATAATTGCATGCTGCTTCGTAATTTTAAGCTATTGAAAAGCACGGCGTAGTGCAAATTATTCTAACAACATTAATTATTGTCTCTGTGTCCTATATGATTGAGATGAAACACAAATTATATATGGGACCTCAAAAGATATGATTGATATCTAGTATTCTGATGTAGTTGACATATGCAATACATTTCATGCCATTGAAGCTCGAAAAATAATCAACAATGTATTGACTAGTTTTAAGAGTTCCAAGGTGTTAACTAGCTAGTTTATAACCTTGATTAATTTCTTATGAGTCTTTTTCAATTAAGGGACATAAGCTGAATGAGCGCTCACCCACCCTTTGCTTTATTGCTGTAGATAAAAGCACTTATGCTTTTTCCTCTTAGTTTTTTAAGAAACTGAAATGGACCCTTATCTCAGATGTCAATTCATCACAAGTTGTCATTGGCACAAAGCATCTCACTTCCAAAAATATGCCTACATTTTTACTTTTTGATATGGGAGAATCGTTTGGAGAGACCTCAATCTCAGCCCACGGCCCACATGACCTAACAAGGGATGATACATAAACATATTAATGCATTCAAATCAATAAAACCCAATTAACATAAAGGTCGTGTGCTTGGACTTGGACTTCTCTTATTCCATAAGGATTAGTACTCAATAATCTCCTCCTTTCATACATATATAAACTAGTCAACTTGGCCATCTTGATTCCAATCCGCTAATTAATATTCAATTATTGCATCATATCATCTACACTATTTTCAATTCATTCAATTCCATACTCATCTTATTCTCGGCCAATGCACCAAACTAATATACCTTCATGCTCTATCTTCAAGGCCTTACTATTCCACTAATGGCCAATAATTAAATCACTCCATATTATCATGTTTATAAGAGTCAACCTAATCAGTCACACTGTATCATAACGAAAATAGCACAATTAAGCCTACAATAAAATCTGGTATTTCATTTGAAAGTTTTTTTCTATTGAGCCTTCAGATTTCTTTTCGGCTTTTCGTTACTTTAAAAACTTTAAAATTTGTAAGAAAGAAGCACCAGCAAAATAAAATAAACACTGAGTCTTCACTTGCTTGAGGAACCTCCAAAGATTACACATATATAGAAATTTCGCACATCTCAGCTCATTTTACGTAACCTTATTGATGACTCTAACAATTTAAGGTCACATACACTGAATGGCACCTCTTCTTTAGCTAACATATATCTTTATTAAACCACAGTCCACTTGTGACAAGTTTAGCTACCGCACAGAGATAGAGTACACTTCACAACGCCTGCAAATGGAACATTTTCTACCTAAAAGTGATCATTGAAACTAATCAGCCGAGGCATAATCTTGCAATCAATATTCTTTCATTCTCAATCAGCTTTACAGCCACAAATTAATGCTATACACTATTTCACTTGACCTCATACTCGTAGGTGTATATGACCTCATACTCATAGGTGAATATAAACTATTTCACTTGACCTCATACTCATAGGTGAATATACACTATTTCACTTGACCTCATACTCATGATTCACCTATTATTATTACCTCATACTCATAGGCTGCGTTTGGAATCGGGATAGGCTGGAATTGGCTATTCTGGGGATAAGGATAAAGTACGGAATTAGAGCTTAAACTCGTTTGGGATGGTTCCAGGGATAAGGCAATTCGTGTTTGGTTTAATAATGAGGAATAGGAGGGATAAAGAGGATAAGATGGGTAAATTACTTTTTTGCCCCCAAGAGTTATTATGTGATAAAAGTTGTTAAAAATTGATTAGTTCGTTTTAATTAATGGATTAATAGTTTAAAAAAATAAAAGTAAAATTATAATCGTAATTAAAATATATAATTTAAAAATAATACATTTAATTTATTATTTAATTTTTTCAACTTAAAATTTAAATTTAAAATATAAAATTTCAACATTTTAATTTGAAAATTTACAATTTTATAATATTAATTTTAAATAATTAATTTTTAACAAAATACCTTTTTAAAATTTCGCAAAATTTATATATTTGCTAAATATTTGTAAATTTTCGCCCACGAGCTTTATTATGTCATTAAAATATTGTAAACTCATTTTTCTTGTTTTAATTAATGGATTAATAGTTTAAAAAATTAAAAGTAAAATTATAATCGTAATTAAAATATATAATTTAAAAATAATACATTTAATTTAATATTTAATTTTTTCAACTTAAAATTGAAATTTAAAATATAAAATTTCAATATTTTAATTTGAAGATTTACAATTATATAATTTTAATTTTAAAAAATTAATTTTTAACTTTAATTTTTTTTAAAATTCACAAAATTCGTATATTTGATAAATATTTGTAAATTTGTACCCACGAGCTTTATTATGTCATTAAAATTTGCTAAACTCGTTTTTCTCATTTAATTAATTAATTATTGGTTTAAAAAAATAAAAATAAATTTATAATCATAATTAAAATGTATTATTTAAAAAATTTACATTTAATTTAATGTTAACTTTTTCAAATTAAAATTAATGGATTAATGGTTTAAAAAATTGTGATAAAAGTTGTTAAAATCTAATTATTTCGTTTTAATTAATGGATTAATAGTTTTAAAAAATAGAAATAAAATTATAATCATAATTAAATTATATTATTTAAAAATAATATTTAATTTAATATTATATTTTTTCAAATTAAAATTTAAATTTAAAATATAAAATTTCAACATTTTAATTTTAAGATTTAAAATTTTATAATATTTATTTTAAATAATAAATTTTATAATATTTATTTTAAATAATAAATTTAAAATTTTATAATATTAATTTGTGATGATGAGAGTGTATTGGGAAGAGAGAAAGGAGGTGGGATGAAGGAAAAGAGAGAGAGGAGAGAGGGATTTGTGATGATGAGAGTGTATTGGAAAGAGAGAAAGGAGGGAAGAGGAGAGAGAGTGAGGAGAGAGTTTTTATTAAAATAATATGTTGGTATGAGATAAAGGAGAAAAAAAGGTAGTATGGTAAAAAATTTAATAGTAAAATATTAATGTGGGATTTGTTATACCAGCTATTCTCCTTGTTCTGGGATAAGCAATACCAGACGGTTCCAGAGCGTTTGGGAGAATAAGGGGGATATCCCCGCTATTCCCGATTCCGTTCCAAAAACAAACGGGGCCATAGGTGAATATTACACTATTTCACTTGACCTCATACTCATGGTTCACCTATTATTATTATTATTATTTTGAGAGTAATTAAGGTAGCAAATTATTCGTCGTTTTTCTTTTTTTGTTTAGAGAGAGAAAGGATAGCATGATTATTATTATTATTATTATTTTGAGAGTAATTAAGGTAGCAAGTTATTTCTTTTTTTTTTTTTTTTTTTTTTTTGAGAGAAAGATAGTATACTACTCGCTTTATTTATTTTTAAAGTAAACTTAACTACAAATGTGAAACAACTAGCTAGGCTTCGAACTCGGGTATCATCCATCAAATTCTTTACTATTTGTATTAGGAACAGCTGAACAAATTATTTGTTTTTTTTATTAATAATAATGAACTTGGCTACAAATATACGAGATAACTAATTTTTAAAAACATATAAGACAACGACAAAAGCGAAAGTGCAAAAAAAAAAAAATTAAGAACATCAAAACATTTCCTACGCAATGACAGTTATAAAGCATGAGCTATATATACTTTTAAAAAATAATATATAGAGAAGTTAATAAAAGCTACTACTATTATTATTTTTTGTGTTGTGATAAGAAAAATCAGTATAGACTTTGACTAATTGAAGAGGCTAGTTAATTGGCTCTCCATTTTCAACATAAATAACATTATCCACTGAGCATAACTCTGTGCTGTATAAAATTGAATGGCTGTGAAGGATATATATATAGATACCATGCATTAAGTCTTCCAATCAGGGAATAGAAAATATTGCCAATAAATTACTTTAATTATCTATTATAAATATTGAATTATCAATTGATTCATTCTTGATTCCCTTGAGGTAGAAAAATATATTGAGTACAAATCAGCTAATTATTAAGGCCTCGTTTGACAACTGGTATAAGGGGATAAGGGATTATCCCCCTTTTATATCCAAACAGCATTTAAGTGTAGAGGGAATAGCTGGGGGTTGTTCCTCCCATATCAGGTTATTCTAGTATAAAAGTAGAACAGCTGTTCCACCCCACAGATGGAACAGCTGTTCCACCTATTGCTTATTATTTTTTTTTAATTAAAATTTTTTAAATTATAAGATATTTAAATTTATAAAATTTTAATTTTTTTATTTTATTTTATAAATTTTAATATTCTCTATTATTCTTATTCCTTTTTAACTTACCCAACACAATTTTTCTTATTCCGGTACAATTCTTATACTCAACCAAACACAAAATTACTATAATTCTTGATTATACCAGAACTTCTAACTATCTCCGAAATAACTAATTTTTGCTTATACCCAAATCAAACGCAACCTAAGAGTGCCACATAGACCAGATTTGCAAGCTAGTTGGTAACAAAATTCTATCATTAATTATACTAGGACGAAATGCATGGCGATTATTGAATTAGGCCATTCTATACTCTATAGATGGAAGAGTTGACCCGCAATTTTTTTTGTTTAAAAAAAAAAAATCTGCACAAAGAGCCTCAAGCAGTATCTTGTATGAAATATAAATACGAGAATATTTAGATCCGTACCTCGCGCAGTTTCTGTAGAAAAAAGCAGTAGAGTCCCAAACATTATGGAGATTCAGATGCTCATCTTCTTTGCCCTAGCAGTGCTACTCTTTGTATTGCTATGTCTTCTCCTTCCCCGAGCGGCAAAACCCTCGAAGCTTGTTCCTTCTCCTCCATCCCCGAGCCCCTTCTCCCTCCCCATCCTCGGCCACCTCCACCTCCTCCTCCCACTCGGCAAAAACAACCCCCTCCACCGCTCCCTCGCCTCCCTCTCCTCTCTCCATGGCGGGGTCCTATCCCTCCGCCTCGGCTCCCGGCGCGCCCTACTGGTCTCCTCCGCCGCCGCCGCCGCAGAGTGCTTCTCCTCCCGCGACGCTGCGTTCGCCTCGCGCCCTCGCCTCCTCGCCGGGAAACACCTCGGCTACGGCTATACCACCCTCGTCTGGGCCCCCTACGGCGCCCACTGGCGCAATCTCCGCCGCCTCGCGGCCGTAGAGCTCTTCTCCCCCGCCCAACTGAGCGCTTCCGCACAGATCCGGGCCGATGAGGCCGCGGAATTGGTCAAAGCCCTAGCTAGGGCATCCGAGGGCCCCGATCGGAGGGTCGTGATGAAGCCGATGCTCTTCGCCATGGCGATGAACGTGATGATGCGGATGATCGCGGGTAAGAGGTACTACGGAGCAGGAGGACAAGGGGGCGAATTAGGGTTAGCGGGATCGGAGGAGGAGGCGAGGAGGTTTCAGGAGATCGTAGAGGAGTCGTTCGCGGTGAGCGGCGCGACGAATTTGGGGGATTTCGTGCCGCTGCTCAGAGTTTTGGATTACAAGGGTTCGGAGAGGAGGCTCGTGAGGTTGCAGGAGAAGAGGGATAATTTCATGCAGGGTATCGTCGATGAGCATAGAAGAATAAGAAGAGGTGGAAAAGGAGATGATGATAGTAATGGAGGGGAAGGGAGGAAGACGATAATTGACGTGTTGCTGAATCTTCAGGAAAGCGATCCCGAGTACTACACGGACGAGATCATCAAAGGAGTTTTGTTGGTAAGTCACCGGGCATCTGCTGTCCCAGTTTCTTTTGCTAATTCGTACATATACCCCTCTAAATCCGCTTAACTTACACATATATATACCTTCTTGTTTCCAAAGAAATTTTTCGTCAGCCATCAAACAATACTCTGTTTTGCAATCTGCATGGCGTACGTGTTGCTCAGACAGTTCATGCCTGCCTCCTCTTGTTTCATAGAATACTCTGTTTTGCAATCTGCATGGCGTGTTGCTCAGAAAGTTATATATGGACTATATATTTGAGAATAATTAATGTTAACTGTTATTGTGGATTATAACTTTTAAAATTATTAACTCAAATACTTGCATGTTAAAACTAATCATCAACTGTGTATATTAATTGTACTCAAACGCCTGAACTGAGGATGGTTTCGGTTCGGCCCTTTCGGGGTTCTGACTTGTGAATCTTTTGATCTACCCAATGTTGCAGGTAATGTTGTCAGCGGGAACCGATACTTCGGTGGTGACAATCGAATGGGCGATGGCGCTATTGCTGAGCCACCCAGATGTAATGGAGAAGGCCCGAGCTGAGCTCGACCATCGAGTCGGTTCGGGTCGACTCGTTCAGGAATCGGACCTCTCCGACCTCCCCTATCTCCAATGCATCATCAAAGAGACTCTCCGGCTCTACCCCGCAGGCCCACTCATCCCAGCGCATGAGTCCACTGAGGACTGCACTGTTGCAGGTTACCACGTGCCACGCGGCACAATGCTACTCGTCAACGCATGGGCCATTCAAAGGGACCCCACAAATTGGACCGAGCCAACGCAATTTCGGCCGGAGAGGTTCATGGCCGAAAGGGAAGAGGTGGAGGGGTCGATGTTGATGTTGATGTTGCCGTTCGGGCTGGGACGGAGGAGGTGCCCGGGCGAGGGCCTGGCCATGCGTGTGGTAGGCCTAGCATTGGCTACGCTGGTGCAGTGCTTTGAGTGGGAAGTGGGGGTGAGGGCGTGGACATGACCGAGGGGACCGGCCTTACGATGCCCATGGCAAAGCCGTTGGTGGCTACATGCAGGCCTAAGACGGCTGCGATCGATGCGCTGTTAGCCAGCGTTGCTGCTACATGATTAATTGATCACCACCTGTGTATCTGTACATCTGGTGCATCGTTTTCACTGATCAAATCTCCTGCATTTGATTGTTGAAATTAGTTTGGCTGGTGAAGATGAAAGATTTGTAAAAGCAGATTGTAGAGATCCAAGCTTGCCATGTGACGGAAGTTTGAAAGGATGCAGCGTTGGAGATATTCTGATGCATTTGGCGTGGTTCCCAATTTTTCCAGTGTTAGATGCCATCTTATGTTGTTTGTTTTCTGGGGAGTCACTTATTAGTTAGCTTCAATACAGAGGGAGGGAAGGCCTTGTTCTTTACTTGGTGCCTCGCATATCTTCCATATATATAAAAGATGAAATAAAACTTCATCCCACGCTTTGTTATTACCTTTGCTTAAGTCAATCGAATAAATAAATAAATAAATAAAAGAAGATAATTGTTAAATTCACCGGAAAAACTCTTTTAATAATATGCAATAATTGTTGAATTCGGCCCGGGCTGACAGGCCAGGCTCAATCTTGCCCGGGCCGGTTAATTTGGGCCGGCATTGGGCCTAAATTTGTAATTTTTAGCTCTTAAATCACGCTCGGGCATAAATTCAGCCCGGCCGACAACTTACTCAGCTGTCGACTTGATCGACGGTCGGGATTGGCTTAGGCACTTTCCAGCTTCACGACATATAAATCATCAGTTCTTATTCTGCTCCATTTGAAACATTTGCCCGCGCCAACTCCTTCCCTCCCACTCTCCCCGCTGGGACGCGCGCAAGAACTCCACGAAGAAGGCGACGATCGCCGTGCAAACAGCGGAGGAGAAGAAGCACTTTCCTGAGAAGAAAAATAAAATTTTGATAGAATTATTAAGCAAATTATAATTTTTTAAGGGCTAATTTGAAAAATAAAAAAAAAAAAAAATAAAAAATAAATAAAAAAATCCTACTTCCTATGTCCCTTTCAAAACTGCCACGTGGGGCCACTAGTTCCGCTGGAGTGGGGCCCAAATGTCAGTATCACGTCTCTGATGCATAGGGGAAGCGCCGCACAAAAACGCTGGATGATCCCTAGTGCAAACTGAAAAGTTTCCATTTTTGGTTAAAAAACCGAACTAGTCCAAAAATAGACCAATCAATGAGAAGTTTGGGCTCAGACAAAACCCACCTATTTATGGCCCAGCCGAATAAATGCAGGATCCACTGGCCTTCCTATCTGCAACGGGCGCATTGCGATCCGACCCGGAACACCGACCTACAGCCCAATGATGAGCCCAAATCGCTAATGGCCTCTCGTGGTCTCGTAATGGGGCGTATTTTTAGCCCCATTGATAAGTCTATTTTGGACAATCGTTTTTTATTCAAAAATGGAAAGTTTTCTGTTTGCGTCGCCGGAAATCCGATTTGCCCCGGGCGGTATAAATGCATGGAGTGCCGTTCCAACATGAGCCCCTCAACTTTCAATCTTTTTTTTATTTAATTAACACCTTTTTAACTTTCTTTTTTTTTAATTTATTTTATTTTAATTAATTAAACTATATATATATATATATATATATATATATATATATATATATATATATATATATATATATATATAGTCCGACTAGAATACTATCGATACCACAAGTAATTAGTGCTATCTAATTTTCAGCCGTTGGATTAAAAAATGTGCGATTGAAATTATAGTGGTTCCCTAAAATTTTTACTATTCAATCAACCACCCATTAAACCCTAGAAAACTACAATCATCGTAACCGCACATTTCTTAATCCAATGACTAAAAAATTAATAGCTTGAATAAAAAAATATGCAGTTAGAATGATAGTAAATTTCTTAAATTTAATAGGTGATTGATAAAATAACATTATCTAATAGATAAAAATAATCAAATAAATAAATTTAACGGTAAAAAACTTATAAGCAGTAATTGCTTAATGCTTTTATAAGTATAGTAGTCACATTCACACATATATATATATATATATATATATATAAAATAAAATTTTACTATTTAAATTTTATGCCTATCCAAATATAAATAAATTTATATTTTATAAATTTTAATTATTAAATTAAGATTTTAAATTTTATATATTTTTTTTAAAAAAATTGGCTAACAAAAAAGGCTGATTACCTAATTTGTTGTCTGCCAGCCGGCTCATCAATAAACAAGCCACACATAACCTGCAGCTCCATATGTTATCAAGCCAGCTCGCTGGTCTTTTGGCTCATTGACAGCCGTAGCATTCATATCTAGTATTCATAATGGCAAATAGTTGAGCCCTTTATTCATCTTTATCTTCTTCTTTATTTATATATATATATATATATATATATATATATATATATATATATATAAAGAGAGAGAGAGAGTGTGTTAGATTAGAATACTATTAATAGCATCAAATGATACTATTAAATTTTTAATTCTTAGATTAAAAAATATGTGTTGAAATAATAGCGGACCCTTTGAATAAAATAAAAAATTAAAAAATAGTAAAATTTAACGAATAAAAATGATCAAAAAAATTTATCTAAGAGTAAAAAAATTGATAGTACCAAATATTTGATGCTATCGATAATATAATAACTGGAATATATATATATAATGGAAAAGCCAGGCACAATTTGACGGCAAGTGACGGGAACAGAAACCGACCTGACTTAACAAACGTACACCAAAAAAGTCACCACCGAGCAAGTGGATAGAACGCATACACACACCTTAACGGGAGTGTGTACAGGGAAAAACCCAACATACCTGGGCCCATTAAAGCTTATGCCAGTTTTTCTCTAACCAGCTTTTCCTTGTAGCCAAAATAGGAGTTTCAAAGTGAAGCTTTTGCTTTTGAAAACATGGGGCTAGTTTCAGCATCTTGCTACAGCAACGGCTACGCACTTTTTATCCACCTGCAATTTTCTTGCTGCTTCTTAAGAGCCTTTTAGTTAGATATAACAAAAAATATAATATTATTCCAAATACAAATAATTAAAAATACAGTAATTATAACTACATACAACTCGTAAGCGTTGTAATTATAAATAATTTATTAGTTACATACAATTAAAAACTATTTTTAAAAATCTTATCACTTTATATATTGAGGGGTGAGATTTACCTCTAAAGTAGGGAGAAAAAAATTTGTTCAAAAGGTAATTAGTAAACCTAACTTTGTTTAAAAGGAGAGATTACCTTTTACATAGAGAAAAAAAAAAAAAAAAAAAAATATTGTTCAAAAGGTAACTAGAAATGTAAACCTACCTTTGTTTCAAATTACTCTCTCCACCTGCTGCAGTTGAAATGGCGACCAATTTAAACATAATTTCAACTGCTGCAGCCGAACCTCTTGATGCAATTCTACCTGCATCAATTAAAAATTCAAATAATATCAAACTAAACACCGAATTTGAGTTTGTTTCCTAGTTATAATTATATAGTTGTCACTAAATGCAACCAAATAGTCTCTTAGAGTAAAGAAAAAGCTTTAGGCCGAATCGCAATTCGGAGGGGCCGAATGACTAGGGTCATATTTTGCAGATTATTCCTGGCTACTTTTCCCATCCTTGGGAAGAACTTCACTCAAAAGCCATTAGGCATAACCTGGACTAATTCTCCATCTCTGTTGACAAAGAGAGATATTTTAGTTCCTTTCACATGCAGATACAAGTTGATAATAAGAATCTATTCCCAGTTATCTGGTCTGAAAAGAAGTATAGCAAACTAGATAACTCAGGTACTATCCTCCATCTTTATAAGAAAACTCGAAATAACTATAGTTAAGAAAATTGGGAGAAAAAAGAAACATTGCTTTTGAGCACACATGACACCTTCCTAAGGCAAGATCAAATTGGAAGGTGGTGGGATGCTACAGAAAAAAAATCACTACAACTGCATAGCAATAATTGCACTTTGAACATTAATAGATCCCTGCACACATATTGCTTTATAATGTGAAAAGGAGGTAGGATGCCTCTCCTTTTCCATCCTGATGAGGTTCTGACTCCTCAACAGTGTGTATTCTATTCTATCCATCCAAGCTATACTTCAATACAGAGTGTCTAAGTTGGCATCATCATTTCAGAATAGAAGGAAAATATAGAGAGAATTGAGCTTCCTGCTTGCCTTCTCCTCCACAGTATTTTATTTCTATAACAGCACAAGATTCCACCTGCATGCTGTAAGTGGTTCACAAGGCACTACTGAGACATCGTCCATTATAAGACATACGAATGTCAACTACAACGAATTCATAAAAAGTATAATGAGTTACAAGACTATTATATGTACTTGAGTGGAGAGTGGATACCGAAACAGGGATAAGAAAATATTAGTAAGAATAAGGCAATGTGATGGCTATCCCACTCTAACATTACTAACATACTCTTATAAGCTTAACTGTGAAACATAATAAAAAGTGCATTGCACTACATAATGCACTAACCTTTGCAGTGACAGATCTAGAGCCTTATGCGATAAGATAATTACTATGCAGATCCCCTCAAGCAATTGAAAATGATTCCGTGCTGTGGCAAGTTTTTTTAAAAAAAGACTAATTGAATGAATCATCTACATGCATCACCTAAAAAACGCTAGACACAAAATTTGGTAACCCTAGAGGTAGTTTCATCTTCCCACTTTCCAGCTTGTCACAGCATTTCTCACCACTACCTAGAAACAGAAAAGATCCAGAATAGACGTAATGGGTATCATTGCATATAGAAGCTAGTACGGAGACAAGACTTGTTGGACCATTAACAAAGAGGACTATGACCTATGCAAAATGAAAAATAACCTAACAAGTGAAAACGATGTCCAAATCTAGAGGTCGATATGTGACGTACGATAGTAAACACAACCGAAGCATCACCCAAGGAATTATAGCACCACGATGCGGACCGGCTAAGAAGAGATAAGCATCTAAAGATATTAGATATCAACTAAACTGACAAAGTTCTTTACCTACTGATTCCTCCAAAAAAGAAAAAGAAAAAGAAAAAAAAAAAAAAAGGACCACCCACAAGCTTCCCACTTGACAATTTGTTCCCACTCCCCACTAGCTTGTCCTCCTTTTTAAGGAAAGCAATAGCAACCCAGCCGATCCTCCATGATGTCTAATACCACTTCTTTCATTAACACTAGAAGAATGACAAGCCATCAAAGAGAAAATGGAGAGATGGAAGAAGTATCAGTAAACAAGGAGAGATCAACACCACATACCAGTGAAATTTATACGGGTGAAGCCACTGATAAAAACTCTCCTACATGGTTGAATTTGACTCTAGGGGGGAACTTGTCATCAACGGCTACGGACTGCTTAAATTCCCAGCTGAAAGCTGCAGCTCCTCTGAAGGTGTTCTCATGCAACTTCTGTACGAGGAAGTTCTTCAGCTCACAGGCATTGGGAGGGCATCAGAATGCTCACAAGAGAGAAAGAGGTACTGTAAAAAGATCTAGTAATTCACAAAGAATGATGAGGGGATTACCTCTTGATGCTTCTTTCATACGTTCTCTACGACCTCAACCTCATTCAATAATTCAAAAGGCAAGCAGAGATGGAGGGAGTGGACCAGCAGTAAGATTTGATGAAATCAAAATGGGTCAAACAGCATTAGACTACGAGGAGACCGCAACATCAGCATGGCCCGGAAGTTTTCGGATGACTTTGCAGGAGTCTTCAACTCAATCAACAGAGAAAAATAAGCTAGATTTGAGTCTTCGACTTTGATATTTTTATAATTTATCTATCCGGTACATTTGCAGGTTGCTAATTTACTCTTTAGCTCAAAGTTTTAAATAAACCATTTTCAAAAAGCTACCGAAGTAGGCTTCAATCCAACAGAAAGTAGTAAATTACAGTAGAAAAGACTAGTAGGAATTCTATGAAGAAAAGACAACTTGTAGACTTGTAGTAAATGTAGATAAAAGCGAAAGTCAAAATGCTTTTAGGCAATGCATTCTTTAGAATGATATACATCTTGATTTACCATTCTGCACTTTCCTCCAGTAGAGTAGATTTGAGATGAAGTACAGTCCGAAAGAGTATCTACATGGAAAATTAATTACAAGTAGTATTGCATTCAAGTTCCCCTGCAATGAAGATTCATGACCACTGCAACCAGAAAAACAAATAAATCATATATGGAATCTATTTGCATCGCTACCCCGTAATTTAAATAGAGTACGTACGAATATCATGATTACCGGAAACGAGAACTAAAGAAGAGAAGTAAATCAAATTTGATTTTCCTAACACACAAGATTACAGCATCAAATCCTAATTTTAGGTGGCTATATACTATTATTGTCGGATGAAACTATTTGATATTTGATACTCTTTCAGCTACACATTAAACATTCAGCTGCCAACAAACATCCTAAACCTTTCCCTATTTTGTATACCAGAAATGCAACTTTAAATTACTTGATGGAAAAAGGTCAAAGCCCCTTAGATTTTTTTTTTTCCTCATAAAATTGTGCAGTTAATGTGCAAGAGAGTGCAGTTAATGTGCAAGAGAGTGCAGTACATAGGAAAAACCCAACTTAAATAGCCAATCAACATGATTTTGTAAAACTACAACATATTAAATAACAGAAAATTCTATAAAAAGAAAAATCTGACCTCATCTTGTATACATGCCATCATGCAAGTGCAATGCATGCATGACCATGAAAATTGCTTTGACATAAGAGTGCAATAAGAAAGGAGACACCAACAGAAATATCAGAGGAAAGAAGGGAGAGGAAAAGGATAATAATAAGCAATCTGTTAAAATCTGAAGCCAAATCAAAAATAAAACCTAGATCTGAGCAAGTGGCTTTACGTAAATACCTGGAAGAAGATTCCACCTTGAAGAGGCAAGCACAGCGAGAGAGGGGAAATTGCAAAAGGAGAAGGTGACTTGAGGAAGGTTCACACAAAGAAGATGGTGTTTGAATAATTTGTGCAAACTTTTATGCTGAACTCAGTGTTAATTCATGAGCAGCTGGCTTCATCCACTTCTATGAGTTTACTTCATGGCAAAACAGCAAAGTGACGCCATTTTGAACTTCTTGGTGGCGAAACAGCAAGAAATGCAGACTTCATCATTCTTCCATTCTAAAAACACAGAAAAGAAACACCAAAACATGCCGAGTACATCCTTGATACTGAAATCACTGATGAAACACACTGATAAGCTCGCTGCACCCTCTGCTATGAATTCAGTGATGAAACACCATGAAAGACCCGTTTTTCGGGAACATGTCATCTTCTCTCTCCAGACTTTTCAGAGAGTGAGTCCCAGAAGGGGGGGGGAAAAAAGAAAGTGTAACACATCTTCCCTCTCTAGACTTTTCGGGGCCATGTCAGAGGGGAATCACTGCTGTTGATCAGTTCATATACTCAAATCTTAAAGCAACAAGGATGGTGGTGATTCAACCCAGATCTCTGTTTTTTTTCTTTTTCTTTTCTTTTTGAATATGCAGGAACATGATAGTTTTCAGGATCCAACTCAGATTTTAGCTATTTTCTTGTTATCAGTCCAAATGATAAGGCCATGGACACGCAGGTTATTTTAACAAACAGATTAAAAATAAAATTACTGCCCACTAATTTTATAATAAACTCATACAGAGGAAAAACTCAACTAAGAATCATTCTAGCTGTTACATTGTTGTGCAGTTTATATCGCAAGTTTGATTTGGAAAACTCTGGAAACTGGTACACTATGTGAAGACTACAACTTTCATTTCTTAGTTCTATGTAGCCAAACGAAACATCTTTGGGGACAAAAATACAGAGTTTCCAAATACGTACAGTGCAATATTGAATGACTGTATCCATGAGATCTCCTGGTTGACAACAATCCACTCATTTCATAACATCTTGGGTCTAGATTAACGGCCTTAAACCATTACCTACCACTTTTCAACTTCCTCAGTTCACGTGCTATTGCCTTTTGCCTGCTGCCGTCCGCAAATTCTCCGGAGCTTCTGCCATCATTTTTCATGTCGTTGTTCAATCCAGTTTCACATGTTGCAGCTCTATCAGAATAAATAGGTGTATCAGGATAACTAGCAGAATTCTCTGGTATTTCATCATTGGACTCGACGTCTTTTCTTCTTCTTCCACTGACAATTTTCTGGTTTGTAGTGCTAAACACTCCGTTGTTAGCAGGAGATTCGGTAGAGGAGGGTTCTTTGCCAGAAACTTTAAAGCTGTGACGTGCATTCTCAAACCATTTGCTGACCTGTGAGAGCATAACACCTTATAAGCATAGCAGTAAGAGACCACAAAGAGAGAGAGAGAGATATAGAGAGAGAGAGAGAGAGAGAGAGAGAGAGAGAGAGAGAGAGAGAGAGAGAGAGAGGACCTGCCGAAATGTCAGCCCTAATTCGTGTGCCAGACTTTCCTTTTCCTCACGGGTAGGATATTGATTTGCTTCAAAAGATTCGACAAGTTTCTGGTTTGCAAGAAACAAAAATGAGACTCGTAAATACAGAATTTCATTAGCCATTAAAATGCACTGTGCAAGGTAGCTCCAATTATCAACACACTATACCTCATATTACAAGCCAATCGTCTCAATCAAGAATTTTCAAGAACCGCAAGCATATGGTACAAGGGCTTATATTCACAAGGCAAGCATCTCAGATTAAATAGATTTTTAACTCGTTATCACATAATAGCTGAAAATACACAGAACTGTTTCAAGATTTGACCAAAACTTAAAATGTTTTGGCCGGAAATGATTATCTTTGATCTGAAACTACCTTCAGTTTCGCACATGGGTCAATAACTCATAAAAGTTTACCAAAGCTGTCAATGATTGCCTGCAATTGATCAAAAAATAATGCTGCAGAGTAAAAATGGTGAAGCAATCTGCAATCCTTGAATATATTAGTGAATACACGTGGTAGATATCAGGCTCCTGCTTTGGTGAATAGTTTTAGCACGTTGTTATTACGGGGACATCAGATTAGCCAAGACTAAAATCCCTAGCCTTAAATTTAGACCAGAAAAACCATAAAAAACAACACAAAGTAAGAGAATATGCTTAAAAAATGTCTGACAAATTCTTAGATTAGCTTGTCTTTATCCGTATTTTCTTACTTGATATTTGTCACAAGAATGAAGACAATCTGGCATTTAAACCTACCAACTTAATTAAAGCATAAGGAAAAAATCTAGGACACACAAATTGCAATACCTGAGAGAATACTCTACCATATTGCCTTTCTCGGGAGGGAGTACTTAAATCAGATCTATCCTCTTTTTGCTTGCCCTTAACCCCCCTAGACCTTTTCTGATTCTCATTTGATTGAGGAGATTCAACTGAGTCTTCTCCGTCATCTTTTCTTCCTTTCTTTAGGACACTCTTTTCCGACCAATCTTCATCTTCACTTGAATCCGAAGATCCTTCACCATAGGTCTCCTTGAAAATCAAAAGATATAAAAACAGTTAAGTATATGATGAACTTAAGAGATCAAGCTAGTTTTAAGTATCATAACAGTAATAATTATATAATAACAAGTAGAATCATGTCACATTAATTACTTTCCCTCTTTATTCCTCTCTATTCTCCCAGTAGTGACAAAATTTGGACCCACCTTGGAAGACTTATGGAGATCCTAAAATACTAATTTGCTATTTCCTATTGCTAACAGAAGAACTGATTAGCAAGGCCAACTAGGATTAACTAAAATAAAAAAATCAGGTAGGTTAGAAAAGCTCGAAATTGGGTCGGAAGGGCATAATAAGGTGGCCTTAATTTTTCATTCTCCCTTTTTTTTAGTTTATAGTTACAAGTTATATTGGTGGTTTTGTTTTAGCTAGTTTCACTTTTGTCTGCCAAAGGTCACAAAAAAGATTAATGTTGACAAGCCCAACCCCTCAGCCAAACCACCAAAAGGATAAAAAAGACCCTATATATCTCCATGACATACAAAAAACTACCAACAAACATATGGATGCATCTTACATCATATAGCTTCTTGTAGTCTAAATGCTCACGCTGCCTTTTCCCTGGAATTGGTAAAGGACTCTCCTGGCCCAGCTCAGGTTCCATTATAGATCTTTGCTCATCATGATGGTTGAATGACTTAGTGTTGGGATGTGCTGAAACTTCATCACCAACCGAAGCTTTGACAATCTCAGCACAAAATTCATCCGAGTCAGAAGTAAAATCCGATTCATCTGAACTTGATTCCTCTTTCTGGCTGTCTTTATCTGGATCTGGACAATCGGGATCAAAATCATCATCCTCTGAATCATCAGAAGGTAATCCAGTGTAATCATATTGCTTGTTAGGATTAGGGTTCGAAGGGCCTGAATCCTCAGATGAGGCAGTGAAATCTGATTCATCTTCAGAACTCGATTCTTCTTCTTCTTCTTCTTCTTTGTCGTCATCTGAGTGGATTTTAGGGTTGCTTGGATCAAAATCACTGTCCTCTGAATCATCTGAAGGTAAATTGGACATATCATAATTTGCAGTACCATTGGCAATAGCAGCTGCCTCAGGAAAAACTTTCTACAAAAAAGATATGTGATTGTGAGCAGAAAAACAACTGCGTAGCCCTATGAAAATGGGTAAATAGCATCAGGGGTTTTCAAAATAGCAGTCGGACCTTTACATTGTTACAATCGGCTCCCAAAGTTTTAAATTCTGTTGAAACCTTGATCTTTCCATTAATTTGCTATATCAAGATGGCCAAAAATACCCAGGTAATCACCATGTAAATGACTTTTCGGACTTCTCTTCAGGTGATTTCTTAGGCATTGCAGTCCAATTTAATGCAGGAAGTAAACTAAAAAATAAACGGTAAAACTGAATGCCAATTTGGGGATCCAATTGTAAGAATTTAAATTCTGGGGACCAAACCACAAACTCCTAAAAGTTTGGAGAACCCTGGTGTGATTTACCACTTTAACGATTGTTGTACCATGAATACGTATATCTCAACAAAAATTTTAAACAAAAAGGGATCATTCCACAAAAAGGTGTAGGTTACAAGATAAGTTTTTTTTTTACCTCCCATGAGTCCTCGATTGTGAGATCACTTCCTTGAGATTCATTAAGTAAGTCAATACAATCTACCTTGCAATCGCATGCTGGGCACAACCACCCTTCATCCCCCGGGGGTACTGGGAAAAAGCAGTGAATTAGTTAGTTCTACTTTTACAGTGCTTTACTACTGAAGCTATCACTCTGGACTAGTAGGATGGAGAACTCCTCAACTGCAGGCCATTGTGGATAGACCCCTTAACTTTATTTTATTGGTTGATGACCCCTCACCTCTTAATTGCCTTGATTTGAGTTATTCTGTTGGCTAAATTGGGGATTCAATTCAAATTAATGGCTCCATTAGCTATTGGCTGTGAACAATTAAATCATATAAAAGAAAGTCAAAGTTCCATCAGCCACAAAGCGGGTAAAGTTATTCAATGTAATGAAATCACTGTTACATTTAGAAGAATCCCCACTTCAACTGCAAATCAGAATGAGCAAAAGTTGAGGGGTTCTTGGAAACAAATAAATTTAAGTTCGGGAATCTATTTCAAAATGGCCTATAGTTGATATGGTCGCCATACATTTTTACCAACTAAGTAATCGTGAAATAAGAAGTTCATGAGTTACTATTTTCAGTAAGTAATGGCGGATTCAAGCACTTCTGATGAAACCCTCTTTCACACGCTCCATCACAAAGGATGATATCATTATTAACAGATGCATCCTTTGAACCACATTTGGCACAAAATATCTGCAAGGAGATGACGAATTGTCTTTTAATTCAGGGTGTTCAAAGTAAAATTAATCCTCCACTCCAGGAAAAGAACATGTACATTTGATTAGGGCGAGCGAGGTCACATACATCCTCACTGGAAATTTCTCCCTCTGAATCGAATAAAGACTCGTCAAGCTTTCCCTCAGAGAGTAACGAATCTAGATGCTTAAATGTATCGCGTAATCTCAGCTTGCACCGAAGTATTTCACTCTTAGCTCGTTCAAGCTCTTTCTCAGGTCTAATCTTCTCCAAGCTGCAGTTTAGAGAGACAGTTATGAACTGTAGAATAGAAAAAAGAAATTGTCCAAAAGCATTTGGCAACGGAATAGAAACATGTTCAACAGTTATAAAAGCACATTAAAGTAACAGGACGACATGAAGATGCCCTCAAAATGTAAGTACATGGAAAAGCAGCAAATAAAGCTGCACTCACTAAAGCATAGGAAATGCTTCTTCTTAGAACTTCAACTACAAACAAACCACATTTATTGTTTTAAAATGAAATTTCAGCATTTTACAATCATGAAGGAAGATAATATTCTATGCAATCGTGAACAGAGTGAAAAGAATGTATATTCACGATTCGAAATTTGAGTTTACTTGCTCGGCAAAAACTCCTAGGATCTCCATTCATTTCAACACTCAAGAACAGCTCAATGTAAACAACTCTAAAGAAGATCAACAGGGCTAAGAACTAAATAAGTCGAATAAATCTTTGCCAAGCAGAACAACTTCATAATTTCCCCTTTCTAAAGTACTGTAACATGTTGTATAGCTTTAATGTGAACTATCACTCGCCTTAAAAATATTAAAATGTGACGTGATTATAAAGAAGGACCAGCGTGCAAAACATTAGATCAAGGATTCAGCAATTTTCTAAAGAGTTACTGTATAAAGTATAGGACAAAGATTGCACAGAGTATATCATGGATGAATCTTTGATTGGCAAAAGCATACCTTTGTCCTTTCCATCCTTCACCAGAATAAGCATCAATCAAGTTCTGCTCGTAGTTCATTCGCGTCAGCAAGTATCTTATTCTCTTCCTCGTTCTCGAAATCTCGTCGTTTGAAGTTGTATTTTCTCTCTCCTTCTTTGTTCTTCTCTTTACTACCAGGTTTACCGAAGAACTCGATGTTTCAACATGAGTCTCGCTTTTCCCATTCAACATAGATCGAAGAACTCTAACACCATCCATAGAAGATCGCAAAGGATACCTTCTACCTTGGATCTTTTGAGAAACTTTCTTTCGCTTCCGTACTGCTTTCTTGGAGCTCTTTCTTGCACTGAAGTCGGCCTTTTCAGATTCAGAAGCAACTTCCTCATCGAGCTCAGCTTCGTCGACGCGATCAAGCTCTGCAGATCCTTGAATCGCACATTTCAACTTACTATCTTGTTCCGGATATTTTGAGCTCTTATCCGAACAAGAATTTACTACAGGACCAGCATTATCCATTTGCCCTGCATGAGATAGTTCGTGCTCACAAAATTAACTCCGCAGAATATAAATATCTATGTCTATACTATTCTTATACACAAAAGTACTTAGTAGTTAATTGTCGCTCTTCTTTTGGTAGTTCTTGCTATTTTACCAACCTTTCACGTACTATTTATACTTTAATGACACAAAAAAGAGGGGGAAACAAAAAAAAGTAAGGAAAATAACTGCACTGGGAGATATTTCGATTTAGTCCCAAGAACCTGCCACTCAAGCACTTTAACAAGATCAGGGAGAGTCATTTCACCTTATAAAATGATCTTCCTAACCATCTTGTTTCAGATACACTGAGAAAAATGGAGTCATTTTACAAAAAAGAAAGAGAAAACCTAGAAGAAAATTACACCCTCGCGGAGAACATCAAAGAAAGAACAAAGAAGCAAACAAACGAACGAACGAAAAGACGATTAAATCTACAAAATCACGCAAAAAACACCTGAAAACCAAACGAGAAGGGCG
Source organism: Tillandsia fasciculata (assembly GCA_029168755.2). NCBI lineage: Eukaryota > Viridiplantae > Streptophyta > Magnoliopsida > Poales > Bromeliaceae > Tillandsia > Tillandsia fasciculata. The sequence continues at coordinate 29,189,260 of CM054932.1, read as the reverse complement.
AAGCAATTACCGATCCTACATCCGGAGAAAGACGTATGCGTAGATGAGAAGAGCGGAAACAAAAAAGGAAGCGAGTGATCGAACGAGGAGAGCGAGAGCTAAATTGAGCTTGGTTAGGGTTTGTCGCAGGCCGCAATCGACCCTGCCGTTCGGATCCGATCCAACCAAACTGAACTAGCCTAGCGCTTGGTTTGGCTCGCTGGGTTTATGTGCTTCGTACAGCGAACCCTCTTTAAATTAATAAATATGAGTTCATTAATTAATTAATAATCCAGCTAATTGTGCTTGTAAAATATAAGTTTTTCACGCTATCCTTTTAATCAATTCCACTTCTGCCATTTTACCAATCATCCATTAAATTCTAAATTATTCTCTAAGTTAAAAAAAAAACAAAAAACAAAAAACAAAAACAAAATTATATAGAAAAAAATCTCACACACTTTAGCACATCTTAATTATCGCTCTTCATTGAAAATTTCGTTAATAATTAACTCTTTATATTTGACTACTAAAAAAAATAGATCTAAAAATTTAAGATAATTATTAGAATTATTTGTAAAATTTTATAGAAATAAACTGGCAAACAAGATTAGTTATACTTAATACATTAATTTTGATAGTATTAGCAAAATGAGACATCTCTTTTATCCATTTTTTAATTTATTTTTTAATTATAAATTAGATTGATATTGAGATGTAAAATAATATGAACGAGTTTGGTTTTAAAAAAGTTTCACAACTTAATATGCTAAACCTATTTGGAGAAGCGGCATTGTGACATGACATAAATTGTAAGGAAATTTTTTGTAATTTAGCTTTGAAGAGAGAAAAGGTTCTGATGATGGTACGGAGGAATCCAAAGAATTTGTACCATGTTGCAATTTTATTCATTAAATCGAAACAACTTTATTAAAGCGAAAAATGTCTACTAAATCATCATATAATGCAACTTTTGGATGCCTCAAAATATGCAGTGAGTTGATGACATTAACAGCATGGCATTAATACAAAATCATTATTCTTTAGGAAAGCTGTTGTAAGAAAACATATGGTTCTCCAAACAAGAGAGAGAGAGAGATTTAGCAAATAAAAAACATTAGCACACCAAAAAAAAAAAAAGGGTTACCACAGGATCCTGTTAGAAAAATAATCGCACTAAATCTGTTTGTGATTAAATTATCTAACTAGTTTATGTTTAAATTTGAATAACAGAACTTACCTTTAATCGCTATGAAATTCCAAAAATTATAGATAAAAATAAACCGAAATAAAATTGATCCGAAAGTGTGCGAGGCACTGCCCTAAGGCGTATTTTCGTCCTTCGTGCGGATTAATCGGATATACCACCCCAAGGTACGACCGGAACTCCCCTTCCTACGAGCGGTTTATCGGATATACCACCCCAAGGTACGACCGGAACTCCCCTTCCTACGAGCACGACCGCGGAAGAGGTTGACGAAGTTTCTTTCAACACCCGATAGTAAAACAATATAAAAAAATAAAATCGAAATAAGAATCAATTGCTTGTGTATGTGTATGAGTGTGGGTATATTAGAATATACACAATAGTATTTATAGGTGTAAGGTGTAGGTGAATGTTAGAATTTCCAACATTCACATCACCCATAAAGAATAGTTAAGAGTCCATGAATACAAAAAACGTTTAAAACTTAATTAGGAATTTAATAATAATTAAATGATAATAAATGAGAATCAATAGAATTAAATAAATTAAAATTAACAATAAAATAATAAAAATGATTATTGAGGGTTTTAGAAATTTTGAATATTATTCTAACAGATCCAACCATTTTGGTTTGCTTAAGGATGCACAGAAAGATTAGGGTGCTAGCAACAAGTAGCACTGGCCCTGAAAAAAATCGAATCTTATCTTTTATTTACTTCATGTAGGCAACATCTCATTCCAGCAAAAAGTGTTCAAGAAAAATTCATCTTCACCAGCTATTCCTACCCTCAATCATGATCACCTCACTATTCCATTCAATAACGGGTTAAACATCCAGATAAATGCTGAATAAATCTGAGCTCGAACTACTACTAATGTCCCAAACACTAAACACACAACTCAAATTTACAGTATTAACAGCGAGAAGAAGTAAAATGCCAACCATACTTTTGATTGTACCGATATTTTTGGGGCCTGTAATGAAACTATGCAGTGCAAATACAAGGCCTCCAAATGGTTTGACGAATAGCCTTTCCGAAACTTCTCAAACAATGTAATCACCATCATGAGAACCAGATCCTGCATCACTAGAGATGGACAATAGCTGCATCAGCTCAAGCCGATATTCCATACCCCTGAGGTAGTGACCCAATAGCATGCACCTACAATTATCAAAAAAGCCAAATTTGCGTCAATTAAAAAGTCTGATTATCTCATTTTAATAGGGGTTTCCAAATAATACAAATTTTTACCAGAATAAGAGACGAGCAAGATAATCCCGAGGGACTGATATGAGGGGTTGAAAATGAAGGGAGGTGTTCTCCACAAGCTCCGCACAGTCGTCCTTCCCGAAATTGAGGGTACCACCTGTCGCATTCTCCGACGGGGGAGGAGCCTTTGAATGCATCTTTGGAGAGAGAGTAGCCAGCAGACCATGTGCAACAGAGTGCATAGCTTCCTGAACCCCAGAACAGGTCGGCTCCGATAGCTCAGCTACCTGTGAATAGATTGGTTGATGTCCGTACCAATTAACCATAATAAGATAATTTATCCACTGATTTTCCCTTTAACTGCATGTTCAGTATTTCAAAATAGAACCTCCAACCCCTTTTCTTTCTCAAAACACTAGCTTTTGCTTGTTTCGATGTGAATTATTTCTATCAATCAAATTGCAGGTTTTGTTAAACTTAACAGCAATGCCATTAAATTCAACACTCGGTGCTCAGCAGAAGGAACTGTGGATTTTGCTTAAGTTAATAGCCGATAGCTGATGAAACCATTCAAGTTAACAAAACCCCCAATTAAATTGATGGAAACCACTAAATTCTAAAAAAAAAAGAAAAAGTTGAGGCGCTGATCACGAGAAGTTAGGGGGCTCATTTCAAAAGTGCAGACAGCTGAAGGGATTTCCATACAATTTTTCTGATTAGAATTATGACACTTGTTGATCAATTGGGCTCAGAAGTTCAAGCATGTGGTCCCTTCAAGTTTATGACTGAGTGTAGTTATCTTATTAAGCATCTAATGAAACTTTATTTGAATCAGCAATAAGGGGGCAGTAGACTTTGATAGTTGAGAGCCAAAAGCAAGTGGATCAAGAGACTCACAATTAACAGAATGAAAACGAATGCCCAAGATAACCTCCAATATCTCGATTTTCATTTGTTACATTATTAAATGATCATGACCGGAAATGTAGTGAAACTTCAAAAAGAAAAACATAACTTAATAGTCGGCAGAAAAGAAGAAACCAATCTATCTAAAATTATATGAACTAAAGACGTATCAGACCTTCTCAGGTTTTAGTGATCTTAAGTAGTCCAACAAGTCATTCTTTTCTTCTCCAACAAACTGTTGCATCTGTAGGGCGGAGTTTTTTCTTTTAACTTCATGCAATTCCTGTAACATTGTGAATAAAAACTTTAGTAAGTGGGAAGTTAAACGTAAGCATAATATAACAAACCTCTTGGCACAAACTCGATGGACCATATGTTTTTGCAAAAGTCTATGAGAGAGTCTTCAAAAGTAAAGCAGAAATATATCATCAAATCAAACATTAAAGAAGAGAGCAAGAACACTGAGGAGATTAATTCAAACTTTTCAAACTGTGGAAAATGTTAAATCATCATGTTTTAATGAACACAACGAAGCAAAATATAGTACGATAAAATCTCCGTGTTTTAATGAACACATAATCAAATGCATATCAGAAATTTCTCAAGGAAGTAAAATCTCCATCTCTTAAACTTATTGTTCAGAAATGAAGTATAAAAAGAAATGTGTAAACAAAGTATGATAAAAGAGGAGAAAACATCAGCTCCATCTTTAATTCTTTATTTCTATCAATAATTCAACAATATCATTTTCCAATTTAATTCAAAAAACACCTTGCTTTTTGTGAGAGTATGATTCTACCTTTTTCATAGAATTCAAACGAGATTGGAGGTGGAGAATATATTCTTTCACTTCAGGAGTTATGCCTCCTAGTCCTTCAGTGCCCATATTTTCACATAACTGCCCTTCATTACTTTCAGTGCTACATAGCATATCTTCTTCCCCAGAAAAACTGAACACTGTAGGAATTCGATCAACAAAGGCCTGACGACTATTATCTTCTGTACTTTCTGTTTCCTGATGTTCAGTGTCTTCTTCAAAAAGTTCTAGGTTTCTTTCAAATGATAGCCTATATTCGGCATTGCGGAGAGTATACCTGCAAAGTACAGATAAAGTATATTTGAGCTCCTAAACTTTTCAGGAAATACTACACGAATAAAAGAAAAAGGAGGTGAAGTTCTGTTTGTATCAACAGAATATGGAAATAAACCGACAGAAATTACAGAAAAGTTGCAAGAAGGCGCATGATGTTTGACACCTCTCAGCTAATTCCTAAGTTTTACAGAACAACAAGGCTATCAGTAGGGAGAATAGCATTGGATGAGTTTACAAAACCGTTTGAAAAGTTCATAGTTTCAAAACAAATAATTTTGATATGCATTTCAATGGATCTCCAACTCCTAACAGTGTTTCTGTTTATGCAAACACCTTACTTTACGCTTGACTTGATCTATAAGAACTCACATTACTGATACTGACTACTGAGACAACAACATCATATGACATAGCAAATACTCTACAAGGAATTGATCATTGGTTTCATTGAAGAGAGGAACCAAGAATTTAAGCAGAGTGAAAATCACTTTAATGTCTTTGATAAACACTGGAAGAAAGAGTCCAAATCTTCAACCTAGTGCGCCCCAATGGATAAATAACTTATCCTTACAATAAATATTTGACTTGTCAGGGTGGTTTTGTTAAGTATTAGAATCCTCTTGATCCCATAACTGACTGATGAATTATAATACATTAAGAAACAACATTAATCTCCATTAAAAGTTATGACATTTATATACAACTCAAGCCAGCTTCCTTGAACTTCTGAGCATTTAAAGCTCTCAGTACTATTTGCATATCACAAGCAACAGAAACCCAATTGAAGACCTACCACTAACAATGGTTCGTCTTTTTGTATACTATCCAAACTAAAAATATATCATATTCATTGTTAAAGAAGCATACCCAGTCGTCATGGAAGATACGAATAACTTGAAGAGGGGCTCCCAAAAGGCTTCTACAAGGACATGAAACTGATCAGACGGCAGTAAACCCAGCATGCCTGAAATGGTCCTTTTTATAGCATCAATTGTCTCAGCCGGTACATCCTTTTGGATGACGCTCACATCCAAAGGCTCTATATCGTGGATCAAATTCAAGAGAATCGACTTCTACAAACAAAAAATGATGAAAGCCTTGAGAAATTAACATGTGTAACAGTACAATGCAGAAATTAGCTGGATGATGGGATCAATGCAAGATATGTATGTATATTGTGAAAACAGGGAATTCTCCACTTGTGTATAGTAAATACCAAATTAGTATCACTACAACAAGATTAAAAAAACGCAGGTGAATAACTTAAAATTTAGATAGTCCTAACTCTTAAGGCCTCGCTCTTGTGGCTCTAGGAGTGTAAAGGCTAATAAGATGGTCTCTATAATTCTCTTAACTCTATAAAAGGGTCAAAATCTCTGTTTAACTTAGTGCCCCAGGCTAATACGATGGTCTCTATAGTTCTTTTAACTGTATAAAAGGGCTAAATTCTCTGTTTTATTTACTGTCCCAGAAATCCTTTTGCATGGCAAGCAAATTAAGTACAGCATTCATAAAAAAGAGAAAGAAAAACAAGACAGACAGCTTCTCGCATCTGAGTGGCTTAATATTTTGTTAACCCAGAGAAACCTTTGAGGACATGGCAAGGGCACTTCAATGAACTTGCTAGTTCACAAGCCTCTCAAAATAAGCATGAAGTAGCACAGCTAATGTATGCAGCCCCAGGGGGACCTATACATATCTAAAAGAAAGCACTCTAGTTGATAACAAGTTTTCCTGCTCAATTCGACAACCTACGCTCATCTCAAACAACAATTAGCATTCACAGAGTACAAAACCGGCCTCCGATAAGCATCGAGCATGAAGAGTTCATGAAAATTACATCTAAAAGTTACAAATAGGATTATAAGCTACTTCTCCCAAGCCTCAATTTAGCATCATAATCCAAAACTCGCATTAAATTCTTCCCGACAGGGGAAATTAAGACGCCGTAAGATCCAATTAGGAGAGTATTTCGCATCTAAATCAGATTAATTCCCGATAATTTCGGGAACCCTAAGTGAAACAGTGCCAGAAAACGAAGGCGGAGAATCCGAAGGGAGGAATTGCTAACGCTCACCTTGGAGAAGCTGCGAGGAGAGTCGCCCTCGGAATCGAGCTCGTCGAAGGAGGAGGAGGAGGAGGTGGAGAAGGAGGAGGCGGCGACGACGATGGCGGCTGAGGAGGAGGAGGCGAGGCGAGGGGGTTTCGAGGAATGGAGCGGAGGGAGGGGAGGGTGCGCCGAGCGCGAGGAAAGCGACGAAGGGGGGAGGAGACGACGAGGTCGTAGGAGGAGCAGAGCCCGAGGGGAGAATACGGCGACGCTCGGCATACCCGTCGCCGACTTCGCTCTCCTTCTCTCTCTCCCCCTCTTCTACGCCGTGTTCACCACTGCTGCTGCTGCTGTTGTTGTTGTTGTTGTTGTTGTGAAATTGGTGGGTGGGGTGTTAAGGGGAAGGTGCCGAAGAGGTGGCGTGGGGGCCGTGGGGCCGTGGGTGTGGGGTCGCGTAAAAAGAAGGGTGGGATTAAAATCCAGGTCCGAGGCTCATCTGCGGCCACGTCAGAGGTTTCGGGGCCCACCTCGTGACCAGCGCGAACGCCCACAAGTTTCGTTCGACGTTTCTCTTCTCCCGCTGATGATCATCATCAGACGTCCGTTTTTGTGGGCCCCGTTTTTTTGTTGAGATCTAACGTGGTGTACTGTGTCCATCTAAAATTCAGAAAAAAAAAAATAGAAAAATATATTTAACTTGACTTCCTATTAAAAATTATAATTTTTTTAATATAATTAAATAGTTCCTCTGCTAAATAGCTAATTTTTGGAATTAACTGACACAAAAGCAATAAATTTGTAAAGTTGATAAATTTTACGAATGTTTATACATAAAATTATATATTATTGTAATTTTAATGATAAGAATTTAATTGTCAAAATTTTGGAGTGGTGCAGAGGTCTAAATACACACAGTTTTTCTCACGAGCTCATTAGTTCGCTTAGCTCCTGTTTGTAAATAGAATTATTTGAGGGTAAAAGGATATTTTTTTTATTTTCAAACACATCAGGAGCTATGAGAATAACTTAACTGTTTTCATAGTAAAATTTCACTATATTTTTCTTTTCAAAATTATCCCTAATACCGAATGTAACATGTGAGTCAATTATATTCGATAGTAGATATTAAATTTAAATTTATATATTAGTAGGGAAGTAATATAAAATTTATAGCAAACAAATGGCATATACATTTTTTCATGATAAAAATAATTTTCAAAAAATATGATGAATAATTTATTATTTTTTATAAAATAGATCAAATGGAATGTTAAATTAAATATTATTTTTATGAAATATAATTTGATTTTGATTTTGATTTTGATTTTATTTTTTTGTAAGACTTTAAACCATTAATTAAAAAAAATAAATTAAAATTTAACAAGTTTTATTACATAATAAAACTTGAGAGCAAAAAAGTTCATTTAATCCAACTAAAACTCTTTATTTCTCTTATTCTTCGTTATCATACCAAACACAAAATCTTTTATTCCTGAAACATTTCAAACGCTTTTTTACACTAGTTTCGTATTTATACTTATCTGAAACCATCCCAAACATTTTTTTACACTAGTTTCGTATTTTATATTTATCCCTATAATAACTTTATCCCGTTACCAATCGGACCCTTATGATATGAATTGACAATACCATATAAATAAAAAACAATCAATATTTTAAAACAACTTAAGCTAAAAGAGCTTGAATTTAAAGTTTATTATTCTGATACTATATTCATATTAAATAATATAAAATAATTATTATTATTCACAAACTTAAACTATCGAAAAATAATAATAATAATAATATTTTAAATTTTTATAGTTAACAATGATTTTAAATAAAAAAAATTTATTATTATGACAAAGAAGAACTTATTTGGTTAAAACAGAAAATAGAGTACTCTTCTAGTGGGTTCTGATATTGGATCCCAAGATATACATTGTCGTACCAAATTAAGAGTTGCGTGTGTGGAAATTTGTTTTTCCTTCGAAATTTTAGTTAATTTTCTTTTGTATAGTATGTAGACTCCAAAATATATATCATAATTCAAATTAAAATCACAACATTAAATTAAAATTTGAAACGTAGTATCTCATACAGTAAAAACCCAGTCACCTTATTACATTATCTAAGAATAGTCAAACAATAGCGTAGTAATAATAATAATAATAATAATCTCAAATTTTGATGGATTAACGAAAACAGCTAAAAACTAAAAACCACGACTCGATCCAAAATAGAATCAGATTCTCTTAATATTGATCATGATTTTTATAACAAAGGAGATCTTATTAATGTAGGCTTTATATGCATGTTCTTTGGTACTAGTGATGTTCTTTGCTCCATCCTCAATCCTTCACCTCAAAGGAGCATGCATATACTTTTTTGCTCTCTTTTATTATATACAAATTTAACAAATTCATCCCCCTTGATCTCACTTTACCATCCATCGTGTTTATTATTTTATTAAAAATAAAAAGGCTAACGCTTCTATAATTTATTCGTAAAGTAATATTGTGCTCATTTTCTTGGTTTTATTATCAGAAAAAAATCTGTGAAAAAATAAAGAAGCTTAATTTGATAACTTACTCTTCGCACGAATTAACTAAACTTTAAAAATTATTGGTTGCATCTGATTATTTTGGATCAATTAATAGGTTTTTTTTCCTGCGCTTTTAGTGTTGGACATAATATGGCATCATATACTTATGATATAATTGGATATATATATATATATATATATATATATATATATATATATATATAATGACTATTAAGCACTAGGCAATAGAGAAGTGGATAGTGAATAGGAAAGGTGGGGATAATTATATGGATATGGTTTAGTGCGCACTATTTGCTGACCACAAAGATAATTATTCTTTTACAGTATTTTTAAGTGCATGCAAATATTTACATATTTACATATTTATATTTATAAAAAATAATTATATATTTTAAAAAAATAATGATTAATATTTAAAAATTTAAATTTTAAATTTAATTATTTTAAAAATATAAATAGTAAAAATTTAATGATTATTATATGAGATTTTAAATTTAATATTTAGTTACTTAAGTAACTTATAAACTTTAATATTTAGATTTTCAAATCCACTATCATCTATGTAACTTATAAACTTTAAGATAGCCAAGCAACTAAAGATTTAGAGATCCAATTTTATTAGCTAAAAAACATTCAATTTAAAAGATTATTATTACAAAATAGAATAGGGGTATTTTATTTTACAACAGAAAAATTGGATTAAAAAAAAGTTACGAGAAAGTAGAAAAGGACATGATCAATTCACCATCATCAACCGCGAGTCAACGGTTTAGCGCACGGGCCGAACAACAGCTGCATTGCTAAAAACTTAAAAAGGCGAACGCCACAAAGGAGGGCGAAAGGGGAGCACGAGCCCTCCTCTATGCCGCCTCCTCCTCCTCCTCCGCCTCCTCCTCCTCCCCTGGATATCGAAATCGTACTCCCCTCCCCCGTCCCCACCGCCTCCTCTTCTGATCCTCTTCCTCATACTGCGCACCAGAAATCGCCCCGTCCACCCTCCTCCTTCCCCCTTCGCCTCCTCTACCCCACCATGGCCGAAAACGAGGAGGCGGGGGAGGAGGAGGAGGAGGAGCTGTCCCTCCTCCCCATCCAACCCCTCGAATCCAAGCGCCGCGTCGCCGGCGAGGACGAGGACGAGGACGAGGAGCGCGCTTACGAGTCGAGGGAGAAAATCGTGGTGGCGATCGATGGCGAGGGGGAAGGGGACGAGGACGCGGACGAAGAGGGTGGCGGCGGTGGCGGATCTGTTCCGCCGTTTTCGTGGCGGAAGCTGTGGCTCTTCACGGGGCCGGGGTTCCTGATGAGCATCGCGTTCTTAGATCCGGGGAATTTGGAGGGGGATCTGCAGGCGGGGGCGATCGCGGGGTACTCGCTCCTGTGGCTGCTGCTATGGGCGACGGCGATGGGGCTCCTGATCCAGATGCTCTCGGCGAGGCTCGGCGTGGCCACGGGGCGGCACCTCGCGGAGCTCTGCCGCGAGGAGTACCCCACGTGGGCGCGCCTCGCGCTCTGGTTCATGGCCGAGGTCGCCATGATCGGGGCCGATATCCAGGAGGTGATCGGGAGCGCCATCGCCATTAAGATCCTAAGCAGAGGGTTTCTCCCCCTTTGGGCTGGTGTCGTGATCACCGCCATGGACTGGTGAGAACATCACTTCTCCCCCTCTATTACATGAATAAGCTCTTCTTTTGTTATTCTAGTTGTGGACCTACAATGGAGATCTCATTTTCGTTTGAATTTCCGAATTTACAGCAGACAATCGATTAGGATGGTTTACAATCTGAGGGTTGCAGACAGATGCTTCCTCAGATTCTGCAATTTCTTTCTGCTTTAATTATTTTGTCGACACTCTGGGTCTATAGTTGGTCCTTTTCGCTGACATTGATAGGAATGGACTTTATCTACTCGAAATTCAAGTCTACCGTCTTCGAGCCTATAGTATTTTGATGGGAATTTTTAGCCCTTGAAATAGTCCATGCATCAGTCGAATATCCAAGTAAATTATTAACATTAGCTCTATACATTACTCTTTAATGGTGTTAGAAAATACAAAGTGTCTGTGCTATGGCATGGACGATTTTCTGAAAGTCATTCAAATAATGATAAATTTGTTTTCTAATCTAGCGGCAGAGTCTTATGTATATCTTCTTTTAGTTAACGTTATATCTACGAAGTTGAAATGGTTGCAATTCTATTTGAAAGAAGGAAAATGTAATACTTTGTCTTGTGCATGTTGGATTAATCTTAATTTTTGGCTCTTTATCAATCCATCAAGATGAAGGCAAATCCTTAAATTATAAGTAGTTTCCTTAATTCTTCATCTTAACTATTTCCATATTTGTAAATATTTTGTAGAATTGCCCTTAATTTACGTGTTTAAGTTGCAATCTAAAAGGTAGTTCTTATTTTAAGTTGTTTGTTATTGATAGACAATCACGAAAATTTATTAATTCATATGATGCCATTAAATCGTTGAGCTGTCCACCAGTTGACTGTGTAATGTGTTTATGGGGAGAAGTCTTAAATGTTTGTGGTGAATTTGGTCTTGTAGAGGAGCCATCTATTATGCATGGGTTATTTTTGGGGCTGACTTGTAGTTTTCTATTCGGCACTATGTTTTTCGAAATGTCATAACCATATGATGTGTTATGTGATAGATATTCTTAGTACTTCACTGTTTCTTGTGATCGCCCTTCTACTTTTCCCTGTACTTTTCGTGATATACCATAATTTTCTGTTGTGGAGACCTTGTCCTGATCACTTTATGGCAGCTTTATTTTTCTTTTTCTTGAGAACTATGGAGTAAGGAAACTAGAAGCTGTATTTGCACTTCTCATTGCAACAATGGCCTTTTCCTTTGCTTGGATGTTTGGTGAGACCAAACCTAGTGGAAAAGAGCTTCTCATGGGTAAGCACCTAACTGCAATAACTATTTGTATTTTCACCTTCAGCTACTGCTGTACTGTCTTAATTAATTCTTCTAAAACCCTATTTGATCCACTTTTCATTTGACAGGTATTTTAATTCCGAAATTAGGCTCAAAAACCATTAGGCAAGCCGTTGGTGTTGTCGGCTGTGTTATTATGCCGCACAATGTCTTCCTACATTCAGCTCTTGTACAGTCCAGAAAAGTCAATCCAAACAAAGAAACCCGTGTTCGTGAAGCCATTAGATATTACTCAATCGAGTCAACTGTAGCCTTGATTGTCTCCTTCATGATTAATCTATTTGCGACAACAGTTTTTGCAAAGGGATTTTATGGTACTAAAGAAGCCGAGAGTATAGGTCTTGAGAATGCTGGGCAGTATCTACAAAAGAAGTTTGGCGGGGGGTTGTTCCCTATTCTTTACATATGGGGAGTTGGGTTATTAGCAGCTGGGCAGAGTAGTACGATAACTGGCACTTATGCTGGACAATTTATAATGGGTGGGTTCTTGAATCTTCGATTGAAGAAATGGGTTAGGTCGTTGATCACTAGAAGCTTTGCAATTGTGCCGACTATCATTGTGGCTCTGTTCTTTGACAGATCTGATTCTGCACTGGATATTCTAAATGAGTGGCTTAATGTGCTCCAATCAATTCAGATCCCATTTGCCCTTGTTCCGCTGCTGACCTTGGTATCAAAGGAGCAAGTTATGGGGGTATTTAAAATTGGTACCAACACTCAAGTAAGTGACATCCAAGATTTCTATTCTATTAGGTATTTGCCTATTTGCTAAAATTGCACAGCCCAGTTTGAAATGGGCATAAATTGGAAAGTTTTGCTTTTAGTCTTTTACCTACTAACCTTACATTGTTTTTGGTTTCATAAAATTCTGTTAAGTTCTGTCATTTTCTTTGGAAAGGTCAAAATTAAATGATTTCCGTCAAAAAAAGTTACAAAACAAGTTATCAAATAATAGAATATTCTATTTAGATTACAAAATTTTCGATAAGAAATGTTGCAAATATTTTAAGGCAATGTAGAAAAGTTGAAACTTTTGAATGCATTTGTTTGCAAAGAGTCAAAAACATGCATGCCTCAGCTTAACTCAAAAGTACTTGTGTTCTTCGAAGGTGCACATTCAGCATTAAATTATTTGTTTGTTGATCTACACTAATTAAAATTAACATAGACAAATCTAGTTCCTTTATACATGTATCTTATCATGCTTTTAAAATGGATTTTCAACGATCTCCGCCTATTTGTATACAGTAGTTTATGATTGTTTTTGAAAACTTATATTGAAGAAATTTGTTGCTAGTTAGACAGCACACACTATATAATAAATTTAGCAATTTGGCTTTTTTTTAAGCTTTTGCAATAGATTATCTGATTGCAATAATTGATTAATAACATTGACAAGTAGACTACATTAGCTCGACCCGTGTGAATATTATGGTTCGCATGTCTATTGTTCTTTGATGGACTGATTTTATTTTTTTCGATGTCTCCTTATATTTTTAAGTTCTCATTCATCTTTTGGTGTTTTTTGTTTTTGCTTTTTTTTGTATGTAGATTGTAACCTGGATGGTCGCCGCTTTACTGATAATAATTAACGGGTACCTCTTGTTGGATTTCTTCTCTTCTGAAATCCGTGGCCCATTGCTAGGCACTTTTGTCTCTGCAGCTATAGCTATTTACGCCTCATTCATAATTTATCTCATTCTCCGCGGCAGTGAGTTTTCAACTCGGCTTGTCTCAGAAATCCGAAAGAGATTCTCATGATTAGAATTTAGAAGTATAGCGACATCACCGAAACATAGAGAGAATAAATTTGATTTACCATTATTTTTGGGACATCAGTGACACTGTACAGCAAAGATGTGAAAAATCAGAGAGTATGGCGCTTGTATTTTCATGCAACAAGTACTCACATAATGCAATAGACTAAAATTACAGGAGACCGACCCCCTTACAATTATCTGAGTTTTTCTCTTTTTCATCAAGAGATACTACCCTCTCACTTCCTTCCTGCATGTTCCACCTAGGGAGATATCTAAATATTGCTATTGGAGTAGAATGTAGGCTACAATCGGTTAATCTTTGGAGGGTGGCATGAGAAGAAGGGTTTTTCTCGTATTTTGGAAGACTAAAGTGTTGCGGCGAAATTATGCGAACAGAAATTTTGGCTTACTCGGCTGCGGTGTTGAAGCAGCCAATATTAATTGTTGTACTAATACCTGTTATATTTCTCTTCTTTATCAGCTTAACCAATTCATATAGCCATATACTAGATAGATATTTTCTCTACTACATCCATCATTAGAGAGTATTGTCTAAATACTGCATGTAGTTACTTTTCCTTGTAAGAATTCCAACGATTGTGTAATAGTAGAACGACACTGGAAGAGGAATAAGCAAGTTATATTTGTTTGCCGAGCCTGCTAGCTATATATTCTCTCAGAGGCTTTGTTATTGAACATTTGAAGTTTATTCGTGATTCACATGGATCATCATCTGTATTGCATGCATTTACATTTTTCTTTTTCTTTTTTTTATCTCGACTTGTATGTCGGTATTTCTATTCTTTTCATTTCACTTGCTGCGGTAAACTGGTTTCGTTTTGCATGTCGATGTAGTTCCCAGATGCTGGGATTTTATGTTAGGGTTGTGGGATCGAGAAAGCCCATACATGGCATGGGTGCCTAAACTGGGTCTTGAAGACCTGCTTACCGAATGAGCCAAGCTGTGGGCTCACGTCCCCGCTTACCAACTTTTAAGCCCATCATCTTCGGCTGGTCCAAAGAGAAGTTTGTCGCTGCGTTGCCGAGAAACTGCAAGCTACAATATCGCCTCAGTTATCAACTGCTTAACTTTGATTGTTTAATTTGCTTCGATCATATCATTAACAAAATCATTTTTACTATCTATGTATCAAATTGAGTGAATGGTAACAAAATTCAATAAATCAATCTCTCTCTCAAATTTTAATTTTGTTACTAAAAGCGGTCCATCCCATCCGGTACATCCATAAATTTCATTTTTATAATATTTCAACCGCCAGCAAAACTCTAAGCCCCCGTTTGGATGTGGTATAAAGGGGGGATATCCCCCCTTTATACCCAAACGGGTTTGGGATATCCCCGTTTGGGGATATCCCCCAAACGGGGATATCCCTGGGTATGGGGTTGGGATATCCCAACCCCAACCCCATACCCCGTAGAATAGGTTGGCCCGAATGATTCTCTCTCTCCCCGTGATCCCTCTGCTCTTCACACACCCCGAGACCCCTCCTTCTCCACTCCTCATCTCCTTCTCCACTCCTCGAAACCCCTCTTCGTCGCCGATCTTTGCTCCTTGCTCCCCCTCGCCGTCGCCGATCTGTGCTCCTTCATCTCCATCTCAAGTGCACGAAACCCCATTGTCGTCGCCGATCTGTGCTCCTTGGTCCCCCTCGCCGTCGCCGATCTGTGCTCCTTCATCTTCTTCTCAAGTGCACGAAACCCCTCCTCGTCGCCGATCACCGCTCGTCGCGGCCCCTCGTCGTCACCGGACTTTGTGAGAGTGATCCTTGTGGGTTTCTTTGCCGTGGAAGCTTGGTCGTCGAGCTTGTGGGTTTATTTTCTTGCTTCGCCGATCTTTGTTCCCCGCGCCCCCTCGTCGTCACTGGACTTTGTGAATATTTATCCTTGTGGGTTTCTTTGCCGTGGATCCTTGGTCCTCGAGCTAGTGGGTTTTTCTTCTTGCTTCGCCATCTGTGCTCCCCGCTCTTCCCCCTCGTCGCCGGACTTGGTGAGTGCATCTCCTTGTGGGTTTTTTGTTCTTGTTCCCGCGGCCATCGAGCTTGTGGGTTTTTTTTTTTTTTCGGTTCTTCGCCGATCTGTGATCCCTGCTCCCTTCTTCTCAAGTGCACGAAACCCCTCCTCGTCGCCGATCACCGCTCGTCGCGCCCCCTCCTCGTCGCCGGACTTTGTGAGAGTGATCCTTGTGGGTTTCTTTGCCGTGGATCCTTGGTCCTCGAGCTAGTGGGTTTTTCTTCTTGCTTCGCCGATCTGTGCTCCCCGCGCCCCCCCCTCGTCGCCGGACTTGGTGAGTGCATCTCCTTGTGGGTTTTTTGTTCTTGTTCCCGCGGCCATCGAGCTTGTGGGTTTTTTTTTTTTCGGTTCTTCGCCGAGCTGTGATCCCTGCTCCCTCGTCGACGCCGGACTTGGTCAGAGATAGTCCTTGTCGGTTTTTTAGCCTTGGAATCGTGGCCATCGAGCTTGTGGGTTTTTATCCGGTGTTCGCCGATCTCTGGACCCCGCACCTCCTGGTCGTCGCCGGTCTTTGTGACAGCAACTCCGGTAATTGTTGCTCCCTGTGTGTGTTGTTCTCAAGTTGGTACGATCTGTGCTCTCCGCTCCCGATCTCTGTATTCCGTGTGCTTGGATGCTTGTTGATCCCTGCTTCCTGTACCAAAGGTGTCCCGAGCTTCATCTCTGATCCCTCCCTGTACCAAGGTTGCCCCTTCGGTTGCTCGCTGTCCCCTCTACTGATCTAGCTCTCTGCCTTCAAAGGTGCATCCCTTTTATTTTTTTGACATTGCTGCTATTATCGGATATAATAGGTTGATAAATGACTATGCTATGTCATTAGAATGATTTGTTATGTTGGCTCCGGCATATGTATGTTTCATCGGTTATGAGTTGGTGATGAAAATATAAAATGTTGGCGATGATGATGGTTACCATAGGCATTTGATGGATGGCATGGATTTCGAATCCACTGCAACCCCATGCTTGTTGGAAACTAGTTGAGCCCGTGTACATATAAAGGCGATGATGACGGTTGCCATATGCGTTTGATGGATGGCATGGATTTAGAATCCACTGCAACCCCATACATATTGGAAACCACATGAGCCCTTGTACATAATAACCCACTATTTCAATTTTGTGTATATGACAAACATTTTTGCCAACATTTATCTTTACTTTTATGCCTCAACCGTCATTTTTTAAATTAAATACTATATTATGTATTTCTCTATTTACCATGCAAATTATGACATGCCATCCCCTGTTATGCAATTAGTAATATGGTAAGCATCACATGTCTTCTTAATTGAATGGTAATTATATTATTGGTTTTAGGGTAATGCCAAAAATATTATAAATATATTGTGTTATGCCAAAATATATAAAGTAGAACATATATTATGTACAGATGCGTCCTTTTAAGAGAGTGTTCAAGGCCGGTCAATCTAGCCGATCAAACATTGGCAACATCCAAGACAATACAATTCCAAATGAGGGTGCTAGTCGATCTCGCGCCCAACAATCGCCTCGAACACCAAACTGGAGTGAGGCCTTGGATGCATGTCTGTTATCTTTGTTGACTGAGGAACATACTCTCGGCAACAACGTGAATGGATCATTCACTAACCTCGCGTGGGTTAGGATTGTAGCGGAAATAAATAGTCGAAATGGTTTAAACCTAACAAAGGAGCAGGTGAAGAATAGGTTGAAGGTGTTGAAGCGCACTTTTTCGTTGTACCATTGCTTGGTCAACAAGAGTGGTTGGGGATGGGATTTTATCCGCCACATTCCCACGGCAGGCGATAGTTGTGACTGGGATAGCGTGATCTTGGTAACGTGATTTAATTTATCTTTCATTAAATTTTTTTCATAATGATTAGCCTTACTAATATAATTAACCTACGTCCAGAAAAATCCAGCTTATGCGAAATGTAGGGATAGGCCATTTCCTTTGTATAAGGATCTGGAGTTTCTAACTGAGAAGACTACCGCAACCGGTGCATATAGCTTTTCTTCACTCCATCCAGCCACTACAACAATAGTTAGCTCCTCCTCATCATCCCCTGGTGAGGATGATACAAACATAGCTCCAAGATTATCAGGATTACACCTCTTACCTTTTCAATTTGAAGCAGGGTCCTCTGGGCCATATATGAATGAATTCATGAAAAGTCCACCACCCGAAAGGTCACCTAGCCCTCACATTCCAAACAAGACAACTAGTGGGTCGGGGTACAGCTCGGCAGGCAAAAGGCATCGTTCCCCAGTACCCGAGCCTAGCCAACGGACCAACCGTCCGTCAACTGGTGGTCGTCGGAAAAAAACTGAGGGCATATCTGAATGCGTCGTCGAGATGCTTCAGCTGGGCAAAGAAAAATTAGATCTGGTGAGGCAGATGTATAATAAGGATGCAGAAGGTCGACGACCCATTCCCAACATCGAGGATTGTTTGCGGCGCCTATATAATATGCAGGGGCTAAATGATGACCAGGTCTTGGCTGCCGCCGACGCTTTGAAGGATGGGCAAAATCGTCAAATTTTCATGTCAATGAATAACGATCTTGCTTACAAGTGGGCACAGCGGCAGATAGCAAAAGATATTCAGATGTATCGTCAATTTTTCCCTGGTCCTTAGTGGATATTTATATAATCTGTTTGTAATTTCAGGACTTTAAATACAAGCTTTGTAATAATTAGTATCGAAACTTTCCGTACATTTTAGTATAGTTTTTGTAATTTATTATCCCGCACTGTTACTACTTTAAAACCCAATCATGTGATATTTTCTAGATTAATTTGTAATTTATTATCCCGCACTGTATTTTCCTCTTAAATGCTTGTTTGAATCCATCTATACATGTTAAGTAATGTCTACTTAGTATGATTGTTCGCTAAATTGGTACAATATCGTTGCAGATATAATGGATGATTCAATTTACCACACTGAATGTTGCTCCCGTTTTGTTGCAATGTTGTTGACTATATTAGATGATGATGATGAGTTTTGGGGGGCTGTTCTACTCATGCTCATTGTTGAAGGATACATCGATGATCTCAACATTTAAATTATTTCATGTACTATTTTATTATGTATTTGCTTGCTGTAATCGGCGAGATGATTGTTTGAGATTAATTTAAATAAGTATTATATCATTTATGCGTACTATCAATATTTGCTCACTGTCATATATTAACGTGCAGTTGTAATGGATGATTCAATTTATCGACGTGTATTTTCCTCGGCATTCCATGCCAATTTGTTCGATATATTGGATGATGATGATGACTATTGGGTGCAACTCATAATTATGCTTATTGACGGAGGATGTATAGATGATACAAGTACTATTAGCAGACAACCATGTCGCACCCGTCCATTTACGGGCCATCAGTTTATTTGTGATATTCTGAATGGTCATCCAGAACGGGCGTACAATCATTTTAGAATGACGACACCTACATTCATTGCTCTCCGCGATGACCTTGTTGGGAAGGGCCTTTTAAAAGGTACACGGAATCTGACTGTTGACGAACAGTTGGGAATTTTCCTATTTTGTATAGGACACGGTGTTGCAAATAGGGTGCTTGCTGAAACTTTTCAACATTCGGGGGAAACGATAAGTCGTCATTTTAACAATGTACTCCGGGCCATTATTCAAATAAAAGATGATTATTTAACTATGCCGCCAAGTAATAGTGGAGTGCATTCAAGAATAAGTGAAAATCTAAATTTTCATCCGTTCAAGGTAAGAGACAATAATTTTTCCGCACTACATATGTAAATTTTCATTGCTGCATTGGTAATGTACTATATTGTGACATTAACATATGTAGAATGCAATTGGGGCGGTGGATGGTACGCATATTCCGGTTATGGTAGAAAGGGATAAATAACCACGATTTCGTTGTCGCAAAGGATATACATCGCAAAATATGATGGCAGCTGTATCCTTTGATCATATATTTTTTTATGTATGCACCGGTTGGGAAGGCTCTGCAGCTGATATGCGGGTACTCAGATGGCCATGTGAAAGTGGAGGTTTTACAGTTCCTGAAGGTAAAATTTAAGGATTAAGTTTTTTATTGCTCTCTTCATTATTATTGGTTTAATTAATTTATTACAAGTTGTATACCCTTCTGATATATATACAGGAAAATATTATCTGGTCGATTCCGGTTACGCGAATACCGATCGATTTCTGGCGCCGTATAGAGGCGAGCGTTACCATCTGAGTCAATATGACAGTAACACACGTGGTCGTATACATCGTTCGCCGAAGGACTTGTATAATCATCGGCACGCCCAACTAAGAAATGTGGTAGAGAAGACATTTGGAATTTTAAAGAAGAGATTTAAAATATTAACTGTTGCTACACCGTTTCCTTATAGAGTGCAGTGTCAAATAGCCATGGCTTGTTGTGTGATCCACAATTTTATTCGACGGCAACAAGGAGATGATAGATATTTTACCGAAGCAGTAGAGCCAGAGCCTCCAGAGGTTGACGTGGAAGCGACCACTACAAATTATAGTACATCAGAGTCACGGCGGGGAGACGACATTCGCACACATATTACCGATGAGTTGTGGAATAATAGAAGTTAGATAAATCATTGTAACTGACTAAAAGTTTGTAAATATTAGATTTACTGGTGTAATATTATGCTAGTCAGCTTGTAAAAATGTTTTATTTGTTTATATGTAATGTTAAGTGGACTGTTAATTAAAAACTCATATTTTTCGGGTATGATGTAATTTGAAATATTATTGTGAGTTGGTTATTGTTTGATGCTAATTTCCCTTTATTGTTTGTTCTTTAATGGTAATTAATAAATCTTTGTTATACTGAATGATTTTGTCAAATTTTTTAATTCATAAATGTATTGAGCAACAGATTGTTGTAAATCTTAATTTTTATCATGCGTATGTATAAATCATTTATAAAATAATATTATTAAATTTGATTTAATAAAATTATAATTTTAAATATAAATTAAATTTAATTAATTTTTTAATCGTGAAATATTATAATTTTTAAACGTTAGAAATTATTTTTAAGACAAATTAAAATTAAATAAAATTTTATATAGTATATAATTAATTAAATCGGACGTAAAATATTAATGAATCTAGTTAATAAAAATTATTAATTTTAAAATTTATACAATATTTTTATAATTTTTTTAAAATTTATATAAATTTATAAATTAAAATTTTTTCGTTTTATCTTTACCCTCTACTCTCTCTCTCTCTCTCCCCGTCCCTTCCCAAGGCATGCCTTGGGAAGGGGCGTTTCCCTTTTTAAATATTATAAAAGATATTTAAATTTTAAATTTTAAATATTATAAATTTTAATTCTTTTTTAATATTATATTTTAATAAATCTGAAAATTTTATATTTTATTTAAAATTATTAATTTTAAAATTTATACAATATTTTAATAATTTTTTGAAATATTATTGTGACATCGTTATTGTTTGAAATTAAATTAAATTTTTAATCGTGAAATATTATAATTTTTAATCGTAAAAAATTATTTTTAAGATAAATTAAAATTAAGTAGAATTTTATATAGTATATAATTAATTAAATATAATATATATGATTTTTTATAATTAAATAATTCTAATATATTTTTTAATTATCACATTTATAATATACATAAAAGTAAATGTCACATCGTCATTAAACAAAAAAGTCAACTTTATATCTCTTATTCTATATCCCCAATCCAAACACCTATTTTCTTATACCAGGTTTAAACCAGGTTTAAGCCTCATTCCCAACCAAACACAATTTAGATTTAAATCAGATTTATCCCTTATTTTATATCTATACCTGGTATAACTCATTTCGGTATAAGCCACATCCAAACGATAACTAAAAGAAAAGAGGTGGCTAGCTAGAGGCTTGGTGGTGGCAGTGGGGAGTGATGCTATTAGATTCCCCGTGGAGTGATGCTATTAGATTCCCCGTGGCACGGAATTCTTTGTACCTTACTGCCTCTTCAAGTAGGGAACAAAACCTAAAGTGGTTCACGTGAACGACTCGCGTAATGTGTAATCACCAAATTAACAAATCTTAAAAGATATAGGTTACGCCCTTTTCTTTTCTTTTCTTTTCTTTTTTTTTCTTTTTTCTTTTCTTTTTATTATTGTAAGGCAATTGCCAATTGACTGAGCACAAAATTATTCATTCAACTCCTTGTTGTGATAGCTAGTAAGAGTTACAAAATGTTGACTCTTAATTTACAATCCACAAGTAGACTTAAATCTGACCATTATTATTTTAAATTCTGAAGCGACTTCTTATACATAGAACTCTTTAATAATCTTTATTAAACAATATTACGTACGGGCCATACGGACACATAAAACGATACAAGCCAAATTAAAAGATAGCTAGCTGGTTGCATGAAAGATCGTGCATGGCGTGCATGCATGCATCAAACATCAATTACGTACGTACGTAGGGTGACACTACAACGCAATAAATCTAAGGACACTTAGGGCGCCTCCTACGGCCGTGGCCCGTGAACTTGTCGCGGTAGCACGGGCACCTGTCCTTGTTTCCGTAGGTCCCGGGGGCACGCACCGGCACTCCTCGCAGCACAGCCCGCAGTACTTGAGGCACCGGTCCTGCTCGCTCGCCTTCGAGCACCTCACCTTGCATTTTCCCTTGCAGAATGCTGCATGCGTAACCACAAAATACATACATACATACATACATATATATATATATGCGACGACACATGCAACTTATTATATACTACCTAGCTTGTCACACCTATTAATTTGTTAATAAAAATATATATATTAACGAAGATTATGTTTTATATATAAAAAAAAAACTAGGGGAGTAATGACACCTGAAACAGCCACGGTGGCTTGGAAATGATCAGAAACCAGGAGGAGGAAGAGGAGGAGGAGGAGGAGGAGAGGAGCTAACGTGTTGTAGAAGAGCTTCATGATTCTCGTAATGCGGGATCGATCAGCTTGGTGAAGCTGAGGAGCTAGCTAGGGGCTTGTTTAATGTTTATAGGAGTGAGATAGGGAGATGGAGTGAGGTGGTAACTGGTAATTAAGGTTACTTGGGTGTGAGAAGGGCAGGATACAGTACAGTACGATATATATATATATATATAGTCTAATTAGTTCTGTCAACTAAAAAAGAATATATTATTTAGTTTTTGATTTGCAAAACTCTACTAGGCTATATTGATTACATAATTTATACTAATCTCAAAGTACATTAAACATGATCTATTGGTTTACCTGCATGTGCTAAAGGCTTCAAGGGAAAAGCACGCATTGCATGGAACAGCACGTGAGTGGGAGGTCGGTGTTGCTTTGCTTGCTTTTTTAATTAGCTTGTGTTTCCTGGATCCCATTTTACGACGCCCACGGGCTAGGCTTTTATATATATGGTGCGTACGTACACTACAAAATATATATATATATATTTAAAAATATATTTTTTTATAATTAATTATACTTAAAAGCGTCTTAATATACTCTAGCGATGCATTTAAAAATATCGGTTAAAACGACGGCAAATAAAAAATCGCTACGTATATATCAACGCTTATGCCAAGTGTCGGTAAAATATTTTCTGACGCTTTAAATTATCAAAATTTTTTAAAATTTTAATTTATATGACCACGCTTTTTAAAATTTTGTTATATTATAGAGACACTTGGGGAGTCTAAAATATGTTCTTATAGCTCTGTCATGTGAGATGGTCTCTGTTTTCTGGAGCATAGACTGGGCCGATGGGCCTGGATTGTTACATTATTATTGCGTAGCTTTATTTTTAAACTGGGCTATATAGGCTTTTTAAAGGAAAAAAAAGAAGCTTTAATTTAAATAGCTGGGCTGCGACTAATGGGTAGTGATCTAATAGGCCTTTGGTGATCTAAATATTTCTACTCCTGTCGAGCATATGTTTGGCGATCTTGAAATAGTTTGATTTTCCAGACTTCCTATATCTATCGTATATGAAGTGAGAGGACTGACCTGAGACGGATCGTACATGAATTTGGATATCGTATCGCAGACTGGGCACTTTTCCGTGAAACTCACGGACAGGTTAAGTCACACGCAGTAAAAATGGAAAAAATAAAGGACAAAATAATGCAACCGAATTTATTCCAGTGCTCAGTAGTGTTGTGTGTGTGTGGGCCAAAACTAACTTCATTACCCAGTAACAATCTATATGTGTTGCATATATGCCATGTGAAAAAGTTTGACTAGCAGGAGTACTATCTCCCTTCAATTACTCTTACTAACAACATTCTCCTGTTAACAGCATGCAGATGCAGTTTCTCTCTCTCTCTCTCTCTCTCTCTCTCTCTCTCTCTCTCTCACTCACTACATCCCTTCCACTCCAAGCATCATTAAAGTGTAAGCTGTTTAACAAGCAAAACCACATGAAGGGAGTGTCCTTACCACCTGCAGCCTCATCCTCTCACTTACCTTCTCTTCTTGCTTTTCTTTTTTACCCCCCACCTTTAGGCTTTATCTTTCCCTGCTGCCACTGTCCTCTGGGGAATGAAATGTACACCATCCTGGTTAGAGAGAGAGAGTGCAAATGCAAAGGTAACAAACCCCACCACTTGGTGCTTCAAAGTTTACAATGCATGTGGTTCAAAAGAGCATGGACATGCTGATCCTTGGCATGACCCATGTGTCATGTCATGCCCAACCCCTGTGCTTTTGTGAAGAGAAAAAGGGTTGTTGTGGATCCCAATTCTCTGATTTGGATCTAATCATATCACCAAGGAACTGAGTAGTAGGGTGTACTACCAATAAAAGCAAAATTAGAATCAAGGCTTAGTTTTAGTTTATTTATTTATTTTTTCATTTAATTTGAATTCTGATTCCAACTATGGTTCAGAATTAGCTGTTCTTTTCTTATAAAAAATGGTGAGAGTTCTATATATATATATATATATATCATATTAATTTAAGTCTTTCACCTCTAATAATAGTTAACAACTATATAAATGAAGGGAAAAAATCAGGATAAAACATGATAATTAGAGACACATTAATTTTCATTTAAAAGAATCAATTATTATTCAAAAAAAGATTCCATCTTTTTGTGCAGTAATATTACTACTAGCTAGAGCTTGAGAGTCTGAGATTGCTCTTTATCAAGCAGATTCAATGTACTTACTAGCTACACATGGAAACATATATATATATATATATATATATATATATATATATATATATATATATCGGTTAAATTAAATATATTATTATGTCAATAGCAAATTTGTATTGTGTTAATGCCACCAGCCTATAGCTTTATATATTAGCGGACTCATTTGATTGGACTCGAGATGATTTTGGTCAGTTCTAAATACTAATTGTGCTCGTGGATCGGGTCCAGATACTTTGCATCAAGTACCTGCCTCATGGGTCCGATCGGACCACTATGGCTCCGCCGAATCCGTGCACGGTTCAGATGAATGAACATGGTGCGGGCCAGGGTGCGCCATGCAGAACACAACTCTAGCAAATCTAAAAGAGAAAAAAAAGAGTGGTGGGAAGTGGTCAAGCTTATATGATTTAGAATGTACGTGAGACCTAATGTGATGAGGTATGGGCTAATTTTTGGACAAAGAAGAGGTGACATAGTAATTAAAGAGGGTCCAAAAACATGCTATGCTCATCAGCAAGAAAAAGAGAAGAAAATGAATAAATGATAATATATATATATATACATTGGTGAGAGATGTACTCCCATGAAAAGATTTAATTAGAGGATTATGTTTGAAATTGCTCTAATATTGTTTGAAACTCCCAAGCCAAGGAGAATTTAACCGGATTTTGTTAGATATGAACACTACAACAAAATTAGTTTATAGGGACACGTGTTTGTGACATTTTTGTATAAGTGTCCTATCTATATTTCATCTATATCCAAAATTAGATTATAGGGACACATTTTTGAAACACATTACAAAAATGTGTCGCTATACACCCCAGCGACGGCACATATAGCAACACTAACCATAAGTGTTGGTATTTTTGCTAGCGATACTTTTTTTAGATTTTAGAAACACTTAAAAGTGTCGCTATAGCATAATTTTATTGTAGTGAAACTTGTTTACTTTTTTTTATCATAATAATGAATTCCAAAAGCAAAATAGGTCTCTAACAAATCATTCATTGTTGAAGAACAAGATGCATAATCTTGAATAGTCGTAATGACGATGATAGTATTGATCAATTAGAAGTCACGCAGGAAGGCGAATAATTCCTTATGATCTCATGATTTAGCTATACGTACTGGAATACAAATGGTAAAGCAAAAGATGTGCGTACGTAATTAGTATTTAGTAGTGTTGTTTGTAAAATTCCAGTTCAATTAAAGAGACTTTGGAATTAAAATACAGGAGATTAAACTTCCAATTCTTTAAACAAAAAGAAAATTACTACTTACACGCAGGCATATGCAGCTGTAATTAATTAATGACAAGTATATATCATAATGAAAAGATAAAAAGAGAAAAAGTTAATTAGGATATATACAATAATATATTTCATATTCCAGATATTTGGAACATAGGATACCTCACGATACCTTTTGATGGGGAACTTTCATATGTAGTGGCCAATGCCCAGGAGAGGACACTTTTTGCATTTAGCAAATAGTAATAATTAAGGTACCGAGAATTGAGCATCAAGGCGATAAAAATTCTGAAGCATTGCAACTCGAGAGTACGTAGCACCTGTGAAATACAAAACTTGACGGAGATACTTTTTAATGTGAGATTATTTTATTTATCTCCCATGCATTCACGCAGCTTAAAAAATAACACTATATATGTGATCGATGTACAATAGATAAAATTGTTTCACTTTAAATACCATCTAAAACTTTTATTCGTTACTGAATACGAAATTATATTATACAAATAGGCATTACTCAAATCATGTATGAGGCATCATTTGGAGCACTTTGTACGTAGTATTGAATTTGGAGAATATATATATATATATGTTCGAGAAATAACTCCATACAATAGATCCTATTCATCCCTCCATTTTTCTCTCTCTCTTTTTTTTTTTTTAATTGTGACTGTTGATATCCAAATGAATACGAACAAATTAAAACTCATTTTTAACTTGCATTCACGATTATCATCCCCTTCTCTGAAGCACAAGTTCTTTCTCCTTCAAATTGGTCATTAATTAAGGCCGGTTTAGTAAAGCCCTCTCCGATCATATATATATATATATGTCAACACATTTGACATTTTTCAAACTTTTTAATCCAAGATCAGCACACGAAGCAATGACACCAAACCACTGAGATTCTCAATAATAAGACATCGAAAACGATTGAACGGGGAAGAGAATTCGAGTCCTAGTTGAGAAAACTATTTGGATAGTATTCTAAACCCCAATTTTGCGACGACAAAAGAAGAAAAAGAAAAAAAAATAGAGGAAGGAGCTGAAACGAGTGGGCTCCATTGTTTTTTGGTGCATTAATTTGAAACCTCTAGGCAGGTCCCATGCATGTACTCATTTGATCAGGCATTGTAGTGCAACTCAACGTCACCAGATATATTGCTTCATGCATCGTTTTATATACTAATGTATATATATATATATATATTTGTTACTGTTTTCGACATAGTAACTTTCGAACGAATTTTTGTATATTCTTTTATTCTCTATATAATTTTGTCTTTTAATTTACATTTTTGCTTGAATGCAAATCCAAATGCGCGCATCCATGCATACACTTAACACAGATGCAAAAAATTGAGCTATTAATCTACATCGATCGATTTACACGCTTTTTGAACAAGTCCACAA
Source organism: Tillandsia fasciculata (assembly GCA_029168755.2). NCBI lineage: Eukaryota > Viridiplantae > Streptophyta > Magnoliopsida > Poales > Bromeliaceae > Tillandsia > Tillandsia fasciculata. The sequence continues at coordinate 29,161,694 of CM054932.1, read as the reverse complement.
CAACCCAATTGGGTGCAATTCTCCTCGGAATATCGTAATAATGGTGTTCACTCGCATCATTTCAGGTTACATGCATGGCAAAGAGCATGTGCTACATATATGTACTCTAAAAATGTACCCAGCACATAAATATTTCTCTTTTAAATTTTGTAATTATGTGGTGCAAACTCTAATTTAAATAAATCTTCTTTAATTAGCTCCTAGAGTTTTCATCTATGTTTTATTGTTTTGTAATTAAATTTTACTCATAGAACATAATATTAAATAGTTTAATCTCAACTAAAAATCCCAATTAAAGCTACAAAAATAAAAAATTAAAATTTAGATCAAATTTTGCAGAAAAAAAAAAAAAAAGTAATTTGACTGGTGCACTATTGAGATCGAAATACTCTTGTGTTTTTTTCTCCCTAAAGATGGTGCATGTATGAATGCATGATGGAGACTCCAACTTGAGCATTGAGTTGCCCCATTACACGGGTGCTGTTGTGCGGACCCAACCTCATTATACCTTCGTGCCATTAAACATCACCCCCACCATTAATTAAAAGCAACAGTGATGTGACGAACCTGATCAAAACCCTGTATATTAATTCATTTAATTATTATATTATTATTTCCATTAATTATATACACGACAAGATAAATGTATTTTATTTTTATCTCATAGAATTTTTTTTTACTAATTAAATAATTTTAAAATTAAATAAAAGGCATGAAAACTAATATAGTTTTGAGAGCAAACATAGTATTAGTAGTGTTTGTTTCGAAAACAAGATCAAAAATAAAATTTTGTTTCAGTCTTATTTTTACGTCTAGTTTTGATGGAAACAGTAGCTCTCGTGTTTCTGAAATAAACTGAAAAAAGACTGTAGCTACTATTTCAATTTTTTTTTTTTCTGAAACAAATTTATTCCTACTCGAAAATAAGTTTAATTAAAATAAATATAATTTTAATTATTATGTTAACTCTTTAATTAATTTAATATTTTGACTAATATATATAATTATTTTATTAACTAATTATTTAACTATTAGATAATTAACTAATTAATTTATTAATTTATTTATAGTTAATTAAATTATTTATTAAAAATACTTATTTTTATTAATTATTTTATCAATTAATATTTAAAATTATTTAATAATAAATAAATAAATAAATAAAATGATTATTTAATTAATAATTTTATATTAATTAATTAGATAAAATATTATTATTTTCAAATTATAATTATTTTTGTTCTCACTATTTCAATCTAGCACTAATTTTTTTATTCTAAAAAAAATTAATTGTTATTCAAACGTAAAATTAATTTTATTTTTATTTATTTCTAACTTATATATATATATATATATATATATATATATATATATATATATATATATATATGAAATAAGGAGTTATAGTTTATAATTTAGCATCAATTTCGTTTTAATTTACTTTAATTTATTTATTTTTAATTATATTTTCTCGTCTACAAATCACGTGACATGGCGTACCTAAATACATTCCCACCCTTTCCGTTACCAAACCGCGTTCCACGTGACACCCGACCGTTACTTTCCTAACGGGTCGCCGTTACTTTCCTAACGGCGCCTCGTCAATTAGAATTTTTAGAACGTAATAATTTTTTATCATAATTTTAATAGGGAGGTAACGTTGATGGTGGTGACCGGACACTTGCTAACTAACTGTATAACAACTCCCCGCGCTCGCTCCCACATCGCGCCAGAATCAATCAAGTGGGGACTGTGGGTTCTCTCTCATTTCTATTTCGTCCCTTTATTCTTTTTTAATTTAATTTCACCTCCTCCTCGATTATTTTATTTTATTTTATTTTTTATTTTTCTTTAATCCCCCTGTATTGTTTTAAATTCGTTTGCCAATCCGAAGCCCACAAATTCGGGTCCTTCTATTTCCCACTCTTCTTGTGGAAAAAAAAACCTCAGCACACCAACCCACACACAGCCTAGCAACTTTCTATATATCTCCCAGACACTTCACTAGCTACTTTCCATTTTAGCTGGAGGAGATTTGATTTATTTATTATTATTATTTGTTTTTAACAAATAGGTCCTTTGAAGAAGAAGTGTTAGCATGAGCGGGACGTGAGTTTGTGGAGGCTAGGGTTTGGTTTCCGCTGATTTGGGGTTTTGGATCGGTGGGTAGGGTTTGGATGGAGAAGAAGCAAGGGTTCTTCTCGGCGCTCCGGGAGGAGGTGGCGCGGGGGCTGTCGCCGGGGAGGGCGAGGTCGGAGAGTCCCGGTAAGGCGCCGTTGCAGTTGGCGTGGATGTTCCTCCCGCGGCGGCGGAAGGAGCGCTACCACGCCGCGGCGGTGGCGGCGGCGGAGGTGGAGGTGGTGCGGAGATACGGGGGCATGAGGGGCTGCGGAGGAGGAGGAGGAGGGGAAACGTTGGCGCCGCTCATGGAGGGGCCGGATCCGGGGGAGGGGGAGGGGGAGGGGGAGGAGTGGAGGAAGGAGGGGTGGGCGAAGTGGGTGAAGGGGCGCCTCACTCGCGCGGCCTCCGTCTCCGGCGGCGCGGCCTCCTCCGGGCGACGCTCCGACCTCCGCCTCCTCCTCGGCGTCATGGGGGCGCCGCTCGCCCCGATCCACGTTTGCGCTGCAGAGCCGCTCCCGCATCTCAGCATTAAGGACACACCCATTGTGAGCTCACTGCCCCTTCCTTTCCATCATAGTTTTATTCATCTTTTCCCCAATATTTTGGTACTTTAATGAATTTATTGTTGTTGCGGTTCTCTTGTTTGATCAAATGCGGCAGTGACTTTTTTTTTTTTTTCGGCGGGGGGAACTATTGCTCTTAAAATTATTTGATTCTTGCAAAACTCATGAATAGCTCACAAACTTCGACGAATATTTCCTAAATTATTCACCAGTCCAAAAATTTTGGCTAGAAAAGCGCAGGAACTATGTAGAGTTTACAAACTATCTGAATTATTTGTAGCCATGATGAATTATGATTGTGTTTTAACTTATTTGTACTTTTAAAAACGAAAGTAGATAACTTAATTACATAAAAGTTTGCGCGAGTTTACTCTTAGGATTAAAAATTTCTACTTTACTGATTAGACGACTACTCGGGAATTATTTATGAATGTTTGGAACTTCTCTAAATTCTCTACTATTTAGCTTTTGATGATTGTATTTCCTGGATGCTAAACATGCAACTGTGCCGTGAAATAAATGTTTTACTGCAAAATAATATGATCATCATGTGGTACTTCAATTCGTGGATTTCCTTGAAAATGCACTATGATCTTACACCTGAATCTCTTACAATAGGAAACTTCGTCGGCTCAGTACATACTGCAACAGTACACGGCGGCATGTGGTGGCGTGAAGCTACTGAGCTCCATCCGAAACTCATATGCAATGGGAAAGGTGAAAATGGTGTCAACCGAGTTTGAAAGTGCGAACAAGATCATAAAGAATCGCCATGCAACGAGGTCGGCGGAATCGGGTGGCTTTGTGCTGTGGCAGATGGCGCCTGAGATGTGGTATGTTGAGATTGTAGTCGGCGGGAGCAAGGTGCATGCCGGCTGCAACGGTCAGCTCGTCTGGCGCCACACCCCCTGGCTTGGTGCCCATGCTGCCAAGGGCCCCGTCCGGCCTCTCCGTCGAGCTCTCCAGGTAAAAAGGATAAATGATTTAAGAGGAGTTTAATCTGTGAAGTTTGAAACAAGTTCGGGAAAACGAAGAATGTTTGATCCATGCTTGAATTTAGTCCTCTGGAGTTTCAACTGGAATAATTTATTAATGATCCCAATTTCAGTTTCTTTTCTTAGAATTTCAATTTCGTCCTCGAAATCTGACCTTTATATTTCAGTTTCATCCCTAAAACTTGACCTCTTTCGACAAAGTATAGTGATCATGTTGATGTGGCACTTTTGTAAAGGATAGATGGTGAGGGAGTACTTCATTGGTATGCGGCAGTAACTTTAGGGACAAATTGGATTAGTTGAAAACTTGAAATTATGAAACGAAATTGAAATCCTTAGTCAAATTACAGTGCCCGAATTCAGAATAAACCCTTGAGTCAATCACATTAAGGTAGCCTTTAGTTGAGTAGAGTTTGGATAATCAAACATTGGAAACAGTGGACTTTCTGCCTAGAGCTGTGCAGAGGGGATCTCCCCATGGTTGTCAATTCCATGGAGAACATTGATCCTCCAATCTTCCAGTGTCGTTTCTTTTTTTTCTTTTTTTTTTCAACAGTTGGATAATTTTATCTTCATGTTCTTCTGTTGCAATTTCAATCTTTTTGTTGAATTTATTTAATCAAGTAAATGGGCAGAAATGGCCATGTAGTTTCCATATAAGAAAAATTAACTCTATTTCATAATTAGAAAGGTCAGAAAATGGCTTTTATAATGATCATGTGTAATTCATCGTATGATGTCGATGCTTTTACCTAATTGAAGCTATGCTAAGGTTGCTCCTCCCCTGTTCTGGTTTTTCAGATATTCCATTATATCATGATCACCGTTCTCATAATACGTAGGGATTGATTGATCTCTGCTAATAATACTAGGGCCTGGATCCACTGACAACTGCAAGCATGTTTGCCAACGCTCGGTGCATCGGGGAGAAGAAGGTGAACGGAGAGGACTGCTTCATCCTGAAGCTCTCTGCAGATCCGCAGACCCTTCAGGCTCGGAGTGAGGGCCCTGCGGAGGTCATAAGGCACGCCCTATTTGGCTATTTCAGCCAGAGGACAGGGCTTCTAATCCACATAGAGGATTCCCACCTCACACGCATCCAATCCAACACCTGTGGTGACACCGTGTATTGGGAGACCACCATCAATTCATTCATCGAGGACTATCGCCCGATCGACGGTATGATGATCGCCCATTCTGGCCGCTCGCAAGTCACTCTTTTCAGGTTCGGGGAAGTGGCCATGAGCCACACGAAGACAAGGATGGAGGAGGCGTGGACCATAGAGGAAGTAGCGTTCAATGTTGCCGGCCTCTCCGTTGACTGTTTCATCCCTCCATCTGATATAATATACGGGTCGATCGGTGAAACCTTGGATGCTACTCAAGGAGAAAGGGGGAAGACCAGCTCAGCCTCTTGTCATCGGACTAAGGTTTCTGCTTTGGAGAGACCGGATTGATATATTCTGATGAACACTCTAAGCTTATTTATTTGTTGATACGGCCGACCGGCCATGAAAGGTAGGTTAGAGAGAAAGCTAATTCAAGGAGATTTCTCTGTATATAGGAGAAGAGATCTCGCATCTCGCAATCTCTTTGAATCTTTTTATGGGCTTCATTATTAGCTGTGGAAGGATCACAGTGTTGGTGTTGTCTCACTGGTAGAATTAATTGTCTTGCTGGTGAGGAGAAGAAGAAGAAGAAGAAGAAGAAGAAAGGAACTTCTTCGCCGGCGATGGAGAATGGTTTCTCCCTTTTGATTTTATCTTATGTGTGTTTTACTTAGGTCCTTGTGTGTCCAAACTGTGTAATATTTAGGTAGATGATATAACTCTCAGTTGATCGGTTGGTTCTTGTGGTGAGAATCAGCTTTTCCTTACGGCAATCGTTCTCTCTATATTGCACGAGACGGTTGCGCGCTAAATTTCTATTTTTTTCAGATGCTGAATGAATGTTTTTATGTTTTCTTTCTTCTGTGGGTTTAGTTGAATTATGTGCTTGTCTATGCTCAGTTCTCTCTCTCAACCTCATATTTGGGCGCCATAGTTTTGCATCCCTAATACTGATATTGTTCCAAGCGCAAGTGACAAATGACTCGATGTTGGTATTTGAGATTTTTAGTTCAAAATTTAATTATTTTATATTTATAACTAAATTTATTTTTAAAAAAATAAATAAAATAGTAGCATGTTACCTCTCTCTCTCTCTCTCTCTCTCAAAATGTTACCTATCTCTCTTTCAAAAAAAAAAAAAGAAAAAAAAAGAAGGTTTTGCATCCCTAAAACTAGTTGTGGTTGCAGTCGATTCTACTGCTTGCATTTATTTATTTGGCAGTGATATGCCAGTATGGGGACTATGAAAGCCTCCATGTGCTTCTCGTACGAATGCTCTCTCTGTTGGACCCTTGTGTGAGGACTCAGTTTTACCTTCCTTTTTTTTTTTTTTTTTTTTTTTTTTTTTTTTTTTTTTTTTGTTGTGTGTGTGTGTGTGTGTGTGTGTGTGTGTGTGTGTGTGTGTGGAATGTGTTGGGGACCATACCTTTCACACTTGAGTGCTAAAAAAGTTTTCTGAGCATCCGCGGATCTGATCGCTTCTCAAAGAGATGAGGGCCATCTCAATTGCTAACAGTAATCCTAAAGGCTGAGGGTGTGTTTGGTTAGCAGGAAAATGTTTCGAAAATTATTTTTCGGCCTAAAATTTTATTTTTTCTGCGTTTGTTTAGCGGTAAAAAAATTTTACAAAAATTTATTTTTACAACTTTAAGAAAAATAAAATATTTTTATTTTTTATCGATTTTCGGCAAAATCATAAAACTCATTCATTCAATTTTTTTTTATCAAACTATATATATATATATATAATATATATATATAAATCAAATTTTCGAGAAACTAATGTTTTTTAATAAAAAATTTAATTTTTTGATTTAACGTACAGCCAAACACCTCCTTAGTGGAATTTCTCGGAATGGTTGGTTTAGAAGTCACGTACGGGGGTTGGTCCTTAATGAAATGAATGATGATGGTGTTAACAGATTTATTCTAATACTTCACACGTAACTTTATTAAATATGATCACTATTATACTTGTCAGAAATTAGATGTATTAATTTTCACAACTCTGATGTAATGCTGTACCATGCTTGGGCATCATGATGGCTCTCAGGTCACTCCCACTAATGACTCTGCGCACCTCCTGCGCAGTAGCTTGATATATTTAAATCTTTTCTGGGCACGAGCAGGACTTGTCATGAAAATAAACAAATGGCTTTAACCACTACTTAACCTCAATTCTCACCTGGGCCGGGTCTATAACGTACATCAGGATGTAGAGGAGTAAAGGTGATGTGATCGATGATCACTGTTACTTTCGTTACTATATTAATTCTAAGGTGGATTAAGATGTACCTAGTTTTTACTCTAGTAAAAAAATTAGAGTTCATATTTTTCATAATAACATTTCAATTTTTAGAATCGTATTGATTGCTTTGCATACATTTCTCTCCAATTTTAGTGACTTAAAAAAAAAAAAAAAAAAAAGTTGGATCTAAATGCTTACTACAAGAGTAGGTACGATGTTGCTATGTTAATATATATGCTTTGCTTCTGGAAGCCAAACAGTTCAATGAATCTGCATGGTTAGTTGAAGCATCGAATTCAATTATTTTGTGAAAAAATTCATGCCATGAATCGGACCGGGATATTTAAGTCTCGATCAGAGCTTGTTTTGGGTCCAACAAACTGACTCCTTAATTACTCCTCGCATTAACAGCAGTAAAGAGATGGTACGATTGTCTCCCACAGCAGGGTGGCGATCGAGCCAAATCACATGCTTTTGGTGTACCATCACCATTCACTCGGTTGAACCTTTTTGAACCCAAATAGCACACAATTGGAGCCACCTTATAGTAATAATAATAGTAAAAAAAAGATATATCTCTGGTGGATTTAAAGCACGGAGCCCCCGCAAATACAGGAGACTTCGAAATAGGTCCATGCATGAATTTAATCATCTCAAAATAGCAAAAAGGCTAATAAAGTGTCTGATTGTACCGCTAATTAATAATCGGTAGGTGTGGGTGAATTAAAACTTTGACCTGTTAGTACTTGATGCCAACTGGGGCGCTGGAGTATAATTCCTCGCATAGATTGCTGAAGAAGCTAAGTGTTAAATTGCGTGGTGGTGGGGCCTTTTAAAAAGCTGGACACGTAAAACCAGTTTAAATATTCTTTCTCTCTCTCTCTCTCTCTCTCTTAAAACTCAAAACTTTTTATTCTAGATAATGGACACATCATCAAGTACATGTTCGCATGGGCCGATTCGAGAGGCATATTGAAATAGTACTGGACCTAAACTTGTGGGCCTCATAGGAAACTCAATCTAAGAAGGTTATTGGATTTGGGTCCGTGATTGCCTTGGGCCGGTTCTTTATCTGAGCCCGCAATGTCTACGGATTGTGGGCCCCACGTGTCAGTGTAATAAACGGGATGCGTAACTAGGGATGTCAATGTACCGATATCCAAAATTTTATCCAAATTCAAATCCGAACGGAATGAATTTATCCAATATTAAACGGATATGAATTCGAATATAGATATAAAAAATAAAAATCCGACGGATTTGAATTTTGATATGATTTTTAATTATACCCGATCCGAACCCGAATTGATTTTACGTTATATAATATATATGTATATAAATATTTAATATTATATTTAAATTTATATTTTAAAAATTTAAATTTAATATAATATATTTTAAAACATTATAAAGAAAAAAAAAAGAAAAATAATTATTTTAGATTTAAATTTTCGTATTCGAGTTTTAAATTTTTAGTCGGGTTCGGATTTAGATATGAATTTTAAAATCCTTCAGATTTGGTAGTAGGGTTCAAATTTTTGAAAATCCGTCCCCGTTCCCTATGCGTAACTTAATCCTTGAGGTCTCCATAAAGCATGTTTTTTAAAAAAAAAAAAAAAAAAAAAAAAAAAAAAAAAAAAAAAAAAAAAAAATCATATTACACTGCTCTCTCATTTTATTTTTGTTTTCTATGATTATTTTAATTGGATTTCAAGTCCCCGTCGCCAGAATATACGTTTGTTCGAATAAAAATTACAACAAAAAAATTGGCCACATCATAGCAAATTTTATTTGCTTCCATTCGCATTTGATAATAGAAGCGCGCACCCTCAACAAATTATCGTGAAATAAAAGAATTGATATATTCATGCATTTAAATAAGAGTTGTGTCTCCCGAAGAAGAAAGATTATTTCGGAAAGAATCCACACAGTTCCTGCTGTACACTGATCATCTTCTCAACCAGGTCGTATTTTTGGTGTAAATGGAATAAACGCCGTCGTTACAGATAGATCTAATTAATTGGCGATTAGGCGGATTTTGGAAAATAGCAAAAAAACAGGAGCACATGGAACATTAATTCCTCTCAGAACTTGAGGCCGTTCCGCGAGGGATACAATTCCATCAATGCGGAATTGATGCATTCAATGCAGGTAGACATAAGAGGTAGGGGAATTTATGTGACAAACAATGAACGACTTATTACCACCATCCAATTTTGTTCACCCTCTTCTTTCACACCCAATACAAATATCAGTTTATCTAGAACAAGTTAACAGCAATTTGGATGTTTTAACAGCAATTACTTATTTTATGCAACTGCAAAACAATTTACTCTTATTACTGACCCTACATTCCAGGGGAAATTAAAACAAGAATGATTGAAAGAGTAATTTTTTAACTTCATCTAATCACCAGTGTTGCTCTAAAAATCAACAAAAATGTCCCAATATAAGCAAGCATTTGCAAACATCAGGCTCATTGGATAATGCCAACACCTAATATTTGGAAGATACAGGAGAAAATCTGATGGTTGGCTGAATACAAAGGATGAATCTAACATAGCAAAGCACACTAACAGTAACATAACCAAACTGGACATTTTGGCTAGCATCTAGTTTCATTTACAAAAGCGCAGCATTATAGGAAAAACTGTCATTTCCCAAAATGAGGATTTAGCAACCCTGAGATCTCAAGAAACCCAACAGGCTCTCTTCCCCCAATAAGTTTTTCAGCTTCTCGTCACAAACGATAATCTTTTTGTTCTCTGGATCCTGAGTTGGAGAAATGACAGTAAAATACAAGAAAGATATTTACTTTTCAAATGCTTAGAAACAGTATTATATGTAAACGATTTTGAATCCCCACACCTCCTACCTAGTGAAAGACACATTACGAGAGAAACCGCGAAACAGCAACAGGAAAGAGACTCAAAATGGCGGTAAGAACTTTAGACTGCTGATGCCTGAATTGAGATCCAGATGAATCTTATTAGTGGATAGTTTACACTAAAGCAAACAAATCAACAGCAAAAAGTGGCACTTGCTTTCGTCCTTGATACCGCCAAAATGATGATATTCTTTGCATCCAAAAGAGAGCATCATGCAAGCCTACTTTAGAGATCTTGCGAAGGTAAATAGAAGGTGACTATAAACTTCATTGCAATCCTGGGACGATAGGCTTCATCCACGTAAGGTTGTTGAGAACAGGTATACAACTGGCGCATATACAGGAAAGAGCATTGCAGATCTTTTCTTTCTTCTATTTCCCCTTTTGTTTATTCTTTCATCCTTCTCAATAAGCCTCTGGCCACGTTTGAGTTGCCAAAGTTGCGAATTATTATAATGGATTGCAAAACTTGTGGAACGCACAACTTGACTTTGTTATTTGTGTAGTAGCAAAGTAAATTCAATGATTATCTATCGTATTAGAGTGCTTGATTTAATGCCAACAGTGTTTCCAACCTAGTAAGAAGTATTTCCTCGAGTTCCACTTTGACAACGAAAGAACTAGAATATATTTGGTGTGTATGCTCATACTTGACTGCTATAGCTCTTCTTTTTTCCTAATTACAAATAAGTATATTTTTCACCTTCTTAGCAATTCAAAATCACATAAACGGAGTCTACAAGAATATATCACAAATTCACAATCTGTTGTCTAACACATGTTCTACTCTCATCCAAATTTATCCCCTCCGTGATATATAGTTTCATTCAGCTCGACAAATGACAACAGCAGTGGCTAAGGGTTGCTAAGAGCATGTACCTGGCATAAGAAACGCACATTTGATCCCATTTTCTAAATCTTCTAGATCATTCTCACACACGAACGTAACTCCAAAAGCTCAATCAAACAAGCTATTTCTCAGGGCCCATTTTTCGCTCTTATTTCCTTCTATTTACCCTACCTCCAAATATTTAGACAAACTGGAGGTTCCATACAATAGATCCTCACACTAATATGGCTTTACATGATTTGCTCATGAGTTTCAAAATCAAATATTAGTGAGATTGTACTAGAAAATAATCTCTTATGAAGCAAAATCTATCATAATCACCACTAGAGAACATACGGTTATGATGTGCCTGATGAATACCCTATAATGCTGTATGACGTATCGGCGAAAAATTCAAAAGAGGAGTCGGTGCCTGATTACAACAGGATTTAACATAGAGAAAACTAGGAGATAACGAGAACACGTTATCCTGAAACCCTAAGGGCAGTAGAATTAGAGAAAAGGAAAGGGAGATGAAGCATAACGAGGACCTGGAGATCGTGTTGCTTGATGTAAGCCCAGATGAGCTTTAGGGCTTGGGTGCGGGGGATCTCCGGGACCCCGACGAGGGCTTGCATTGCCGGGGACACCGGCCGAGGCTTCGTGATCCGCCTCAGCGGCCTCTTCCGCTCCGCCTCAGCCGCCATGGCCGACGGATTCGACGCGCGTAGCACGAGCGGAAGCGCCGCGCGGTGGCGATGGAGGAAGCGGAAGGAGGAGGTGGGGTGGGGGGGAAGAACCTCGAGCCGAACGAAGTTGGAGAAGAAGCCGACGGAGATCGCCGTCGCCATGGGAGGACCTTGGAAGGGTTGAGGAGGAGGAGGGAGAGAGGGAGGAGGGGGAAGGGTTTTGGGCGCTTTGGGTTTTGGATGGGGAAGAGGGGGCGCGCAGCTAAAACTAAAAAAAGTGTGGTCAATTTTTGAAGTGGGAGCGGGGAAGTGGCGAGGGTAGAACAGGTAATGCAAGTCACGTGTTCATGAGCCTTGGGCCTAATTGTAGGACAAAAGTGTAACCCAGGGACTAATAATAGGCCCAAGCCCATCTCGACGTGGTGCTGGTGCACCATGACAAGCAGTAACTTTGTACCGAACAATCCCTATAAACCAGCTCATTTTATCCGCGCACTAGCACTTTCTCGTACCCGTCATATACACGGAACACACACTCGCGCGCGCGCGCGCGCACATACACACACTCCGAGAGACAAGCGTGAGAGGGAGAATAATGGGTCGGCGCGTCGCCCTCGCCATTGCCATTGCCATTGCCGTGCTCTCCCTCATCCTCTCCTCGGTGGCCTCTCAGGCCCCCGCATCATCTCCCTCCTCCTCCTCCTCCTCCTCCAAAGCCGCTTCCCCACCCACCACCGCCCCTACCTCCTCCTCTTCCGCCCCCTCCTCGTCCAAATCCTCCTCCAAAGCCGCTTCCCCACCCACCACCGCCCCTACCTCCTCCTCTTCCGCCCCCTCCTCGTCCAAATCCACCCCCACCCCCACCTCCGCTCCCTTACCCTCCAAGTCCACCTCCACCTCCGCCCCCTCCCCCTTCCCCTCCAAACCCGCCTCCAACCCCACCCCAGCTCCAGTATCTTCCCCTCCCTCCTCCTCCTCCTCCATTGCAGCGCCCCCACCAGCGCCCCGTTCTCATCTCCTACCCTCGCGGCCCCTCCCGCGAAGGCCCCGCCAGCCCCCGCCCCGGTCCTTCCTCCTCCTTTGCCGGCGCCGGTGAGCTCTCCGCCGATCCCTCCGCCCGCATTGCCTCCCCCGGCGCCGGCCCCGGCCCCGGTGGCGGCCGCTGCTCCGGCGCCCTCCGCCGAGATCTTCGCGCCGGCGCCCTCCGCCGAGGTCTCCGCGCCGGCGCCGAGCAAGAAGGAGAAGAAGAAGAAGGGCGCCACCCCAACCCCCGCTCCAGCCGCCACCTCTCCGTCGGGGTCCAAAGAGCTCTCCTCCCCCGGGCCCAGCCCCGGAGCCGCGGACGAGACGGTACGCTCTCTCTCTCTCTCTCTCTCTCTCTCGCGTGCTTATCGTGCGCCGGGAGATCTGAGCCGTTGGATCGGATGCGGCACGCGTGGGCTACCCTCCGCGTCTCTCCTGAGAGTGAACACCTCGCACGCGTCGCATCTGGTGCGCATCGTAGCAAAATGTGCTTTCTCGCGCTAGCCTGCGCTGGCATCAAAGGTGCAACAGAGACCCAACCGGACCCCAAAATTTACACTTAAATCCCATTCATAGTTCCCGCTTGGATTCCGCCCTCTCAAAATTTATGTCCCGGTCCCTTGTCCTTTCACTGCTCCTCAAAGCAGGACGGAATCTCGACCGTTCGGTCACGCGCCGCACGGGCCCCGTGATCATCGCCGTAACCTCGAGGTTCCAAATATTTTGATTGTTACTTTTTTAAACGAATAGAGAGTTACAACTTACAAGCCAAGGCCGAGATGGCCCCCCTTCAAATTAAATGAGAAATAAAGAGAGACAGTGAGTGAGACCTTGAGATCCCAGAGCAATTACTGTGTCCACCTGTCATGTCAGACACGTGTCGCCATCTGATTAGTTATGTTTTTTTTATATTTTATTATTTTGAAATAATAAATTATAAAAATTAAATTACGTTTGATTTAAAATTATTATTTTCATGAATAAAAAAAAAATTATGTACGATTAAAATTAAAAAATAATAAAATATAGTGAAAAAATAATAAATTTTTTATTAAAATATTAATTTTATTTTTATCTTATATATATAAAATTAATTTTAATTATTATAAATTAATTAAAATAATAATTTAATTGTAAATAATAAATTATATTTTATCTAAATAAAATATTTTTTTATATTTTATAATATATTTTAGTAAATAATAATTAATAAACAAAATTAGTAAATAAAATATAAAATAATTATTTATATTTTATAGTATATCTTAATAAATAAAATTAGTAAATATAATTAGTAAATAGTATATTTTAATAAATAAAATTAGTAAATGTAATTAGTAAAATAATATATTTTATCAAATATAGTCTTACAATAGTTAAAGTAGAAAAAAAAAAAAAAAAAAATTATTCATTGTCTTTAGATATAAATTTATTTTAGGGAACAGAATAAATATTAACGAATTATTCTGGAATAATCTGTTAAGCAGGAATATTTTAAATTTTTATTTCTAAATATTTTTTTTGCTGTTATTTGAGAAGGATTGGGAATAAAGTGGTTATTCTTTTTTTTATTTTCCAACCAAACTGGATCTTAATGCACGCGTTTTCCTAAGTTTGGATTGGATGATCTAAATTTGTGTTTTGGATCTTTGTTTCTGATGCAGAGTGGAGCTGGGATGAGGGTAGCAGCAACGTTGGGCTCGGTGCTTCTACTAGCTGTTGCTATGGTGGTGGCCATATAGGCTGCTTTTACAAATAGTCCGTCTCTTATTACTCTCTCTCTCTCTCTCTCTCTCTCTCTCTCTCTGTTTCTAGTATTGTTGTCACGCACCACCTCTTTTGGGTAGTTTTTATTTGTAGTAGGCTTTATTGGGCTACGTGCTTTGTTTTATTATGGTTGCCTGGACCCGGGAACACATTTTCACTCGAATTCTTTGTCTAGAGAGAAGAGGGGCTTGTATTGTGTTATTTTCGTTCGATTTTATTCGGTATGGGAGCTATATGATGAGTTCACGACTATCATTACTTGAGATATTGAGGAATTGCAATGCAAAGTGACTGTGGTGGGTGAACAACAAGCATCTAAACTATTTTCTACATACTGGGATATGCGTATGGATAAACAGTTATTCGAAAAAATTATTATTTGATTTTTCCTCATTATAATAGCTTCTCTATTTTGAAAATCAATGGCTATCGTTCGACAGACAAAATGAGAATGGACAATGCCATGCCATACCTGTAGCAGTTTCCTCCTGAATTGCTTACGCTTGCCTGGCAAATTTATTTCGTCGTCTACTTGAGAAGCTCTACTATATGGTTAAATGGTTTGATACTTCTAACCTTTTCCTCTGCACAGATGCATTGAAATTTTACAAAGCTTGTTATATAAACTGACCACCCTTTTAACTGTCTACTGCCCATCAAAATCCTTTAATACCACCGCCCTTTCTGAACAGTACCTCATTAACACAAGAAGAATACTGTGTCGCAAGGAAAAGGCTTTGCGCAATAAATGCTTCTACCCCTTTCACCGAACATCAACTGAGCCTTCAGACAATTTCATCAGCTTTTGTCACATCAGAACAATTTATTCTATATTTAGAAACAATGCATTTCCCACAAACTTGAGGGGACTGATTATGCTACTAAACAGAAATGTACAATGACGCCACATATAAAGAGAACCAGAGGATATGAAGGATAAAAGCACTAATTACTCGAGGATGAATTCTCTCTCCAGGATGTTCTTGTCAATCTTCTAGCTTGATGAGCATTACCTCAGATCTGGACAAAGAAAGAGTGCTGTTAGGTGTCAACCGCAGATAGTACACAACATTAAACAGGTGGCGCAAATGATCTGTTTCAACATTAAACAGATAGTACACAACATTATTATTAGGTGTAAACCACTAATAATAACTTGTGCGGCATGAGGATTTTGTCAGGTTTCAATTTTAGGTATTGCAAATTTAAGAAGTTATTTGAACATTTTAGTTAGTATGTTTTGAGTTACAAGGTGATTTATCATATTCCATGGAGAAAAATGACTTAGAAACTGCATAATTTATGCACCTATATACATCTTCTCATACTCCCTACCAACCAATTAGCATGCCTCTTTGCAAAAAAAAAAAATGTTGAACAAAATATTCATTCATCCAAACACCCCAGTAAGGATCCAGCTTGAATGTTCAAAGGACAAACCTGAATACCTAACCATAATGAGAACTTAGGGCGGCAATAATCGATCCAGTTGTAGCGAAGGTAGAAGAAACATCAGGGTAAGCTTTCCAAGAACGGTTGAATTTGATTGACGGATAAAACCATTTCTTAATGGTTTCCGAAAAGGCTTCTGGATTGGAAGTCAGAATGGCTTCCCAATCGACCTGCATGCCAGGTGGGATGCTCGCGGTCACTTCCATGTTGGCCGCAAGAAATAAGCCGAGCAGAACGGTGTAACCCACAGCAGCAGACCCTCTTGAGAGCGGCATGAAGTTGTACCTGAAATTTGAATAGTGTTTCCATTAATGCTGTCGATACCTTCTCTTTTTGGGAGTTATTACTTGGTCAATGCTGAAGTGATCAATTACCAATAATAGGCCATTCTAAGTATCGCATCCTTTACATCACCAAGTATATTGACATCATTTGCGCCAAATAGTTCACCGCAATAGACAGTGCATAGGGCCTGTACAGTAACAACTTTTTAAGTAAAATAAAGGCATCGATGAAAAGAGAAAGGCCTGTAAAAAGTCGATACAGATGTTAAAACCACAAAATCAAATACCAAAAAAGTTGATACAAAATCACGCACCTCCCATGCGGCAGTCATTTCTGCATCATATTCCTCCCATCTAGACGGTGTACAAGGTGTTCTGATAGCAAAATCAAATCCTATTTTGTCCCTGCAGGTCATCGCACAAGCATGAAAAAGGAGAAAAACACAGCAGTACGTAATTTGGACAGAGGCAAGGCCACTTATGGGCTTACAACTTTTGAACAGTAATCCTTGTCCCTTCAAGAGGCTTCCTGAAAAAGGCAACAAATCAATCAAACAAACACCGTGAAAGATTATAGAACATTTTATCCTACACAAGGCTTCAGGTCAATTAGGATTGGTCAATATTATATGCGAATGAAAAAGCGAGCATAATCCACTTTGGTGATTATTACCCTTCAAATGCTGTACTGTTGCAAGTAGTAGCCACCCAGAAGTTCTCTCCAACTACATTGTATAAGTCAGAGCAAGATACTGCATTTGAAATCTGTACTTCTGACTGTTAGAACATTGGAAATTAACTCATAAAGTACACATTTATGGACATAGCAATACCATAAAACTATTAGAGCAAAGCACCTCAAAAAAGAATAAAAAAAATATTGGAAAAAATCACTTTACAAATATTGGAATTACGGTATTCAAATTTAGATTCCCATTTAATATGATGCAAATGTTCTGACTTCTGGAAGAACTACTGGCCAGAGTGTAAAAGAAGTGGGGAGAAAGCTCACTCTTTCTGATTCCACAAGTTCTGAGAGGTCAACTGATTTATCCTCTGCAATATTCACATACTTTCTCTCTTTTATTATGCTCTTGGCGGTATCTAGTATCCTGCAAATAAACAAAAGCTTAGTTGACACCTCTTGATATCCTGCCTTTGGAAGAGAAAAGATGTATTTTCAGACCTTTCGTAGTTTGAATAGTAGCGGACCACTTTTGCTTGTCCAAGAAGCATAGGAGTGTGCGAACCAAATCCAGAATTAAACTCCTCACTGAATTTGCAAAACAAATTATCAACAATAATAATTGCATCGCACGGTATGGAGCATCAGTCTAAACAACCTTGATATGAAATTACAGCTAATGTTCTCCAAAAAGAAAGAAAGAAAGAAAGAAAGAAATTACAGCTAAAGCATCTGAATATTTGATTTTAGTCATGTAGAACAGCAAACTGATGCTAACAATAAGTACCTAATTGTGCATCGCTCATCCAATTCTCAACAAAATTATTCAATTTCCCTTAAGAATCCAGACACTTGAATTTTGATTATCTTGCCAAAATAACGACATAATTCCTATACTAAATCACATGTATGAATGATGAATTCTTCAATAAGGGTAACTATGGAAAATGCCATCTTTCACCACTACAGCTTAAAATTTGTAGTTTTCAACCGATAGCTTACTCACCTCAACTTGTTTACCCAAACAACAGGGTCGCATGGCTCAGAAATTTGCCTCCACTTAACAGCTATATGGTAAATATCCTGCCATGATGTAGTACGGCCAGAGGCATGCCTGTCCTCACTTAAGCTATATGAGGTTGATGTTTCTGACGAGCCGCCAGAGCTACGACAGCCATCGCCTCTGTTTTGGCTCACTATACCAAGTTTTTCTTTTTTCCTGGTTTGTTTCCCATTCTTTTTCACATTTCGAAGAGCACGCCAAGTCTTTGCAACCTTTTGAGCTATCTCAATAGCAGCTAAACCAGCCATGCGATACTGAGGAAGACAAATAAAAGGTCGCAATAAGTGTAAAGAAAGCAAGGATAGTTGTAACGCACACCATTAACCTGTTTACAATTATGTAATACCACTAATATATTCATATTTAAATGTATCATTGTTGTCCTACCATCTTTATCTAATAGAACTAAGGTGGAAATATCAAATATAACAATCCTAATTGAGCAAAGTTTCTCTTCTTGTATTTGAAATAGCTAGTCCCTAGTTCAGTACACTCAACTAAATAAGGAAATTAAAATGTATAACAAAACATTGAGATGTGACAATAAATTTAACACATTTTTCATTTTAACGAATCGTCACACATTCTCCATATTTATGTTATAATTTTTCATCATTATGTGTGGGATAGCTAATAAAACAGTAGAGCATAAAATGTTATTTTTTTAATTCACTACATTTGGGCTCTATGCAAGTTCTGATGAAAAATGACATGAAAATACACGCATATTACAAGTAAATAACGTGACAGGAAGGACACATGTAAATAATGTGACAGGAAGTTTACCTGACGTTTATTTGGTAAGAAGCCTGGACAGTTATATTGAATCTTCTTTCCGATTGAATCTGCTGCTTGAAGAAGGTTGACCTGATGCTTCGTCAAAGTAAATTCTTGCTTGCTAATGCGCCCACCTTTCAAGGATGTTAGAAGGGGAGGTTGCCGAAAAACCCTTTCGGCTACATTTTTTGGATGAAGTCTTTTGCACCAGTATTCCTGCTAACTCAGATTGGCATGAAGCAAAAACAGGAATATAAAAAGCATGTCAAACAGCAAGTAGAAGAAAAACGAGAACTGGGCGGACAATGGACGATTTATTTAAGAGAGAACCATAAGTTATAATACATAACTGCAGCTTTCGCAGAAAATAAAAGAGCTCATATAATTTTTGTTGTCTTATAGTTCATACGTTTCAAGCATAATTGTGCCAAGCTAATTAAATCTTTTCATGTCACTACGTAAAACACAAATACATCCGAGAGCTGATGTTTCACCAACTCACACAGCGGGGAAAGCTTTTTTGGCTGAATGAAAAGTAACAGGTGAGTAAAATAAAAAGATGGAAAAAGGAAATAGCCAATAAATGAATAAATAAATTTTGAACTTCATAATCTATGTTGTAGCTAGAGAAAATCAATGATATTTCTATCAACAAATACTAATAAACAATTCATCATATAAGGCAAAATCGTTGAATACGGTCAAGTACCTTGAAGAGAGGATCAACATCATCATCAATATTAAACTGAGAGAACTCAAAGTTGGCCCTCGAAGCAGTGTATAAAGCAATTTCCTTCTAAACATATCTCAAAAAAAAAAAAACGAAGTCAGATATTTAGTTCAGGACAGTCAGATTAGAGCAAAAATTGTAAGCCAAAATAGGCTTAATTTCACTATACTTCATAGATTTTTTCACTTTCTACACTGTACTTTTTATTTTAAGGCACCACTGAACAATCTTTTTTTTTTAAATCCCTATACTATAAACAATAATTCTATAATTTTAGATGAAAGCTATTAAATAATACCGGTTGAAAGTGGCGGAGCATATATCCAACTCATTTTGACACAGAAAAATAACAAAATACATAAAAATAACAAAAATATAGTTAAAAGTTACTTGATAGAAGCTTTCAGTAAGTCTATTATGGAGATTAATTTTATACTTTTCCTACTATTTAACTAGCGCATCTTAATAGAGTTGTTAGATTTTGTTTAAAATAATAAACTTGTCAACAGTAATGTAGAGATTGGAGAGAAAAAGAATAGTTTCGTGATATTTATGAAAAAAAAATAGTGCAAGGTAGAAAAAAAAAATCTAAAATACAGTGTAGGGATTGATAAAATATAATATTACATTCGTGTCTTCGAAAAAAAAATTGTATGATGTAGCAAATGAAATAACACTAAAGTACAGTGTAGTAGGGCGTAATTAAGCCGCCAAAATATTACCAAGGCACATCAAGCAGAGCTAAACTTCAGTATAAATGGAACAAGAATTGGTTAATCAAGATTATAACATATCCTTCTCTACGATTATATTACTAAAGATGAAAGTTGGGGATCAGATTGTAATTCAAGTACCTGATAGAATGCCAAACACTGTAGCACAAATTTATCCACAGAATCAAGTTCCAGATCGAGGACAGAATCATAGTCCCTGGCCTAAATTAAAAGCAGAAAGAAGTATTAATAAAGTTGAAAACTATCATTGAATTTTTCAAAGGAAAAAAGAACTACAATTTCAGAGTGAAAAATATGAACCAAGGTCAGTCTGAAGATTGTCTACAAATGAAAATGAACATCCAAATAAAAAATTAACTGTAGAAAATTTAATCAAGCTCAGATATAGTTAAATTATTGAAACAATAATAAACACCCTGTTATAGGAAAAGCTAGGAAATCTGAAACCCAAATTGTGAAACAAAGTCAAACGAAAAACTAGGATTATAATGAATGGAAGCTTACTACCTCTTGTATTTATTAAACAACCAGCAGTCTCATTAAAAAATAGCTTTTACAGGCATATAGAAGCTTGCGAGCTTGGAGAGAGGGTAGAAGAGATAGTTATGGTCAAGTGCTATAAATTATGGAGGGAAAAAGAAGATAAATACCGCAGCTTTGAAATTTCCAATAGCATGATAGCACGAGGCACGTAAATATAAGCATTCAATATTTGAACTTTCAAAACTCAACCCATGAGATAAATCTTTAATGGCGATCCTGCAATATTGAAATACAAAAAAAGGAGTATGTCTGAGTAATAAAGAAAATGGTTTAACAGAAGAATATTGAAAGGACAACATTATCAGACTGCTATACTCGGCAATTTTGCATGTAAAACCAGCTTGTAATCAGGTTAAGTGTCATGTAAGAACTCATTCAAGCCGTTATGAACACAAACTTCCTCAGCAGCAATAAATTCTAAGTGCTAAAGATCCTAGTTTATCTACAATTGAATGATGCATAAAACATACGACTGATTATCTGGTAGCACAACAAATGAATCTAGTTGAGATAAAATGTACTTAAAATTGCAATTAAAGTAATACTCTCAACAAGTAGATCTACGCCAGGGGAATTAGTAATGTGTCAGGAGAAATAAGTACAAGAAGCCGTGGAAAGTAATACTTTTCCAACACTAAATTGTTAGTATTTGTATGCATATGCCATTGCACTATATTAACTTGTCCTATGAAAAGGACACTACCCTGAGTAGGCATCATATATCAAACAATATGATTGAAATGTATTGCGTATTGCATCCGGAAGGCAATACATCATACAGAACTCATAACTTTCAAGGATGTACTTTTAGTTCTCATTGTATGGTGCCATCAACTCTGGGTGCTTATGATACCATTTTCTCTAGACCGTATATGTGGGTGAATCTCACTTTAAAGTTCAGGACATTGTGCTCTGGAGCAGTCTTATGTGTTCCCACTCTATAACAACAAACTGCATAGTACTTTAAATATGTAAATTAGCTATATGTAATGTGACCATAAGGAACCAGAC
The DNA here is from genome assembly GCA_029168755.2 of Tillandsia fasciculata. Classification (NCBI taxonomy): domain Eukaryota; kingdom Viridiplantae; phylum Streptophyta; class Magnoliopsida; order Poales; family Bromeliaceae; genus Tillandsia; species Tillandsia fasciculata. The sequence continues at coordinate 29,140,184 of CM054932.1, read as the reverse complement.
TAACAAGAAAATAAGAACATAATTTCACCTGTGCAGCCCCATTCCATGGTAGAGTAGTCCACGCAAGTGGTATGCTTTAGCATAGCTACAACATTTTAGCAAAAGTTTAAGAGCAAAAGCAGAATATAAGGTGACAGAAATTATGGTGCAATTGAAAGAAATGTTAAAAATGTACAGAGAACCCCTCAATTATAGTGGATATCGAAATTGATCGTCAAGGCCTTAACTTCATTTTTTTTAGGGTAAACTTCACTCAACACCTGTGATTTAGACCATTTGCACTTTGCTACCTTGTGGTTTACAATGTTATATTTGCTATCCTGTGGTTTTTTATTTCTCCGTAAGGACCCCGCTACTAAATAGGATGGTAATGTGCTACATTTCAACTACAAGGTATAAAATTGCCATACTACAGGGTGGTAAGTTATACTTGGATTTCAATAATTTCCATTAATTGAATTGAGATTTCAATAAATTTACAGCTTAGCCCCTTGATTTAGCTAACAAATTGACGATTTGGTTAACAATTAATAGCTAACCGATAGAGCCGTTAATTTTATTGGAATCCCCAGTTTCGCTAAGATAATTCACAATGAAAAAGAGCAAAAAAAAAGGGGTGTCAATGATCAGTCAAAAAGAGTAGGGGGAAATATTTTAAAGGTAACATATGGAACTTATTTGAACAATGGACCATTTGGATTTGGCTACCCAACCTTTCAAAATTTTGATTTTATGACCCAACCTTTCAATTTGTTTGATTTAAATCAGTCAACAACACTTTGATTCTAAAATTTAAGCTAATTACTTACTTTAATGAATTTATAGCTTTGAGAATTGCATGAAATATACTAACTAAATTTGTAAAGATAAATGACACATTCAAAATTTGAAGTCAAAGTGTTGTTGACTGATTCAAATCAAACAAATTGAAAGATTACGTAGTAAAATTAAAATATTGAAAGGTTACATAGCCAAATCTTTCAAGTATGTCCTATACATTTTTACCTATTTTAAAATGACCAATAGTTCAGGGGGTTACCATGCCCTTTTACGTATAATAATTGGTAATTTTACCTTTTATCAACAAGCAATACTTTTTCAAGGCAATGCAAGGCCTTCTCCAGATTCGCTAGATCTTGGTAATACTAGAAAATAAGACATACATGTAATTAACAAGCATGAGTATACATGGAATAAAAAAAAGGGCTTATTCCAAAAGGTATAAAATTCATAACTACTGGAAATGACATGGTAAGCTACAATAAAAGATACAAAAATGTTCCGTAGAACATAGTATTTAACTTGCAATTAGTTTAACTGTTCCAAACAAGCTCAACTCCGAAGAGGAATTGAAGAACTTGCCTGTGCAAACAATGGCTCACCTAATTAGCAAAGAGGTGAAAAAAATCTACATTATCAGAGATCCAAATCAAACATTTGCATCAGTATGATGTTCCCCATATCAAAGTAATGAATCCATAAAATCAAGTGCATATAGATTTAAAGCTTAATTGAAGGAAAGTCTTTTGATTGGAAATCATGAACAATTAATATAAGAATCACTTGACAGGTATAGTGTAATGTGAAAAGTCACACATTTGATCAATTACATTTTCAAGTCTAACTTGCAGAGTTGCAGCCAGTATTCATAACTTTATACAATAAAGGATCACCTACACAGAATACAATCAAGAGAGCAGTGGACTGAACATACCAAAACCTTAAGAGGATAAAATGGAACTTCATTCTCATTATTTAATTTTCAGGATACTGCAGATTGCAGGGAATATAAAGCTTACAAAGAATAAATCCAGAAATAATAGTAAAAAAGTAAAAAAATACTAAGAATAAGCTTCAGTCCAAAAAAAGGAAAGAAATATTTAAATAAAAGTCTATTAAGAGGCTGTGAAACAGCTACCTGGGCAAGATGGGCCCACCCCTCAAGAAAATTTTCATCATGTTGTATTGCTGTAAGATGTGCCTCTTCAGCTCTTTGATACTCGCCAATTGCTGATAAAGCCAGACCCTACAGCGGCCATACACAAATTTGATGATAAACAGCCTAAACTAATGATAATTTAACTATGTACAACAAAGCGTACCTTAAAATAAACACATATGGAACATTAAAGACAAAATACAACATCAGATAATATTAACAGTAAGATGGGAAAAAGGACAAAAGTTGAAAGTTCTCATAATCTTTGCACACCAATAAGACAGAAAGAAGTACAAATTATTATTAATGGCATCACAGTGAGAGCATTGCATGGCACCAAACACTATTTGACAAGAAAAAGCATGTAAAAAGAGAATTCAGAAAACAACAATATAAATATTTGATATGTTCAGAAAGTGAACTCCAGAAATGCAAGCTAGAAACCAGATAGCTGTTTTAATTAGTACTCTAAATGTGTAGAGGTCTGCATCAAAGATTAAAGGATTTCCATTACGAGAAAGAGTATGAGCATTGTCAAGGAACAACATGAACAGATTAAGGTCATCTTGGTGGACATTATTGACCATATTGCCCTTGAAAGGAAAGAGTATTAAAGAAAATTTTGAACCACAAAACCAAGGCAGCATGCCTAGAGTTAAAGATGAGACTTGACTCTTGATTATATCTGCTACAATCATACGATAAGAAAATTTATTTTTCAGAAAAAATATCAATCTTGATTTACCAAGTATGTGTAAGCAGAGCTGTTTTTCCTATCGTGTTTAACACAGGCAGAAAGGTCTTCTACGGCTGCATTGTAGTCCTTGAATTTAAAATTAACAATTCCTGCAAAATTAGAATGGATTATCAAAACATCAACTATTTCTCAAAATAAGAGTAGATGTTCTACAGTGCCATGTGAAACAGTCAACTTCTAAAAAGTATATAATGTTAGCTTTCCCTGCAGTAGCTAAGCTTACTAACCTTAAATAAAAAGATAAGAAAAAATCATAGAAAAAACATAATAGAGCAACTGAATGATGAAACTGATAGTCCCAAATCATTAGTAGCATCTCATCCAAAGTTACTCCGTGATTTGAGTTTCAATGCAAAACATGAGCCCATAAGGGGATTGGAAATTCACTGCTTATCTTCCATGAAATAGTAAGGATGAACTTCAACATGCAGGAACATAGAAAGTGTCATTGCAAAATGTGACAAACAGACAGACACGCATGTATGCATTCACAGATGTAGCAGAGTTGCAAAGAGAGAGAGAGTGGGTGGGCAAGATAAACCAGACTAATTTTCATTTCCATACTACGAAGGATGGATCTAAAATGAGAAACATCATTTATCAGGGCAAGAAACCAATAGAACAATGATGCTACTATTTGGGCAAGAAGTTTGTTGCACTAACCCCTTTCATGTAGAATATCAGAACAACTTGGGTCAAATTCCAATCCCTTAGACAAGTCTTCAATGGCCTGAAGCTCAAAATCATAGATAAAAGTTCAAATATAGGACGATAATATAAGTCAGATAATAATAGGCATTCCATATGCTGAACTAAACAGAGATAAGAGTCACAAAATAAATGCTTCTAATGCACACGATAAAGTATAAGGATCCATTGCAACCATAGAAATATACCACTACTGTTTTAAATAAAGCAATCCAAGGTAGTTACGCCACAATTTACTCTTCAAATAAAAAAAGAATACCTTAAGATTTAAGAATCTAATATTTTGACCAAGTAAAAGATGGAGATTATCAACAGCCATGGAATTAGCATGATTCACACAATCTGATAGAAAATGTATGAACTAGACAATTCCCAAATCATCAAGAGAAAGTAATATAAGGCTAGTTATTTATATCTTAGTAGTTGCGAACGTCGTGGAATATTCACAAAGATTAAAATGAATAAAGTTCAATTCAGAAAGGATGCAACGGCCTTGCCTCCACAAATTCTCCAAGTGCAGCACGTGCTTGTCCCCGCCGCTTCCATGCTTCTGCAGCGGATGGATTGTATTGTATAGCCTAGAAAAGAAGTACTTTTAGGAAGGAAAACAATAACTGTGGAAGTCCTTTTTTTTAAACATGGCTGTGCTACCTTAGTAAAGTCAGCAATAGCAGCATCAAGATCTCTTTGAAATGCATAAGCTGTACCTCTTCCTATCAGGGCCTCAGGATATTTAGGAGTTTCTCTCAGTACCTGTTCACGTCAATTAGAAATTTTATATGAAGGATTTATCAGATTACAATTGTCACTTACTAAACCAACAATCGAAGGTATGAACCTGGTCAAATATGGATATCGCCTGGTTATAATTTCCTTCATTTACCTGTTAAAGGAAAGATTAATCTTAGTAACATTGGCGAGATGCAAGCTATAAAAAGTTACATTAAGAAGACAAGCATCTAAGCAAAAGTAGATTTTTCAATAATTGTAATGAAAGTTCAGAACAATCCATAAGCTACAAAGATTAAGCTACCATTAAAAGCTATTTACCATGCCAATTAACTATTTGTTATTTCTTACACTTGCACAATTTAAGCAAATTATAATAAAACATAGCCCTGTTAAAGTTCAATTGTTATAAAAAGGGGATTCACAGGTTACCCATGACCATGCAAAAAGTGCCAATGGAAAATTTAAATTTAAAAAGACTAAGCATAGGAGCGTACCTGGGCTATGCCACGAGATAATCGGAAATCCAAGCTTATTGACTTGCTCTTTGAGATATTTGTAACAAATAGCTTTTGGTCTAGTTTTATGGTTTCATTGCACCTTCTGATTATCTCCTGGCTATTACTAGGTTGACTGGTTATTTCATACATATCTTCTGATCCTGAGGTATTGTCGATTTCAGACCCGGAATCACTATTCGTCATTACTTTACTAGATGAATCTACAACTTGTTCTTCACAGACAACAGTTTTCATATCAGCCGTTGGAATAGTGTCAGAATGCACAACAGAGTCTTCAGATACGACAACTTTTGTATCGCATGGTGATGTATCCAAGGCATGGTCTTCACAAACAACAGGTTTAGCTTGTTTAACACTAGCCACAAGGTCTTCCAACTCCAGCAATTGCTTTAGATCTTTTGATTCGCGAAGCGCGCGTTCATAACCCTGCTCCCAAACAAGCGAAGCGTCCTCTTTTCTTCCCAAAGCCAATAAAGCATTACCTAGCAACAAGATTTGGCAGCATAAATAGAGTAATTTGATTGAATAGGCGCAAAAGGTAATACTCAGTGACATACGAAGTATTAAAAGAATGTAGTAAGAGTTGAGCTTGTTCTGAATTTACTCCCAGGACCTTTTTGTGACATTTTGCATGTAAAATCAGCAACCATACACTGCTCAATCATAAACTACAAATTGTGCCATAGGAACTGTAGGCACTGATTCGAACTATTGATTTTTACGACGTATTCCATAATATCATAATTAAGACCAAAAAACTTCACGGGCACAACAACATTGTATGGGAATTTTCAGACCAGCCTAAGAATATAGTAACTGAATTATCCAGATTGCAGCTACCAATTCTACATATACACATCCAGAGGAGTCAATAGTTATAAATAGCTGCTTAAAGATGTTTGCAGATCCAATTCTTAACAAAGCTTCCAAATAATGCTCTATTCATTTTAATTTACTGTTCTAACAATCAAGCATCAGCAAACAAGTGCATCAACTCCCCTGAGGGTCACCATTTGACGAAGTTACAAATTACAGCAAAAAATTAAAGCCAGGAATCAATCCGAAAAGCCAATTACCTTAAGAAAATAGAATCCCAATCTAAAAACTCAGTATCAATTAGTTCAAAAACACTACACTTAGCGAGACCTAGTTATCCGCGATCAAACTAACCTTTAAGGATGTAAGCCTGAAGAAGAGTGGGATCGAGCTGCAACGCCTTGTCGCAATCCTTGATCACGTGCTTGTGGAGCTCCAATTTGCTGTAGCAGAACGCCCGATTACTGCAATCGCCACAGAAACTCTAAGATCTCGGATCCAGTCCCAAAATGATGATAATCTTAACCCAAAAACAAAGGAAAAGACGCCAAAATCCAACGAAAACACGCGATTCAACATGAAACTGGAGGAGATTTAGAAAGGGGATCAAAGGGATCGGTTCAAAACCAGATGTCTTGGATGGAGCAGGATTGGGCGAGGAGTGAATCGAGAACGCGGATGGCCTTGGACCAGTTCCGAACGCCACAGAGCTTGGCGAGCTCCACGCGATCGGGCACCGCCGCCATGCTGGTTCGATCCTTCTCCCCCGATGCGAAGAGGAGAGGGAGAGTGCCCTAGCTCACCAAGCGACGCCTCTCGCCGACGAGAGAGGAGTGAGAGAGATCGCAGGGGGTATGCGGAGGAATTAGAAGAGCTGAAGAAGAAGAAGAAGGAGAACGGAGGAAATGAGAGGTAGAGGGAAGGATTTGGGGTTTTTTATTTTTTATTTTTTATTTTTTTTCTTTTTATTTTTATTTTATTTTTTACTCCTCCAGCTACTAAATTAATGTCTTTTTTTTTCTTTTTAATTCCGTTTCCGTTTTCCTATTTTTCGCTATTGTCCTTCTCCCATTTTGTAATTATACGCTCTCTCTCTCTCTCTCTGAGTGGATTTGGTTTAGAGAGTTTTATTCTAATTTTAACCTTTTTTTACTTTACATCAATATATATATATATATATATATATATATATATATATATATATATATATATATATATATATATATATATATATATATGAGTAAAATTTGATATAAGAATAGACTATTAGATTTGTGATTTTTTTTAAAATAAAAATAATATGCTATTTAATTTATTTATTTAGAATATAAATAGAACTATAAATATAAGATAATTACATTTCACAAACAAATAAAACGAAAAAAATCAAAAAAAATAAAAAGCCCAACAAATCTCAAAAGAGTGAAAAAAAAATCAGAAAAATACTGTTACAAACAATTCATTTTAGTATTACTCAATATTTATTTTATAGCTCTTCACTAAACGGATACAAATATGCGAAATTGATAATTTATTCTTTTATCTTTTAATAAAAAAAATAATTAATATAAATATATTTATTTAAAATTTAATTATTAATAGTTTCTATAATCCAGGTCTCAAAAGTTTGAGTGCCATTGAAGTCTGGAGAGGAGATAAAAAGGGTGGTGGTAGATAAGAAGGGAGTGAGAATAAAAATTTAATAATTCTTTTGCTCTTCAGTACTATAGCAAGGGTCCGTTATGTACTGACGCGCCCAGAGCGAAGTGTTGCGAACCGTCGGATCTGCTTAGAAGAAGCCATCTGTGCCGTTCATTTGGCCGTCCCTCGCGGACGGGTGAGGCGTGCGGTTGAAGCTGTAAATAGTTGGAAAGGGTGAGGCGGTGGAGGTTAGGATACACAAAAGTGACAAAACCTTATATTAGTTTGGGTAAAAGAATCTATCTATCTATATCAATATATAATTTTTTTTATTTCTATCGCTATTATCATTTTCTTCATTAAAAACGTACACTCCATTATATATATTTTTTATTTTACCTTATTAATTTCTTCCTACAACTTACATCTTATTACCTTTCCTCATCTTTTCTCGTATCTTTTTAAAACGTACGTTTCGTCACATTTTCTCATCTCCTACTCATTATATATCCCTCATCTATCCTTTTTTATCCTTTTTTACGTTTCCTTATGAAAGGAAGAGAGAGAATCGTGACGTGAATGTGGGAAGAATGAGCCACACACGTGTCACGGATGGTGGCGAATATTCTTCGGCACGTGTGAAGCCATCCGTGGCGAATATTCTTCGGCACGTGTGAAGCCCGATATGTAACGGTACTCACTTCACTCTGCTCGCACAATTAAATCCATCCTTCAAAAAATTAATAGAAAAATTTATTTACACGAAATATTTATTGTAAACAAAGGCAATAGTATTTTTTTTTTCTTTTTATATTTTTCATATTGATTTCATATCATTTAGATTTAATTCTGTTTATTTATTCTCAACAAAATCTTCTATATTAAATAGTTTTTATTTAATACTTATTTTTTCTAACTATCAGATCTAAAAAATATTATAAAAAAATATTTTAATAAAATCTATCCGCTGCATTTCGTGGGTAACTACACTAGTTATGAATTATTAGTGTTAAAAGAAAAAAAAAAAAGAGAGAAAACACCACCACTTTCATTAGTTTGGATAATGATAATAAACTGTGTCAAGTTTTTTTTATTAAAAACATGTCATCTTGTTGTTGGTGGTTTATGATGTATTGTTGTCTACGTAGATTAAAGAGATACAGAAATTTCTTACTATTCCTGAGCTGTGAACGTTGGATTCGATCGCTGTTTTAAGGGAAAAAAGAAAAAGAAAGAAGCATCCCCGTTGTTGCTTGCATGCCAAGAAAACGGGCACGCGATTCTGCAATTGTGTCATTTGCGTAGCAGCACTTTTAGCAAGTGATTATAATTCATAAATAGCTCTACTTTTAAAAATAAAAAATTTCAAAAGCAGATTTAAATCAGAGTTGAATCTTCTTTTGCAGGTGTTCGGCCGTGGTCGCAGGTGCGGTTGCACGCCGAAAACAAAAAAGATTCACTTATAAAGACACTGCTAGCCGATTCATCCTGCAGAAAATGATAGCAGGGCAAAAAATAATAAAAAAAAAAAAAAAAAAAAAGAACACCAAATAATTAAACTTGTTCTGAATAAAACTGCATCACAGATGAAAGAGACGAAGTCCCAGAAGTGCTGATATTACTGAGAATACTCTATATATTTATATAAGAATCAAATCAAAAATGTTCAAACAAGAATATGTGAAGTTGCCTATTGGTAACAGATAAAGTGAAAAAGTAAAAAAGAAAAGGGCATTTGAAATACAAGCTCTCAGGAATTCCCATTATATACACCATCTCTTAAGTCTTTTATTGCATCTCGCCTCCGCTTACAATCCTTTCGACGGTTCGGCTGTAATCCATCTCCCATACAACTATCCACATCCATTCTACTAATGTACTCATCCCTGTATATAGAAATTTCGTTTCGGTAAAAGCCAACTCAGGTAATATTTTACTATTTCAACCCCAACCAGCATCCATTCTGAGATTGGGCCGAAGGGGGGCCTCTGATTCGTCCGAATTGAAGGAAAAGATATCAACAGGTGCACTCGTGCAGTCATAAGCGCTATTCATTCGGGACTGGCCAATTTGGTTCCGATGATCCAAATAGATCACTACCACAGTAATATCATCATGGAAGTGCCGCCTTATTCCTTTCCCTATCTTCTTTATATCATTGTATCTCATCTCCCTCTTCCGCGCAGCCTCGTTAAGCGCCGCTCTTACCAATCTCTTTGCTATCCCCTGCACAATATCCCCACATTTGAACAGTGGTCCAATGCATATAAATAACTGCCATATTGAACTGCCTTCTACAACAGCTTCTATGCTCTAGAAAGCAAAGGCATTGGGAACAAAAGTTTGATTACCAAATGCTAGAGTTTTTGTTCGGGCAAAAAGCCAAAATAAGCTTATGGAGATTTAAATGAAAAGAGCTACTAATGCTTCTTCGCACAACTCAACTTCAATAGAACTTTTATAGAAGGGTCAAGCCTGGGCAAACAAGCCCTAACAGATCACTTTAAAACAAGAGAACGAGAAATAAGCTTACCGCTCTGGGGTTCTTGAAGACTATATCAACAGCGGCTTCATCGCTTAGTTGTTCCCACAGTCCATCCGATGCGAAAATGAGAAACAGGTCATGTTGTTTAAGTTTACGAACTTGTATTGACGGTTCTGCAGTCATAACAGGCCGTTTGAGAGGAACTGGAGAAACAAACTGCTGAAATAGAGGGTCCCTACTGAACTCCGGTTTCTTTAAATAGATGTCTCCAATGGATCTTGAGACCTATTAAAGAAAGTAATTTTGCTCACATTTGAGAGTGTTAAATTATTACAACGAAAATTTTATTGTTGCAAGTAAATTTTGAGGCGGTCGCTCTACTAAGTTTCTAAAAAAGATCCAACAAAATTAATATGAAAGAAAAATGAAGAGCTATCATGCAAAACATACAATACGTGCTCAACAGCTCGAGTACAACCATCATACGTCAAGCATTTGGAAATAGCAGATTAATCCTAAAAAGGACTAATATCTTAAGAATATGGGAGGTTGAAAAACAGGCGAACCTTTTAAAAAAACTCTCCCTTAGTTTTAGCTCTTTTCTTAACCCCATTGGTAGTTCTCTAAAATTGGAACTAGTAAACAAGCCTATTTCTCTCATATGCAGGTAATCTGAAATTCTACCATAAGAAAGCAGGAGTTCTATCGGGTAAAAGTAGAAAGTAGAAGTTTTGCTGGGCAAAAGTATGTTATATGTATGCGAAGAACCAAATGAGGCCTTTTTTACTACAACACCTCTATCGATCATTAAGTTCGGATGGCCCAACGATTTGCAACAGACTAAGAATATTTACATATACACTACCTCAAAATTATAGCACAAGTTGTCCAACCTCCTTTCCTTCTAAAGAATATTATCCTAAAAGCACATGTTGAAAACCACAATTGCTTTCCAAAAGAATACTAGTAGTTAGTATAATTATTTCGAAGAGAATAATTAGATGCATGCATCTGGTAACAGCACAAAAGAGCTATAAAGTTGTGGGAATTTCATCTCTTCGACAACAAAAGTCACGGCATCTTGACACAAAACAAATAATTGCCAAAAGAATATATCACATATAAATGCTAGTTGAAAGGTTACCATCATAATCACACTGGGCATCACAAATTATTAGCACAAACACAAGATCAAAAAGATATAGCTAGAATCTATTGATTAGAAGAGATACTTCCTAAGTATGTAAATGATGAGCCACCTGTTTTTCAGCTTTTATTTGCAAGCACCAATCTAGCAGTTGCAAGCATAAAGATTACTAAGCATCCTCCAAACTTTACGTGCCAGATAAAGCAAATCAACATGCCAATAACGCTACAAAACAACCAAAATATGGCTTTGAAATAGAGTGATTTGTTCTTACCAATTGAAGACGGGCAAAAAGGAGAAAGATGAAGAAAGCTGACACTACAATGCATTAACCTGCACTTAGTTTTAGTTACGGTTCCAAGCAGATAACAAAGTTCGACAAATACTTCCTCTGAGGTAATGCCAGCCAGAATGCTTGCTTGCATTTTAAAAGTGGCAAATGCTTACTAAACCATCCATAATTCAAATATTAACTTTTTTTTGGACCAAAAATTCTTTGAAAAAAAATAAACTCGAAATAATATCCAAAACTAAATCAATTTTTCATGTTTTGACGAAGAAGAAAGGTAAATTAGCTCTCAATGGTCGACTCAATGCACACCGATAATAAGTTCCGAATCAATTCTTTTCCACCTATATAAATCTGATGATGCACCCCAAGGAGAGATCCTTCTTCTCTCCAAGTGAAGATGCCCATGCCTCAAATTCAAATTACTTCATCATTGATGAGATAATTAAGTGAGTAACAAAGAAACTCAAACAAAGTGAATACTTTAGCTGCACCAAAATGATCTCGAGTTCGGCTACATAAGCATAAATTTCACCATGTGTATACGCGCAAAAGATAAATATGCTTAATGAGATGAAACAATTTCCGATCACAAACTCAAAACAAAATAAATCTCGAGAAGAAGACAGAAAGAAGTAGGAATTAAAGTGGTTGGCGAACCTGAATGATTCCCTTAACACGCCAAACACCTCGGCTATGGACGACGATATGCGAGTCGTCGGGGTGGAGCGCGGCGAGCTCCCGCCTCACCTCCTCGACGGCGACATTGTGGTCGGTGGAGAGCCGCTCAGCCACCACGGCGCGCTCGTCGCTTCCCCTGCGGCCGAGCACCGCCCTGGAATCGCCCAAATTGGCGACGTAGAGCGTGTCGTCGACGATGGCCCCGACGAGGCAACACGACCCGACCGACGCGATCTGCGGCCGCGACAGCCACGACCGCTTCACCAGGTGCAGGAACTCCTCCTCCGTCGCGTCGAACGCCTTCTTGATCACGTCCGCGGACAATCCCCCTTGCTCAGACGCGAGCCCTAATTTTGTAACGCAGAGCAAAAAAACCAAAATTATATCAGCGATTTAGGGCGAGGGCGAGAGGGAAATGACGAGGAAGGGGGGGTTGTTGATTACGGTCGAGGTGGGGGAAGAGGCGGCTGCTGACGAAGCGGGAGGCCTCGGGGCCGCCATGGCCGTCGTAGACGCCGACGTAGGTGGCCGAGGGGGAGGTGATCACCTGGCCCTGATCCTCGAGCGCCGCGTTCGCTTGCACCACCGCGATCGAGAACTCCCCCGACGCGTGTGGCTTCAGCTCCAGGTGCCACAGGAGCCCGTCGCCTCCCCCGACCCCTAACCTCCCGAAGCACCTCTCCAACGGTCGTAAGCACGATCGCAACATCCTCCCCCTCCTCCTCCTCCTAGGGTTTGTGGTTTGTGGTTTGTGGTTTGTGGTGTTTGTGTTTCTCTTATTATTATCGAACTGGGAATGTGGGAGGAGGAAGACGACGAGTGGAACTATTCTTATTCCAACTTTTTCCTCATTTTATTCCACCAACTTATTCTCTTTCCTCTTATCCGAAACGATCGGGCGCAGACGCGGCACGCATCACCGTCGGATCCGGCACGCTCGCGAGACGTGCGGCCGAGATCGACTTTCTAAAATGCGGACGCGAGGGATTACGCGTCCGCACCGCTCGGCTTCGGTGCGTGTAAAAGGTTCGGCGTGGACAGCGCGTTAAGGAAGAAGAGTGCTTCTTGCTTTCGGTCGTCGCAGTCGCTCCTTTTTTTTCGGGCCTCTGTTGTTGTCTTTTCGTTGAACAAAAAGGACGATAAGAGAGAGTGCAGTTTTTGACTTAAATTACACCTTTTTTTTTTTTTTTTTTTTAAATCCTCAATTTTTTAGGTATAAAATATTTATAATAATTTTTGCCTCCAATTTATTAAATTTATATTAATATATTGTTAAAAATTTATATTATAAAATTTAATTATAATTATTTTAAAATTTTTAAGTATGTAATTGAGGGATTAGGGAGTGGTGACGGGGTGACGTGTACGTGACACATTCTTTTTTTTTTTTTTTTTTTTTTTCTTTTTAGATAAGTTGAGAATTTTAAAAATGCCTAAATTTTGGACGTGGGATGAGCTAATTCCTCATTTAGTTTTATTGAAAATAAAAATTTTAAATTTATTTTTTTTAAAAAAAATTCTAATCTAATTTATTTGGATGGATTAGAAAAAAAAATAGTAATATTTATTTTAGTTTATGTGTTATTTGAGAATTTTTTTTTTCTTCCTCTCTCCTTTCTCACTTTTCAAATAATTTAATAATACTTATTAATTTAATTTATTTATTATGATTATTATTATTTAATTAAAATATAAAAATTGATATTATTAATATATGATAAAACTACACATTCAAAAATAAAATTTAATATTACTAAAAATAAATATAATACAAAATAATATAATTATACACTAGATATAAAATAAATATAATAATAATAATATTATTATTATTATTATTATAATTATTACATACTTGATATTTGATGTGATTAAATATATAATATGACTATACACGAAATATAACATAGATATAACTAAAAATAATGTAACTATATATATTTAACATAATTAATTATCCGATATAATTACATACTTGACGTCGCAATTAACATGACTAAAAAATTAATATAATATAAAAATAATGTAATTATATATTACATAAATATATATGTCTTAAAAAGTGAGAGAGGACGAAGAAAACAAAAATCTTTCACCTAATTAATATATAAACTTAAATAAATATTACTAAATTATTATTTTTTTATATAATTCATGCAAACGAGATTAGGTTAAAAATATTTTGTTTTATAAAAAAGGACTAGATTGAAAATAAGTTTTAAAAAGAAGGTAAGATGAGATATTGGTTCACATGGAAGTGGTTTGGGGTGCTTGGAATTGATTGATAGGTGCATTTGGGATTTGTGGAATGGCATATCACATTAGAGTATGAGATTATTCTAATAATGTTATCTTAGAAAAATTAAATATAATATTTTTTAAAAAAATTGTTTGATTTTTTGTAGTTGCTCAAAAATTTAATTTAAATAAGTACGTGATATAAATTTTCCAGCTATTTTAATCCACTACTGAATCCTAAAATTATGCTGATAATTTTATTTTATTTTATTTTATTTTTTTTGCAGTTATATAAAATGTTGCTAACTTGAATACTCCTAAACTGATATAGGCATTGGTTTTTATTCATTTAAAATTATTAAAAAATATTTAAAATTCATGCATACATTGTTGGAATTTTCAGCTACTCCAGACTCGAGATTTGGTGGTTGATACTCGAGAATCAAGTTCGAAGCCTAATTATTTCACATTTTCAGCTAAATTTATTTCAAAAATAAACGAAATAAATAGCATGTTATCTTCTTTTCAAAAAAAAAAAAAAAAAAAAAAAAACTATTATATTTTTTTTTTTCAATAATGTTCATGCAATATTGGCCATGTATTAATAAAATTCTAGTCACTTTCCTGGGAAGATCTAAACCTAACTTGATTGTTGCTTTTAATTTGATACATAGCATGATAAATTTAGGTATCTAAATCTTGTACAAATACAGAGAACCATAAATGGAGTCCAGCTATGAAATCCAAATATGTAGATATATGTAGTGGTGGTTATTGATGTGCTTGCCTTTTTGTGCACAAATCTAAATGATATGACTAGATACCCAAATAATTAATCAATATGAGCTTTCCCATATTTAATTTGATCAGAAGAGATAATGAACTCAACCATAAATCTCAAAACCATTTTGTTTGAAATTTCAAAAATTTAAAATTTTTTAATTTTATATAAAAAAAAAATGCTCAATAGCATGTGAGTATCACTACAATAAAATTATGCTATAGCGACACTTTTAAGTGTTTCTAAAATATAAAAAAAATATCGCTGGTAAAAATACCGACACTTATTATAAGTGTTGCTATATATGCCGTCGCTAGAATATATAGCGACACATTTTTGAAATATGTCCCAAAAATGTATTTATATAACCTAATTTTAGATATAGATGAAATATAGATAGGACACTTATATAAAAGTGTCACAAACACGTGTCTCTTAACTTAATTTTGTTGTAGTGCATTAATGCATTGCACACTGAGCAAATCTAATTAAAATTTATATACTATATAGAAAGAATTACTATCTCAAAAGTCTAATTATTTTATATTATTTAGTCAAAAATAATTATAAATATACTATAATTAACTTATATGTGAATTGTGAATATTTGATAGTGATGGAATTTATAACAAGATATAGAAATTTTATTTCATTAGCCAATCACAAAGAAACATCAAGCTTCAAGGAAAAATGTACAAACTTTGCAAGAGCATCAATAATATTAGCTAATTCTTTAATTGAAATGATGCTTTCCACTAATAAATAATAAAGCGATGTTATACCGAGTCAATGTGCATTTTTGTCGAACATCTGATGCGCGAGGAGAATAAGTCATTTACATTGATTATTGCGGAGACTTATACTTTGAATTGTCTCCCGTATATAAACTTATCATTCGAGACTACTTTGTCTCTAAGTCAACGTCAGTCAAAACCTGCTCCACTTTTTTTTTTTTTTTTTTTTTTTTTTTTTTTTTTTTTGACTTTGATAAAAAAAAAAAAAAAAAGTCTTACACCCCATCCTATCCTGGGTGGGGTGAGTAACCCGTCACATTGAGTGACGAGTGAAATTCATCCCATCTCAAAATAAGATAAAGTATAAGATATACATCCCAAAAGAAATGTATATTTATATATACCTAAAAAAAACGCATGTAATTCATTTGGCCACTTTAATAAAGAATTTTTATAATATCACAAATAATAATAATAATAATAATAATTTCCATTTATAATAATCAGAATATATGTAACAGTTAACGTCTTAAT
This sequence comes from Tillandsia fasciculata, assembly GCA_029168755.2. Lineage (NCBI taxonomy): Eukaryota > Viridiplantae > Streptophyta > Magnoliopsida > Poales > Bromeliaceae > Tillandsia > Tillandsia fasciculata. The sequence goes on along the minus strand of CM054932.1, from coordinate 29,124,184 downwards.
CACTCCAACGGTTGGGTGGTGTAATTAATTAATGTATCCACCGCATTTGCACAAACATTATTATCCTTTTGTTAAGCTAACCTCTCTTTTACAAATTTGAAATTTTCATTGCACTCGTACGTGTCCAATGAAAAATACTTTTTATAAACTAAACACGTTATGGATTAATATAAGTTCTTAGCTTAGTTAATAGCTTAAAACTTAAGTGCAGGCCAAAGCCAATATTGAGCCAAACACATATATATTTTAACAAAAAAATAAAAATGATATATTATTAATTAAAAACATAAATAAATTTTTTTTTTCACTATACTTTTTTACCCCATGTGAAATATATATAGAATAATATATACCATTCGTACACTTTTAGGCTAATATGTAGTGTAGCTCTTATCAATTTTTTATTTTTACTAAAATCTATTTAAATTTTTAGAAATTCTAACATAAAAAAAAGTATGGGATTTATATCTTAAATACAGATGTATACAAGTAACATTTTCTTTATGAAATATATAATTAAAGAAGCAAGGAGTGTGTTAGAGACTTATAAAATTTCAGTCTAAATTTCTAGCTCAAACCGAAGTGGACTTGTCAAGATGGCTCAACTTCAACATCATTTGTGGGAGGTGAAGAGAATTGCAACCTCCATCATCAAGGCCACTACTACCATTAATATCAAGGGGATGCCAAGAGTCATGCCAACCCTCAAAGTTATAAATGTAGGCTTAGTGGGTATTTAATATAGGCTTAGTGGGTGAGTTGTACATAAGCCTATAAATAGGAGAATTGGCTAAGACCAATTCAACAAGAGAGAGTTGTATCTTGTAGTGTTATTTTCTAAGTAAAGAGAGTACTTAGTTTTTTCTGCGGAACCATTACTCTTTTCTCTTTTCTCTTTTCTCTACTTTTGCATTTAGTCGTAGGACGCGAAGGTCCGGGCTAGCAAACAAAGAACAAGGCTTGCCCTCTTCGAGCAGGAAGGCGGACGCCGCACGAACTTTTGCTAGGCGAAAAGCTTAAGTCCGTGACAGTTGGTTTCAGGGCCAAGTTCGAGTTAGGAACCATGTCAGACGTCACCAATGTTCCAGCTGAACCTCCAAAGCATCCTAGGCGAGGCAAGAGCAAAGAGCCACGGGCCATCACAAGGGAGGACGCTCCTTTGGAGGACCGTCTCGCGCTATTGGAGGATGCCGTGGCAAAAATAGGTGAACGATATTCTGAGTTGGCCGAAACTTTTGGAATGTTTCTTGATGACTTTCGCAGCATGGAGGAAAGCGTTACTACTGCAATGATAACCTTTCGCTCTGAACTCCAGAAGCTTCAGAAGACCATTACTCAGCGAGATGAGGAGCGAAATACCTTGATCGAGGATCTTGTTGCTCGGGTCGATGAGGTCGAGGACCTTAAGTCACGGGTGACAATCCTTGAGAAAGCGGTGGGGAGTGGTCCTGAACCTCACAGGGGGTATGCTTCAAAGGTACATGTTCCCGAGCCTCAATCTTTTAGGGGAACGCGCGACGAAAAAAAAATCGACAACTTCCTATGGCACATGGAGCGCTACATCAAGGCGCTGCGGCTAAACGAAGAGGAGGAAAAAGTGTCCAGGCTGCATCCATGTACCTCGTTGACGATGCGATGCTGTGGTGGCGTCGGCGATCCGCAGAGGCCGAGAAGGGCCAATGAGAATTGAAGACTTGGGAGGACTTTGTGCGCGAGCTTAAGGCGCAGTTCTATCCCGAGCACGTCGAATATCTTGCGAGGAGGCAACTTCGACGGCTCAAACATACAAGGACTCTCAAGGAGTATGTCAAGAAGTACTCCAAGTTGATGCTGTCCATCACCAACATGGCGGAAGAAGATTGTCTATTCTTCTTTCTTGACGGACTCCAACCATGGGCGAACAAAGAACTTGTGGGGCGCAACGTGGAAGACGTGGGCTCCGCAATTGCCTTAGCGGAAAAGCTGCCTGAGTATGAGAAGGCGGATTCGTCTTGTGGTAGAACACCCAAAGTGAGCAAGGCTAAGGGTGGGGGAGAATGCCGCGACCCAAAGGAGAGCAAAGGTCGCGACAAAGGATCTGCGGCGCCATCCAAAAAGCTGATGTGCTACGTTTGTGGCGAGAACCATTGGGCGAGAGATTGTCCAAAGAAAAAACAGGTAAATATTGTCCAAACTGAGCAGGGTGAGGGCAGCAGCAAACCAACGAAGATGGGCGCTCTTAGGCTCGTCAATGCGGTTCAGGGGTTGGCAAGCAACGCCAAATCCGTCAACAAGGGACTCTTGTACATCGATGTGGTCCTCAACGGCAAGGCCACACGAGCACTGGTCGACACATGAGCCATTCATAACTTTGTCGCGGAGGCGGAGGCCAAGCGATTAGGCCTTTCCCTCGAGAAGGACACAAGTAAGATCAAGGCCGTCAACTCGCAAGCACAACCCGTGTTAGGGGTGGCCAAAGGCGTGGCAATTGCAGTGGGACCTTGGAAGGGCACTGCAAACTTCACCGCCGCACCTATCGACAACTTCCAAGTCATACTGAGTATAGACTTCTTGGCTTCGTCAAAGGCGGTTTCGATGCCACACCTTGGAGTATTAAGCATCATGGAGGAGACAACCCTGTGCATGGTTCTAGCGAGCCAGGAGAAAACGGTAAACACCAAGACCCTCTTTGCTTTACAGTTGCGAAGGGGTGTGAACCGTGGTGAGATGACTTATACCTTGCGGCAATCCGCGAGGTGAGCAACGAGGGCCTCGAGGATGAGGGCCTTTCGACAGAGATTGCGACAGTTTTGGCAGAATTCCAAGACGTCATGCCCACGGAATTGCCAAAGCAACTTCCACCTAGGCGGGAGGTGGATCATGCTATCGAGCTCGAGCCAGGAGCCAAACCGCAAGCAAAAGTGCCATACCGAATGGCCCCGCCAGAGCTCAAGGAGTTGCAAAAGCAATTGAAGGAACTCCTCGATGCAGGATTTGTTCGACCGTCAAAAGCACCCTATGGAGCACCAGTTTTATTTCAGTGGAAGAGCGATGGAAGCTTGCGGCTTTGTATAGACTACAATGCGCTCAGCAAGGTAACTATCAAAAACAAGTACTCTATCCCTTTGGTTGCAGATCTCTTTAATCAATTGGGTGGAGTAAAATTCTTCACCAAACTTGATCTTCCCTCCGGGTACTACCAAGTGCAGATTGCAGAAGGAGATGAGGAAAAGACCACGTGTGTGACAAGGTACGGGTCCTATGAGTTCCTTGTCATGCCGTTCGGCCTGACGAATGTGCCAGCGACCTTCTGCACCCTCATGAACAAGCTGTTCCATCCCTATCTCGATCACTTCGTGATTGTGTACCTCGGCGACATCGTGATATACAGCAACACCTTGGAGGAGCACATCGAACATTTACGAACCGTCTTCCAAGTGTTGCGGGAGAACCAGTTGTTCGTCAAGAAGGAGAAATATAGCTTTGCGAAGAAAGAGGTACACTTCCTTGGCCACTGGATAGGCCAGGGACAACTCCGCATGGATCAACAGAAAGTGCGAGCCATTTGTGAATAGGAGACCCCAACAACCATACCTGAGTTGCGGTCATTCCTTGGGCTCGTCAACTACTATCGACGTTTTATTGCAGGCTACTCTGCGAGAGCAGCCCCCCTGATGGATCTCTTGAAGAAGAACCACTCGTGGGATTGGACCTCTCAATGCGTGGAGGCATTCGAAGACCTAAAGCGGGCGGTGACGAAGGATCCGGTGCTGCGACTACCTAACTGCAGTTGCACCTTTGAGGTACACACCGATGTCTCAGATTTTGCCATTGGCGGTATTCTCGTGCAGGATGGACACCCCATTGCCTACGAGAGTCGCAAACTCAACAACACCGAGTGGCGATACACTGTCCAAGAGAAAGAGATGACCGCCTTCGTGCATTGTTTGCTGACTTGGCGGCATTATTTGCTTGGGAGCAAGTTTGTGATGCGCACCGACAACGTCGCCAAAAGCTATTTCCAGTCGCAGAAGAAGCTATCGCCTAAACAGGCAAGGTGGCAGGATTTCTTGGCGGAGTTCGACATGGTGATGCAGTACAAGCCCGGGAAGGAGAATCACGTGGCCGATGCACACAACCGAGGGGCTGAACTAGCGGCTGTGTGGCAGCTTCGCGGGACACTCCGTGATCGACTTCGCGCAGGAACCAACGAGAACCCTATCTCTCAGAACCTTGTGCAACTTGTCAAGGAGGGCAAAACGCGAAGGTTTTGGCTCAACGACGGGTTACTCCTCACCAAAGAGCGGCGGGTGTTTGTGCCCAAGTGGGGCAACCTTCACCGCGAGCTCATAAAGGAGTGTCATGACTCCAAGTGGGTAGGTCATCCAGGTCAGAAGCGGACTTTAGCATTGCTCGAGGCCGCTTACTACTGGCCACGAATGCACGAAGACGTCGAGGCCTACGTGCGAACTTGCTTGGTGTGTTGAAAACCCTCACTGGGCTGGTGCTTAGTCCAATCATCTCCTGGACAAGGTAGTGGGCCGAGAGGTCGGGACTTTTAGTGTGGGATCTTTTGCAGCGAGCCTGTAGCGTTGTCTGTGGGGGAGCCTCGGAGTCCCGGATTGCCTATTTCAAGCCGGTCCTTGTTGGGAAGACGTGGTCCCAGTCTCCACCTTTTTGTTACCCTGAGTTTTCGTTCCTGGCAGTATCTCCGCCTTTTGCTGGCTGTTGGGAAGTGGGGGAGCCGATCAGCTGGTCGTCAGTGCTACTGGTGGGGTGGTGGATGAGCGTGGATTTTTAGCCTGCAATAAGTATGCCGGGATCAGTTCATGCCGCTTGGGCGACCAGGCACCGAGTTTGCACGGCTGGGAAGTCGAAGCAGCACGACCTCTTCGTGGCACAGCTTTGTGCGAGTGTCTGTCCACTTTTAATCTAGATAGAGGCATGGGGGAGTAGTTCAGCCCGAAAGTAGATTGGTGGGAGACCGTTGGACTTGTGCGACCTGAGAACCAGAGTTCTCACACCCGTCGGTCTTTTCCCCAAGTGTTTGATCCTTCGACCGAAGGTAGTTCCCAAAATACCCCTTCAGAGGAGAGCTTTGATTAGTTTTTCTTTTATCTGTTCCACCAGTTTTCATCCACAGACGGTATCGGATCAATTACGGAGTGTTCGGAGTTTTTTAGAATGCTACTGTTTGCAGGGAGTACTTCCGCAGATGGCATCTTCGCAGTCGAGTGACAGCAGCCCCTCTGACGGATCTCTTGAAGAAGAACCACTCGTGGGATTGGACCTCTCAATGCGTGGAGGCATTCGATGACCTAAAGCGTGACGGAGGATCCGTGCTGCGACTACCTGACTGCAGTTGCACCTTTGAGGTACACACCGATGTCTCAGATTTTGCCATTGGCGGTATTCTCGTGCAGGATGGACACCCCATTGCCTACGAGAGTCGCAAACTCAACGACACCGAGTGGCGATACACTGTCCAAGAGAAGGAGATGACCGCCTTCGTGCATTGTTTGCTGACTTGGCGGCATTATTTGCTTGGGAGCAAGTTTGTGGTGCGCACCGACAACGTCGCCATAAGCTATTTCCAGTCGCAGAAGAAGCTATCGCCTAAACAGGCAAGGTGGCAGGATTTCTTGGCGGAGTTCGACATGGTGATGCAGTACAAGCCCGGGAAGGAGAATCACGTGGCCGATGGACTCAGCCGCAAGGCTGAACTAGTGGCTGTGTGGTAGCTTCGCGGGACACTCCGTGATCGACTTCGCGCAGGAACCAACGAGGACCCTATCGCTCAGAACCTTGTGCAACTTGTCAAGAAGGGCAAAACGCGAAGGTTTTAACTCAGCGACGGGTTACTCCTCACCAAAGGGCGGCGGGTGTTTGTGCCCAAGTGGGGCAACCTTCGCCGCAAGCTCATAAAGGAGTGTCATAACTCCAAGTGGGCAGGTCATCCAGGTCAGAAGCGGACTTTGGCATTGCTCGAGGCTGCTTACTACTGGCCACGAATGCACGAAGACGTCTAGGCCTACATGCGAACTTGCTTGGTGTGTCAACAGGATAAGGTTGAACACTAGCGACCTGGCGGTCTCCTCGAGCCATTGTCTATTCCAAGCCATCCGTGGGAGAGCATCTCCATGGATTTCATCTCCGCCTTGCCAAAGGTTGGGGAGCGTGGGTCCATACTGGTGGTGGTGGATCGTTTTTCTAAGTACGGGACCTTCATCGCAGCACCAACCGATTGCACGGCTGAAGAAGCAGCACGACTCTTTGTCAGCCATGTCATCAAACTTTGGGGGATTCCCGAAAGTATTGTGAGCGACCGCGACCCCAGATTCACCGGCAAGTTTTGGACCGAGGTGTTCAAAATTTTGGTCTCTGAGTTGCTCTTTTCCACCAGTTTTCATCCGCAGACGGACGGACAAACGGAGCGGGTAAATGCTCTGTTGGAGTTGTACTTGCAGCACTTCGTAAGTGCCAGTCAAAAGGATTGGGTACATCACCTTGATGTTGCCTAGTTTTCCTACAACTTGCGGCGGAGCGACTCTACGGATTGTAGTCCCTTCGAGCTGGCAATTGGGCGACAACCGCTCGCCCCACATACAGCCGCTGCGGAAGAGCAGTTTCGCATTCCTGTTGCTCTCCAATTTACCTCTAACTTGCAGGAAAGGGGTGAAATTGCGAGTGCGAGCTTGGAGAAAGCAGCTCGGCGAATGAAGAAGTGGGCGAATGAAGAAGTGGGAGTGCCGCCAAGCCCAGAGTACTTGGTGAAGTGGAAAAATCTCCCGTATGATGAGGCTACTTGGGAGAAGGGTGACATACTTTGGCAATACCAAGCACTTATCAACGAGTTCCAGAAGCAGTGCGCGACGAGGACGCCTGCGCATTAGGTGGGGGAGAGTGTTAGGGACTTAGAAAACTTCAGTCTAAGTTCCTAACCCAAACCGTAGTGGGCTTGTTAAGGTGGCCCAACTTCAACATTATTTGTGGGAGATGAAGATACTTGCAACCTCCATCATCAATGTCACCACTACCATTAATGTCAAGAGGATGCCAAGAGTCATGCCAACCCACAAAGTTATAAATGTAGGCTTAGTGGGTTGTGGGTGAGTTGTACATAAGCCTATAAATAGGAGAATTGGCTAAGGCCAATTCAACAAGAGAGAGTTGTATCTTATAGTGTTATTTTCTAAGTAAAGAGAGTATTTAGTTTTTTCTGCGGAACCACTATTCTTTTTTTTTTTTTTTTTTTTACTTTTGCATTTAGTCGTAGAGCGTGAAGGTCTGGACTAGCAAACAAAAAACAAGGCTTGCTCTCTTCGAGTAGGAAGGCGGACGCCGCAAAATTTTTGCTAGGCGAAAAACTTAAGTTCGTGACAAGTGGGTGCCTTACTTATACATACTCGGCAAAAGAAGGAGAAAGATTAAACATGGAAATTTTTTTGTTTTATTTGTTCAGAAAAAAAAAAAAGGAAAAAGAAAAAAAAGGAATGTGAAATGGGCATGTAAGTAAAAGTGATTTCGCACCAAATTAGTGCGCCTTTGACAGTTCGAGACCACACGATCATGATGATGATGATGATGATGATCTCTCTCTCTCTCTCTCTCTCTACACTTGGCAAGTTGCGGAGCAAAAAAATTATAATATATATTTTATTTATCTAATAAATAAAATATTTTTATTAAATTATATTAAATGAATGGTGTAGATGACGTATTCGATGTAACAGTTCTTATTTATTGAATATAATAATAATAAAAATAATATAAGTAGGTTCATAGGTGCGCCAAGCTCATTGGCTCTTAAAAAGCTCCAATGGACAAGTATAGGCCTACCGAAAAGCCCAATGGAGTATAGTGGGCCTATGGAAGTTCATAACCCAACACAGCATCACCCTTTTTGTCGAGAACAATTTAGTCTACTGATCTGATCTAATGATCATCAGTATCTAAGATCTTAAATGATTGCATCAAGTTGTTTATTTTTTCTGAAAAAGTATTGATACGTGAAAGAGAGAATAAAAATGCACACTAGCGACTGCTTCATTGCATTGCATGAAAATAAAAAGGATGTGACGCTGTTTACAATGCAAACCTTGAACACAGTAATAGAGAGAGACTATTAAGCTGCTCAAGTCTGGTTGAAAAATGCCCGATTTGATCCGAATGTGATTTATGGGGCAGAATAGGTTTCAAACACATCAATTAAACTGTAAAAAACACAGATCAATACAAGCAGTTCACATAGCAGAGTGGATATACGCGACAGTAGTAAAACCCATGCTGCTAACAGCTCAAGTACGACAAATATACATTAATCATGCAAAATCAAAATAGGAGCATCACTTGATTTACTCCGGTGCGCAAGTATCACGGGTTTTTCAGGGTAGCAGGATATATGTAAATCCAGTGGTGTAAAACAAAACTACAGTTAAAGCCAACTCCCGGCAGAGCGCAAAATTTCAGTCTTAAGATAACATATTACAACAAGATAGAGCAATAGAAAGAGAGGGTAGAGCTCATACGGCATTTACAATGGCGCTCGAGTGGTAAAAGTCAGGAGTAAAGCAAAACAGGCACTAGGGTTAAAAGGCTCAGTATCTGTACCACTCATTCTGCGGCTGGGAGGGCTATGCTTGCCCTACAGTACGGGCAATCGCCATGAGCCTCTATCCACCGCTCTACGCAACTAGTGTGAAAGGTATGCCCACAACGCAGTCGGGCCAACCTGTCTCCATCTGAAAAACTCTCAAGGCAAATACAGCATTCGGCTGCGGCTCCGATAAGTCCACTTTCTTTTGTCTCGCCGTGATCTATGGTTTGGAGCCTTAAAAGAGCTTCAGAACTAGGAAAAGGTGGCTTGTTTTTCATCCCACATAAAGGCTGTATTTGGTGATATGACGTCTCGTTAGAGAGACAGGCACAGCACTCGAACGGATCCTGTAGACCCTTTGATTCACTATCTACCAGGTTGTTGAGGTTACAATTATCCCAAATGGTTTCAGAGTCAGGGGTTCTATGCCTGCGGTGGAAAATGAAGATTAGAGTTCCGAAAACACACAAAAATTTGATACCGTAAACCAACGATTAATCTAGGGTAGCTACTAACCTTGTTCCTGTTAAATCTACACTCCGTAGCCTGTTAAGAAGCCTTTGCTTCGCCTGTCGTACAGCATCTGGAAGCCGGTCATCTGCATCTTTAATTAGCCTCAATGTACAGTGTCTGCTGATAGTAGCATCCGAATTACTGCTATTAGCCGGCCCATATTCACTAGGACCACTGACGTCCGCTTGAAAGAACTCATGCTGCTGAATCTCACAAAAAAGGAACAGATCAGCTTTCTTTTTGGCGAAAAATGTAGGCTACTCCATGCCGAACACTACGCCATTGACGGAAAGAAGAAAAAAGAATATGGAACTTGGGAAATATTGATTTTACATTACTATGAGCTCTGGCAACTCAAGGAACTAATTTTCTAAAGTGCATGACGATTCCTCCTATATAATTCAACATTAGTGATGGTTTTAACTGATATCTACTGAAGATCATGCAAGACCACATTAAGTGTTTAATCTATTTAAAGTATCTCATTGCCTTAGGAAGTGAAGTAAAATACTTGCAATTTGGCCAAATTGCCCAAACTACAGGTGATGAATTTTTAATCCGCTATTATCCTTCAACGCAGTTTAAGCTCTCCAAAATAGATTATCTATATAAAACCCTCACTAGCCAATAAAGCCTTACCATTTCAGTTGCAGTTCTCAAAAACATTCAAATTGCGTAAAAGTTGCCTTATTCAATCTTCAAAGCAAATCATCTCATGTTCTCACAAAGATCATTCATTTCCTTGATTCATATACCCATGGGATGATGCAGTTCATCTCATAACTCAGATAAGGTGATAAATAACTAGGGATACTGTTCGACATATTGAACAAATTGATCTGGTGAGGGATTTGCCCCAGTACCTGGTATTTGAAACAAGTTCGATTATTTACACCCTCGATTAGGGAACTAAAAATTGTTAAGTTATGTCACTGCTCACAATAAAGACGAGATCTAAGAGGCCTTAAAGCCTACTACTATCCAATTAGATGGACCAAAATTAAAATTTTTCTTTCTCGTTGCTTTTAGAACCAAATACATAATATAAACCTAAAGAAAACCATGGCCACCCAAAAAAGAAGAAAAAAAAAAAAAAAAAAAACCAAAATTTTAAACATAATAAACATAAAATGGAGACGTAATTACTTGATAATGAACCAGAAAGAGTAGGAGGTTAGCTGCAAACAACTAGGAAGCTAATAAGCCCCAAAAGAGAAACAAATTACTGCTCAATCAATTGAGTAAATCATAAAACCCTAAACAGGGTTCAAAGACGAGCTCAAAACCCCAAACAAATCCGCATCGCGGGTGAAGAGGGGGGGGGGGAACACAGCGCGCGAAATGAGAGCTCACCGCTTTGTGGACGCGGTGGGCGGAACCCTTCCCGTGCGCCGCCTGAGACGACGCGCGCCGGTGATCGCCGCCGAGGGCTCGGCCGCGACGGGAAGGGTTACGGCGGCTGGGTTCACGATCGTGGGAAGGGGAGGAGAGCTCCGCCGCCTCTTCGCCGGAGCTCCGGCCCCCTCTGGATCTCTGGAAGTAAAAGAGCTTCGAAGCTATCGTCATGCAACGGGTATACCTCCCTTTCTCTCTCCCCCAACACCCTCGCCTCTATTCTCTTTTTTAATACCCCCAGTAGTGCGCGTATATATCTATATATATATAGAATTTTATATGCAGCAGGGGAATGAGGTGGAGGGGACAGGGTGTGACCTGGGAGGAGCCAAAATGAGAAAATATTCGAAAGAAGGTGGGGGGTGGGGGGGTGGGGGGTCCTGGGGACTGGGGACTGGGGACTTGGGAGGCGACAAACGTAAAAGCGCGGAGGACGCGCGGCGCACCCGGGAATAGTAGTAGAAATGTGGCACCCGGGTACTACTGCATGCGTGTACCCCGTGGTATATATAATACTATATTTTTATTTTTTAATTTTAGTCGAGAGTTTCCTTATATTGTGGTGCTCGATCGTATTTTTAAACAATACGCGAATTTAATTGATGTAATCATAATTTCAATGGAAACAATTTGATTTGAGAGTTGATATTTGAGCAGATTTTAAAGACTTATATATTTTTATGTTTTTTTTTTAAGTGTGTAAAAGAATATATATATATATATATATATATTTTATGCGACTGTAAAGAAATATAAAAAAATATATATTTTATTCAAATAAATATGAAACACCGTAAGTGCACTCTTAATCCTTTCCAAGGGTATAATCTCTTATTTTTTAGGAAATTGGGGGTACACTTTGGATACCCGATAGCAATGCTACGGCTGCAAAAGTGGACCCGCCATTTATGACCGTGGTCGGTGGGGAGTTGAGATGTTGATGGGTCGGATTAATTAGTCACCATCCAGATCAAATATTAATACGTTACATTTATTTTTTTTTTAGTTTTTTTTTAAAAAAATTTATGGATATTCGTAGAAGCATATTTTGTAGTTGCAGATACCAAATTCGTTTGATTTTGCAGGAGAAAAAAACTAAAACATTAACCTTTGTGTGCAAAGAAAATTAACCTTGTAATTCTCTATTTTATTTATTTTGTTCGCTTATTAATGTAATAATCCTCTCCTCCAATCTCTAGGCCCATCCACATGGGGGTTCCTTAATGGGTCACTTAAGTTAGGGCTCCATTTCTCATTAATAACTTCTCTCTATTTATTTAATTAATTTAATTTGCATGATTTTTTGTATTGGACTGATAATAATAATGATTTTGCTACTTCAGCTCAATAATAATTTATTAAAAGCCGTTAATCATTGTTAGGTTTAGTAAATTATCTAGTTTATTTGATAGATAAAAATTAAATCTGAGTTAAATCCAAAAAGTAATAAATATTTAAGAAATACTAGTTGAAGTGTCTACATCAAACTTGCCTATACTGGAGGATTTTTCTATACATTTTTTTTTTTTTACTTTTAGAAAACAAAAACCTACCTCTCCCTCTCTCCTGAAAGAGAAAACCAATCTTAATCATCAAGAAAACTTTAAAAAAAGTATAAATAAACTCATCAAAAAAGTTTTCGGTTGAAGCGAGGCTTGAAAAATAAGTTTTCTATGGAGTCCACATTCGTTGAAGCTATAGCTGCGTACGTAGCGAGGCCCTCGAGGGTCAATACTCGATAAGATAATAAAAAGGTTAGGTTCTCCTTTTAAAACTACTTTACAAAATAAATTTAAAACTACTACTAGTAAAATAAATTTACTAAATATGATCATCAGCATATGTAATAAATTCCTATATAGGACTAGAAGAAAAAAGAAAAAAGTAAAAAAAAACCACCTCTTTATTCGGCCTACCCCTGATAAATTTGTGTAGTTCCTCCTAAGTTGAACCTGAATCAAAGAGCTAAATTGCTTAACCCAGCAGAAAAACGATGACTTTGTGGTTTTACTAGTAAAAAGTATATGAGTTTGAGCCGCAATAGATCTTTCGGGCAATACTACGGCCCAGAAACTTTGGGAAGCATCACAGGAAGAGAATATTAGATTATAAGTTCATTATTATAATAATAATTATAGCTAAAATAAATACTTAAAACAACTACTGCTGATAATTTTTTTTTGATCTAAGGAGCGGTAGGATTTAACTGGGTTTACTAATAACCACATGGAGACGACAACAACTATTGTCTGACCTGATGTCGTTATACAACAACAAACCATACCACACGCATTTTTGCACCCGTAACTCGTAAGCCGTGACATCAGCTCAGGAAGAAGTTAACGCTGAAAACGCTGTAAACGTATATAAATTGAAAAGACAAAAAAAAAAAAAAAAAAAAAAAAGAAGAAGAAGATAACGAGGAATAAAATAAAAAAACCATATTGAGAAAAAACAAGCATGACAAACAAGATAATAAAACATAAATAGGCATAATACAAAGAGAGGTGGTGATTATTATTAGTCACCTCACTGGTTGCAACTGTAGCAGAATATAGAGCTAGAAAAAGAAAATTTAAGAAGAATAAGGAAAAACTAAAAACAATGAAGTAAAACTGTACAAATGCCTGAACGACAAATGCCCTCGGTAAAAAAATTTGTGAGGCTAAATGTACTTACTACATGAGACTTGCAAGACAAATATTTCGGTTAGGATCCTCTGCAGCTTGCAGGGAACACTGGAGAGAGCATACCGGCCTATGCCCTCTCCAGTGTGTCCCAATACATGTTTTAAACGACAATTAATGCGTCTAAAGATGTCCTTTACTTGTCACTTGTGCGGAGTGCATATGCAACTAAAATGGTTTCTATAAGAAAAGCAACTCGCATTTTTTCTGGACCTTCATATGCACACTAAATATCATAGAACCCTTATAAACACTGATCGATAAAAGCAACAAAGGTGGGAAAATTAGCTATAAGGAGGTGGTGTTGTTGTAGTTCAAACCTATCTTGGCGCTGTCTTGGCAAATAGAATTCTACCTATTTCACTTAGTAAAGCCCTCCTTTTCTTGTTCCGACATTCATGTGAGAAATAAAAGTAGTATGCATGATAGATTAATGAATACTGCAAAGGAAACGCTCAACAACAATTTTCTCATACTCCAATTAAACAGCCCTCTAGTTTGGAACCTTATGTTCTTAATCAGGTCAGGCCTCACACTTAATAAGATGTAGACTCTCACCTAGACCAAGCATGGCAATACATTGCTTTCCAAGAATTTCTCAGGAATAACAACAAGGAATAGCTTTTGGTATAATGTATTTTGCATACATAAAAGCCCAGAAATTACAACATCAAGAAACAGATACACATTGGGGTTACTAGTCTCTAGAAGCAGAACTGTTGGCATTACTAGTCTCATTCCAAGAGTAAGCAATACCATTGTTTGGTGTTATTTAATATGTGAACATGTTCACTAAGAATAAAAATACCTTGTGCCGGAGTAACAAAGCCGCAACTCGTACTATAGAATTTCTGTACAGTTAGATGATAAACCAGCCTCTCTACACCCTTCAAATTGCACGCAGAGCAAATAAAACTGCAAAAGGGCGTAAAATTTGTCAGGAGTTAAAGCAATCTTTATGAGACACCAACTCTGATAATCTCAACTAATAGCAAGAAATATACTTTCCACCAGAATGAGCACATCTGAGTAAAACATCAAGTAGAAGCGACATGGAAGTCCTACTTAGGTTCAGACAGACAGTTATTGACAGCAAAGAGCCTTCAAAGGGTGCAGGAGTTAAATACTAATCGAATGATAGCTGAATGCTGCAGTACGATTTACGACACTAGAAAATAAGCTATACCATACAGGAATGCCGAAGATGGTAAGACCTTCTCAAGCCATTTAAGGATAGGAAGTTGTCCCAACAGTAAAGTTCCAACACATATAGAGGTACGTTAAAGACTGCAAGGTGCAATCTTACAAGCTATGAAAGGTGCCATATTGAAATGCATGTGACAGAGCATTTATACTTTGACCATAACATGCAACGAGAGGAATGTAGATGACTTGCTGAGGTCAGACACGGAATGTACAAAGCCAAAAAGATCCAAATGGACCATGATGAAGGCTGTGCAATGTAAGCGAAGCAGGAAGCTAGTTCTACATATATTTTAGATGAATTAAAGGAACAGTTGGTGAATGATGCTTCAGACAGCTAAATATTTACCCAAGGAAACAATAACAAGAATTAGAGGGGAAGGTACATGTGAAGCTACTCAAATTCTAATTTGGTTCCTACCAGATCATAAAAGCTCATGCCGCTGCATCAATAATAAATAGCTGATTGGGAAATATTTGGCGCTTCAAAATTCTATGATAGCTGGTTAATCTACATCAGATTCAATAATTATTTTAACGATTATTACATCTACAAGATAATCTACATGATAACAGATAAACAGCTTCAACTAAACTAGCCAAACTCCAAGAGCAAATGATAGAACTCCAATAGTAGAACGTGATTTGATTTTAAAAGGACAACAACCCAAAAAAAATTTGATTGCTACCAGGTCAAGCATTGGCTCACAGAAGAATATCGGCAGCAGAATCATCTTTGAAGAAGACATATTAATGTTGGAACTGAAAACAAATTGACAATGATAGGAAAGAAAGAACTTACCAACTAAAAGCACAAGGAAAAGAATACACAGTATCAATTGAATAGGTCGACCATGCTGCATCTGATATTGAGATCTCTGGAGCTGTCTATGAAGAGCACCAATCCACCCATAGAACTGCTTATTGTAAGTTTCGTCATCACTATCACCCAGAAAGCTTTTAGTCCTCTCGTAGCAACCATCAAGCTCCTGTACAACGAATCGAGCCAATATAACAATTAAGTTAAAAAGATCAATGAAATAAGCCACAAACATTCAAATTATAAAGTAACTACAGCAAATTATGACAGCAATCAAAATCAATCAACTGAACACAAGCAATAATTCAATAAGAAGCTCCGTACCCGACCGAACTGATTATTCTTTAATGGGATCAGCTCAGCTGGCTGGAGATGATCCTCAGTCTTCCACTTCCTGAAACCATTTCTGCACCAATTCATCTTAGAAGTTGGCTCTACGGCATTCGCTAAGCAAGACAAACTGGGGATCTTCACAGGGAACCGATGTGCTTGTTCCTCGACCGGTCTACAAGGAATATCCTCACCAGAAACAAAAATTTTCCACGAGCCAATCTCAGCACTAGCACTAGCCGTCCTCCGATGCCCGCACAACTGCTCATCCTTTCTATCCAACTTACTAATCTCATTTGTACATCTTACGTTCTTCAAACATTCGGTTCGTCCGTTCGCTATCGGCACCTTTTCCAGCTCGGGAAAAGGATTAGAAAGAAATAGAGCGAGCTCATCCCTTTCTCCTTGATCCAATGTGATCCACGCCAATGCAGTATCTCCCTGCTCCTGATTTAATCCCCTCAATGAATCCTCGACGACGGCAATCTGATTCGCTATTGCCGCAATGAATTGGCAATGCCGAGCTCTCATATCATCCCCGGGCGAGCACGGCTCATCGTTTGACCTAATTTCCCTGGCCAACTCCTCGAGCTACAAATCAAAGCAATGTGCATGCCGACGAAAACAAAGTAAAACGCCAGATCAAAGGAAGAACGATCATTGTAATTAGATTCGAAATAACCTGCCATTTTGCCGTGCCGAGGGCTAATCGTAGCTCATTGAGTAGCTCATGAGAGCCGGGTTCACGATCGCTAGTACGATTTGAAGCGATTTTTTGCTCGTGGATCCATCTTCTATAGATTGAATCCATCCTAAAAGGGATTGAAACCCTAGGATCAGATCGACAACTAGAAGGATAAAGAAGAGAGAGAGAGAGAGAGAGAGAGAGAGAGAGAGAGATCTACGAAACCCTAGAAGATGGAGCTGAGTACCTGTCGGAGGATTCCTGGACCTCCTCCGCGGCGGGGAAGAAAGGGTCCTTCTCCCACCGATCGAAGCACGTCGCCATGAGAGAGAACACGGAAGCTGCCGATCCCAATATGGGAAAAGGAATCAAACCCTATCCCTAGAATTACGGGTGGGGGTGGTGGCGATTCCCTTTCACAATGCGATGGGATTCACCACCTCTCGCTCGAAGCGTCTCTCGGATGGTCGAGGAGAACGACGGGCGCGGAAGGTGGTGGCGAGCGCGCGCCATGATTGGTGGGCCGAGGTGGGCCAGGCCGTACATGGCCCAACCAATCGAAAGCTCTAAAATTTGTGTATACAAATGTCTCGGCCTAGCCCATTAAGCTACAGGAGAGCCCACCCAGTGACGCTTGGGCTTATCGATGGACGAGGCCTGGAAGAGAAATCATGGGACCAATCTAATTTGACCGGAATTAGTTATAGTAATAATAGGGCTACAGTTCATTTAAAATTTAATTCATTTAGACTTAGAAGGGATTCAACATGATGTTTCAAAAAAGTGACATGGGGTTGAGTTTAACATTCATTTTATCCAATTTCTCACAAAAAAAAAAAAAAAAAAAAAAAAAAAAAAAAACATTTACTCTACTACATAACTATCCTGCAAGCCATTTATATCCTCAGATTCACTCAGATTAACTCTTAGGGAGATGATCAGTGAGAGTTAATGAACTTATCTGCATACCAAAACAAAGTTCTAAACAATCGGA
Organism: Tillandsia fasciculata; assembly: GCA_029168755.2. NCBI lineage: Eukaryota > Viridiplantae > Streptophyta > Magnoliopsida > Poales > Bromeliaceae > Tillandsia > Tillandsia fasciculata. The sequence continues at coordinate 29,106,982 of CM054932.1, read as the reverse complement.
GACTTAGTGACAGTGTATCTTTTTTAAAAATTTACATTGCATGTATGAAATTAATCAGATTAGAAGAAGTCGTAAAAACCACTAACTCAAGAGAGTCAGAAACTGAATTCTTACAGCCCGAAGAAGTGTTCTTCGATCTCTCTGTCGCATCGCTAATGGCCTATAAAGAAAATTCCATATTCACTATTATGTATCACAGATGAAATTAATCAATGAGCCTAAGATGATTAGATCTTAAATAAAAAATGGCAAAAAATGCTAGCCTCTTTCTAGCAATTTGCCTCGGCCTCGACCTTTATAATGTATCTTAGATGAAGAATAATAGGATTACAAATAACTATACAATAAGAGCACAATTAACTTCAACTATTAAGATTATTGAGGAGAGACAATTTATCTACATTCACAAGAGTATATAACACTATTCTTACTCAAATATGAAATAAAGAAAAAAAAATGATAACATATAGAAAGAGAGATTATTAGGGGCACAAATTTTGTTCGGTTCTTTTCAGCAGTCTAATACTGACCTCTCTTTGCTGTTTGTTGGGTTAGGAGGGAGTTGACGCAGTGCGCGGACCTAGGAAGAGCCATCATCAGCAGAAGCAGCACTTGAAATTAACTATCATCCTCCACCACCATCGTCTCTATTTATATTTTATTTTTTATTTTTTATTTTTTTGCTTTTATTATTTTTTTTTTTTTGGAGGGATCATGTTTTCTCACTCCTGTTGTTTAGTTTATTTTTTAGTTGAATGAAGCGGATAGATTGTTATATTTTTATCAACAAAAAAAAGAAAATAAATTTTATTCGGTTCCGCACTTTCTAGTGTAGAGACAAAAAAAAATAACAAAAAATCAATCCATAATTTAAATATTAAGATATATAAATTGAGAGAGTAGAAATATAACATGTAAATTATGTTGTATATGAAATGTATTTTAGTTCTCAAATTTTAATTTGTTGTACTTTAAAACAGCGTAAAAGTTGAGTTGAAGATGGTTTAGAAAGACTTTTTTGTTTTTTGTTTTTTTTTTTGAAAAAAAGGTAGTACGATATCCGTTTCATTCAACAGGAAAATGAACTTAGCAAACATGAGTGAGATATCCGGGTCTCCACATGTGGCCAAAAAAGAAAGAAGGCAGATGTAGGTTTTAAACCCACAAGCTACAATTCAACACTTCAACCATATAATGGTCCACCCCACTCCAACCACAACGCCAACTCCCTACTAACCCAACTGACGGCCGAATGTGGGTCAGTATTGGCCTGCTAAAAAATACATTTATTTCTAATTTTCCAAATCACCCACCAGACCGCCCACCAGGTAAGTTAAAGCCTTGCTTTCCACCAGCGATGCCTCTCTTCCCATTCGACTTTTCCTTACCCGTCAAACACCTGCCCTTAGCTCGTCAGCCCCTAACCCGACAAACCCAGTGGTCCCAGCACCTATCCTGTGCACAAACCGTGTGTACACACACCCCGTGAACAGGTGGTCTATTGACTCAACCTCGAAGCCACAGATCATACAGAGATCATTTCCAGTCCAACCCCCATTGCGAAGGTTGTATGCCGTTAGAAGACGGTTCTTAAGGGCGAGCCAAATAAAAATCTTTACTTTGGAGGGCGAAAGCAACTTCCAGATGGAGAAGACGGTGAGATCCCGGAGTCCCCCGTCCCCGAGAGCCCTGAGAGCCGTGTAAGTGGACTTGATGGTAAACACACCTTTCTCTTGCCATCTCCAACCCACACTATCGACCCCAAGCCTCTGCGAGACGTCCCCTACTAGACCCATCAGATTGTGTGCTTGGTCCCTGCACCTCTGCCTCCATGCCCCGCCGCCCCTTAGGATCCTCCTCCATCTCCATCTGTTACGATCGAGACAGGCACTGACTCTGATAATCTTCCTTTCTACTTCGAGAAACATCTCAGGAAAGAGGGATTGTAGCGTCAACTCACCACACCATCTATTGGTCCAAAAATTGATCAGGTACCCACCTGCAAGCTGGTAGAAAACCCCCTATTTAAAGATCTCTCTGACACTGAAAACGTTCCTCTACCATCGTGAGGCCGGCCTAAACGAGCCCCCCTCCCACAGCGGTTTCCTCTTTGAGTAATTGAGAGCTCTGATGAGCTTACTCCACTGTAGATTAGGTGACGTGAAGAATCTCCACCACCATTTATAAAGAAGGGCCTCATTCATTACGCTCAGGTCTGGAATACCCAATCCCTCCTTCTACTTTGCTCCTACACACATTTTTCCGGGTAGCTAACCACCTCCACACCAGGTGTGAGGTTCCGCCGCCCCAGAAGAAATCCCTTCTAATAGCCTCCATCCGTTTACTAACCCATTTAGGCAACCTGAAGATGGAAATGAAATAGAGGGGAAGGTTGGTTAATACAGCGTTGACAAGCGTAAGCCTTCCGCCTCTATAGAGTAACTTAGCCTGCTACCCCTCAATTCTTCTATACATTCCATCGATAATCCCATTCCAATCCTCATTCCTTAGCTTCTTATTGGATAGTGGCAACCCAAGGTATTTCGTTGGGAAAACCCCAACTTTACAATCCAGAATATTTGCAAGACTAGTCCCCTTATTTTTGTGTCTTCCCGTGTAGTGCAATTTCGTCTTCTCTTTGTTAATTTTAAGTCTGGAAGCCCACTCGAAAAGATGCCAGATGAATCATAGGTTCCTTACCTGCTTCGCCCGGGCCTCGCAAAAGATGAGAGTATCGTCTGCGTATTGAACCAACGAGATCCGAGCTTCCTCAGATGGGCCTAACCCTCTGATGAGCTTGTTTTTTACTGCCTCCTCCGTCATTCGTGTTAGACCCTCAGCTACCATGAGAAACAAGTAAGGCGAAAGGGGGTCTCCTTGCCTCACAACTCTCTTACTTTTGATTCAAGAAGTTGCCTCGCCATTAACGAGCACCGCCACTTTGGCGTTCCAGATACAGTGTTGTATCTAGTCACACCATCTCTCGTCGAAATCCCACCATTCCATAATTCTACGTAGAAACGCCCAATAAAGTCTGTCATAGGCTTTTCAAAGTCCACTTTCACAGCAACCCCCTTGCAAGATGTCCTACTTCCCCATCCTATTAGTTCGCAAGTCGTCACAAAAACGTTTAGGATGTTCCTCTCCTTTAAAAGGGCTGACTAGGACCGTAAGATCATGATTTGTAGGATCGGAGCCCATCTATTAGTCAGGCCTTTAGAAATAATCTTATTATGCAACGACATAGAATTGATTTCAACACGACAACTATTCTAAACTGATAATTACAAGACTGCGTTTCCACTCGATCTGGTCTCTGTATTGCGAGCACATGCCTGAGATCGTGGCGAAAGGCTGAAAAGCTCCACCCGGCTCCTGCAATCATCAATACGTTAGGATTCCATGCCATGCCTACTGGTTCTGGTGCTTTGGTGGCCCCTGCCCCCTCTCTCTCTCTCTCTCTCTCTCTCTCTCTCTCTCTCTCTCTCTTCTCGCTTTTGAGTTTTATATGTATATAATTTTGAGGTACATGATATTGTGATTTAGTAATATTGGAAGATATCAGAATCATTGATTTTTTTTTTTTTTTTTAATAGAAGTATTGATTAATCTGAACTTATACAAGCCGACACGGTTCAAATTAGAACATTACAGAGAATTTAACTCATTTAGCTAGCTCTGGTGGCATGTTTGGAAGGGGATCGATAAAGAATAGTTGGTGCTAGAACTTTTGCACCGAAAAATTGAAATACTTTTTGATTCTACATTACCAATTCGACTTACCAATCATGCAGGTAAATGTACAGGAGAAAACAGCTACAGCTAAACTTGCCCAACTTGTAGCAGATGTCACGCTTAGAAAGACAGCAACATACAACCCAATAGTATTTAATACCTTCCAATTTCAAATGCAAGCAATCCCATTTCCATGGCTATCACATTTGCACACATCCTTGTCATCATCATAATTTAAAATAAAATCATAGAAGAGAAATCACTATACAAATTGCACACGGTAACTTTTCCCCTCTTTTTTTTTTTTCTTTTTTTTTTTTCTTTTTTTTCTTTTCACTCTCAGGTCCCTTCACCAACCCTCTAATTTAACCAAAGAAACCACCGAACTAAATAAATTACGAACCAAATTGCATGCATGGTAAATTCTTTTCAACTAAGCAAAGCCCCGGCAAAGCCCCGTGGTGCCCACCCCTCCGCTTTTGTGGTGCACCCCTCACGGACACGCCCAGATTCTTCTGCTTTTTCTGATTCGATCAGATTCGCCTTAATAAATTTTTATAAAAAAAAGTCCGGGTACGGGTACGGGTACGGGTGCGGGTGCGGGTGCGGGTGGTGCGGGTGCGGGAATGTGTGTATGAATGTTTAGGTCCACGTTAATGCGACCGGGCTCGCCACCACGTGCTTGCCATCGGACCACACCACTCGACCGAACCCGGTCGAACCCGACGGAAGCGACGGCGCCGTGAAGCTGACCTTGTAGCTTTTCTTCTCCCCGGCTTTGGTGAAGCTGAGCTCCGTCGGCTCCACCGTCACCTTCACCACACCCCCCTGCGCCGTGGCCAAGGCCGTAACGTTGTACGTCCCCGGGGCGCCCACGTTGGTGAGCGTCCGCGCGTGCTCGACGGTGGCGGTGGCGGAGGCGCCGTCGCCGACGCCGTCGCCGGACGCGGTGGCGAACGCGACGGAGAAGGAGGGGTAGTTGAGGTTGGAGACGGCGTAGGGCTTGGCGGCGGCGCAGGTGTAGTTGGCGCGCTTGGCCACGCTGGCGATCTGGAGGGACGTGTAGTTGAGCGCGCAGAGGAAGTCGAGGTAGTCCTCGGGGGCGAGGTCGTAGACGAGCCCAGGATCGACGGCGCTGGGGGGGTCGACGTGTCCGGCCCCGAAGTCGAAGGGCGTGGCGGCCTGCCCCGTGGCGACGTCGAGGATGGCGGCGCCGCCGGTGTAGGCGGAGTAGGCGGTGGTCATGAGCGCGGAGCGGATGGCAGCGGGGCTCCACTCCGGGTGGGCCCCGCGGAGGAGCGCGGCGAGGCCGCTGACGTGGGGGCACGACATGGAGGTGCCCGAGATGATGTTGAACTCCACCCGGCGGGGGTCCACCGCCAGGCCCGTGGGCCCCACCGCGCTGGTCCAGCCGGCCAGGATGTTGACCCCGGGGGCGATCAGGTCGGGCTTCAGGATCTCCGGCGTGACGGCGTTGGGCCCGCGCGACGAGAAGGCTGCCACCACCGGCGACGGCCGCACCCCGACCTGCGTCCCGGAGAAGGCGATGGTGGCGGTGGGGCTCGGGTCGGAGCGCAGGTAGGATTTAATGGCGTCGGCGGCATCCTCCCCGACGGCGGTGGCTGGGAGGAGGTGGGCGTCGGCGACGAGCTCCTCCCCGTTGGCGGCGGTGTTGGCGAGCACCATCCCGGCCCCGCCCGCGTCTCGCACCACGTACCCCTTCTGCACCCGCGCGTTCACGCCGCGGTCGCACAGCACCACCTTCCCGGCCACCTTCTCCGGGATCAGCGTCCCCGGCATGCACAGGTTCCCGCTCGTCGAGTTGGTGGCGTTCGCCGCGTACACGAGCGGGAGTCTCCCCGGCGACGCCGGCAGCGGCTTCCCGCTGTAGAGCGACACCCCCGAGTAGTTGCGGCCGTCGCCCAGCAGCACGGGCGCGGGGAAGTCGCGGTCGAGCGTGCCGGCGCCCACGGTGGTGATCCAGGGGGCCACATTCGACAGCGAGGCGGCGGAGGGCCCGGCGTTCCCCGCGGAGCAAGAGACGAGCACACCCTTCTCCATGGCCGAGAAGGCTCCGATGGCGACGCTGTCGCGGTAGTAGTCGGTGGAGCCTCCGCCGAGGGAGAGGGAGAGGACGTGGCACCCGTCGGCCACGGCGGCGTCCATGGCCGCCAGGATGTCGGAGCTGAAGCACCCGCCGAGCCAGCACACCTTGTACGCAGCCACGCGCGCGCTCGGCGCCATCCCGCGCGCCGTCCCCGCCGCGTACCCGAGCAGGCTCGCCCCGCCTACCGCCGAGCCCGCCGCCGTCGTCGACGTGTGGGTCCCGTGCCCGTCGTCGTCGCGCGGGGACCGCGACTCCCGGGTCTCGTCGATGGGGCCCATGCTCGCCTCGTACCCCTTGGCGAAGAAGCGCGCGCCGATGAGCTTGCGGTTGCACGCTCTCGCGCTGAAGTTGGTGCCTTGCTCGCACGCGCCCTTCCACGCGGCGGGGACGGGGCCGAGGCCCGCGTCATCGAAGCTCGGCCGCTCGGGCGACACCCCCGTGTCCAGGACCCCGACCACCACGTCGGCCGCGGTTCCCGTCATGGGGAAGAGGCCCTCGTTCCGGTCCAGGCCCAGGAACTCTGGGGTGCGCGTCGTGTGGAGCTCGAACCGGCGCTCAGGGTGCACCCCCACCACGCCGGGGAGGCGCTCCAGGGCGCTCGCCTGGGCCGGAGTGAGCCGGGCCGAGAACCCGTGGGCCACCGTGTCGTACGCGTACAGAAGCTCCGCGCCCACGCCCGACACCGACCGGAGCGACGCCCCGTACCACGCCCGGTGCTCCGCGAACTCCACGGGCATCGCATGCTTCGCCATGTGCACGATGTACGTCTCAGGCGTCGCCCCCTCCCCTGCCGAAGCATGGCACGCCGCGAAGAGCACCACAGCCGCCGCCGAGAAGAGAACTAGCCTGGAACTACAAGTATGCCACCACTCCATTGCTCTCTCTTCTCTCTTCTCTCTTCTCTCTGCGTTTGCTTGTTTGCTATTATTTTCTCTCTTCTCTTCTTCGTTTCTTTTATAAAGCTTTTCAAAAGGAGAAGTGGGTTGATTAAAGAGATAAAGAGTGTGAGGTGTTTTATCTTTGGTAGGTAAGAAAAAAAAGAAGAAGACTAAACAGAGAGCGTGGAGAAGAGCTAATGATTGCTTACAGGCAAAAGCAAGAGGGCCAAAGAAACAAAAACAAAAAAGCTCTGTTGATGAGAGAGAGAGAGAGAGAGAGAGAGAGAGATGGGGGTCACATGGGTATCCTGTTGCTACTCTTTTTTATTATTGCCATAATTTGCTTAATCTTTTAACTAAGAAAGGTTTTATTTTGTCTTGATCTTAGCAATCACTGTCTACGTGAAGTGTGCAAAAGCGTATGGCTTAACTGATTTTTTTAGGTAAGTGCAGGGATTGCCCATTCCTTTTCGCTTAATTAGCTACTGGGTACCTTCCATTGTTGAGTTGGTACGATAATTTGCTATTGCTTTGTGTGCTATGAAAAATGAATGTCGTGTTTAGCTTGAGTTTAAATTAGGTTGAGTTTCCGCTCAAATACAATATAATTCGTGTTTGTATCCGACTTTGTGGGGGGAGACGTATTGATAAATTACGACACGTGACATTTTGAAGTAAAAAAACACAAAGTTGAGTGCAGTTATATAAAACCATGAATTGAAGTAGTAACACTAGTTTTGCATAGAATCGATCAGTAGGTTATTTAGCATTATCTTTTTGAAGATGATGGGATTTAGTATCAGCATATACTTGTAGAATAGCTTATCCTCTGTGACTAAAGTCTACGGCCCATAAAACCCGTGTTTTTGGAAAAGGAATAGTATTTTTATAAGAAAAGAGTAAAAGCTATTGGATGAAATTAGAAACAAAACCTGGCTTCTAGAGTATGACGAAGTTGATGAGTCCATACTCCAGCAGAATTTTGTTGACAAAACTTGCATAAAAAGATAAATGCATATTATATAAATAGATAGGATGAATTTTATCGGTCATTTTAAAATAATCAATGAATAAGTCTTCATTTTTAGATAGGGTGCAGTGTATGATATAGATTTCATTTGAAATGTATATGTAGCATAACTCGGATAGATTAATACTTTTATATATATATAATATATATCAGTCTTTCATGATAATAAAATAATTTGAAAATTTTAGCTGCCAAAATAAGTCAAACCAAAATTGAGCCGAGTCCAACTCAATTTACTCTCGTAATTTTTGTTATTAATGTAATGAATCTAATTAGATTCATATATGATAAATAAATGTTTTAAAAATCACCCTAAAGAGAAAAACATAAAAATAATAAAAATAAAAATGGAAGTAGGCAAAATAGAGCCTAGTGGGGGAGAATGATAGAAATGCGACAAAGGCGAAAGCAATGTGAGTCACGGGAGGGTTTGTGCCGCACTAGGCGCCGAATAAGGAGGGGACGTGGTGGGCCCCTACAGTCTCAGCGACGTACCCAATGCGGATGCGGATGCGGATGCGGATGGGGATGCGGACCTGTTGGGTTCGGGCCAATGGGCGCACGACATTTGATGCCAAGAGATTCATCAATTATACCACCACCCCCACTACTGGTATTTAACTTTTCTATGTATGTATCAATTATAAACTCACAAGATACTGCTTCACCACAGCAAATAAGTACAAATTAACTCTCTTTTCAATTTAACAAAATTTTATAATCTAAACTTAAAATTAATCAGAGTCATTAAATTTGATTAAATTTAGTGATATTTGTGATCAGTAGAATGATCTCATTTTATGTTATTGTCCTTTAGATATTCTATACATTAGAGGACATGATTTTTACTAATTTTTTACCTTAGGCATTATAATTTTTTAGTTGTAAATAACTTTGTAGATATTGTAGGATAATGATTCGAAATTTTATTTTAGTAGTTTCAGAAGACCACTAGCTACATGGTAAGCTATGGTTCGAGCAATAATTAAGAAAGTGAAGAGCGGAGTTGATCACGGAGCTGTTGATGAGTGCGAGCTAGAAGTGTCATTTGTCTCGAAGCGATTAAAAAAATCATTAACACAATTAATTGCATCCGATAACGGAGCGTTCGTAAATTTTTTATTAATTTGAAAGTTTCTACGTAATCATTTAATTAAGATATAAAATAAATAAAATATCAAAATTTAGGTGGTGCTTTTTTCTTTCTTTCTTTCTTTTTCTGGAAGTAGAGTAAATGATGCTCCTGCACAAAAAATCTAAATATTTTGAATTTTTTAAGAATTCAGTGCATTGTGCTCTATATCAAGAATGTTAGATATCTAGTGACCCAGTTAATGTGCGAATCAGATACCACTTAATTAGCAATGCCAATTTTGAGTGCCTTATCCACATTCCACATAAAAACATAAACGGCAAGTTAGGCTCAAATGTTTCATTAAGTAGTAAATATATAGCTAGGTAGGTCTCTATTTATTTCATGAGTTGTCATTTGGTTTTTATTCCCAAAAGAGATGGCTGGTTCTAAAAAAAATTCAAATTGAAATGCCTACTAATTAGTTCTGAAACGTACGTCACGTACAAGTGTTGGTTCTATTCATATATAGTTGTTTACACTAACGAACTGTTGCAAATTGTTAGTCATTATGTAGCTAATGGATTACTATATATAAACTGAGTAAATGGTATATTTGAAATAGGACCACCACTAATTGTAAGGAACGACCAATTCCTCCTTTTTCCTCATTTAGATATCAAATAATTAATTCAAACATTATTTTTTTGAGAGAAAAATAACACGCTACTCGCTTTCATTCATTAGGAAGTTGAATTAGGCAACAGGAGTGAGACAACAAGGTCTCGGAGCGACAAAAAAAAAAAAAAAAAAAAAAAAAAAAAAAAAAAAAAAAAAAAAAAAAAAAAAAAAAAAAAAAAAAAGATTGATCGCGTCAAGGTGACGTGGGGTGGAGGTTACAGAGGCAGATCACCCCTCCCCCCCACGCACCGTACCGATCAGTTCCCAGTCCGAAATCAATCGAATGACCCAGTTGACAGCGGAAAGGGGATCAGTACAAAAGAGTTGAAAAATCGCTTTGTTCCTAACAGCCCAAATAACCTATCAGATGGTTGCTTGGCCAATAAGGTTTCTTTTAAGAGGCCCGGATCCGTCCCTAGCCGACCTCAAATCCCACGTCGTAGCTGGGATCCTCACAGACCAACCCTGGTAAAGCCGTGTACGTCACAAACCTCGTGTACACACAGTTCACGAAAAGGTGATCCACCGACTCTAGTTCACTATCACACAGTACGCACAGACTGCTCCCTGTCCACCCCTTTTGACAAGGTTGTCGGCCGTGAGAAGCCGCTTCTTGTGGGCTTGCCACACAACAATCTGAACTCTAACCGGGAGCCTTAGGTTCCAAATAGTTATGGAGCGAGGATCCCTCAAACCCCCGTCCCTAAACATCGAGTACGTAGATTTAACTGTGAAGCCTTCCTTGGTGTTCCATCGCCAATTCGAACATCATTAATTAATGTTTCCTATCCCTTCATTTTTGCGTAAGATGCAAGCGAGCTTACGGATTAGCCATTGCTTTCGATGTTTGGCGGCTACTGAACATATATGAATGGCTCATGTCCCTTCTTGATCATTGAACCTGGCTCCAGTTTCTTAGGGTTGAGTCCATATATATGAGTCCATCCAAGTTCTTGTTAGTTTCTGTGTGTGACATTGTTGTGAGTCTTGTTGTCACGTCCCGGGGTAACCGGAACCCGGGCCCGCCAACAGATCCGTCGTGTACACAGAATTTTCCATGTACACGAAGCGCTGGTAACCTGCTCAGATAGATAATATACAATAGAAGAGCATAAACAGAGCTGAACTAATAAAACTAACAGTAATCTCAGACTGAAAATATGATACAAGCTGAAGTAAAGTACAACAAACTCCCAGCTCACCAAAATAATACAACCAGCTGGCCACAGCCAGACCCAAAAGTAAACTACTGTAGTCTGAGATACAAAAGGGGTACAATAACAGTCCAGCTACTCTCACAGTCGGGGTAGATGATCTAGCTAGTCCGCAATCCTCTTACCTCGATCTGCCGCTGAAGGCCCAGCAGCTCCCACAGATGACTCTGCAACACAAAGGGAAAGAAAGAACAAGAAACAACAATGGGGGTGAGAACTACTAGATAAACCAGTAGCCTCCCCTAGTGGGTAAAAACCTCCGATGCTGACGCACCCACTAGGAATAAAGAGGCAAAAAGGAAAGAACAGTGGTATGCAATAAAGACTGCTGAAAAGAAACTACCACTACTATGCCTCTAAATGCAGTGCCAAAAGATGACTGTATAGATGCAACTATAAAGCTGACTGCCCAAAGAAACCCAATCAGTGGGCCAGAAAATACTGGCACTGCCTGCTCTGTCATCACTCACAACTCACCAACTGACCGGCACCCGTCACGGTCTAAAAGCCTACTCCGGAGTGGCACTCGAGGGGAGCGACCCACACGAGTAAAGTATCTCTGTATCAATCATCTCTGTAACCGATGTCTCATAATAGCAGGACTGGATCATGACCATGATCAAAGTGGGAATACTCCATCCACTAATGCAACCCCGATCCCCAATCTGGTGTGATAATAACACCCGGTCAACCGCCCAAAATCCGCGGCTACCGCTGAACCCATAGACCCCAATCTGATAAAGTAAAAACATCTGGTCAACCGCCTAACATCCGCGGTTGCCACTATACCCCACAATCCCCTAATACATGTCCAAACTGTCCCAAGCAATACTATCTCCAAAATCCCGATCAGACTCGAGCATCATGCATCGATAGAGAAGAATAACAATAACAGATGTTTTCTCCTAAGTCAAATCCCATAATATCGTGCTGCAATAAAATAGTGGCTTAACTAGTTGTCCAATGAGCATGCAAGTGTTCTCTTTTAAAAACATTAGAAAGGAACTAAGTTTCATGTGAAGAATACTTTTAACACTATTTTAAAAATATTGTTGGGTTACTAAATTGCATGCGTTCACGATATAGCAATTGTCCAATTTCCTTGTCCCAGATTTATCACATCGAAGCTACTAAATTAATTTAGGGGTCAAATACAATAGGTTCATACACCACAAGATAACTATCACATGTATAATTGGGAACTCTTTCATTCCTAGTGTGCAAATCAACAAAGAGGGATACGCAACCACCCACCTCGAAAAGCGTGCATAATGTACCCAGAAAATACCCGCTGTCCTCTAAACACACCGTCAGCTGCCACAATGTCCTACAACATCACATAAGTGTACACGGTGTAAATATATCAGTTTCCAACACACATTTGCTGTTTTTAAAATCAGCACGCAAAACGAGGAATTTCACCTCTGTCCCGAGCTCCTAAAATCCCAAAAAAATCACGGTTGCGTTCCTCGCGAAAAATCACCCAAAATCGACTCTTGAATCGCCTCGATCCGATATTCCTACGCTGAGAAACAAATCGTCGAAGTTGCCGCTGTCCAAAAATCCAAACAGCAAAATGGGGTGTCAAATCACCTCGGGAATCGTGCCAAGAAATCGGAATCCAGAGAAACCATCAACACGGAAAACGAAGCCCTACCTCTTAGGAACACACTGGCGAAGAAATCGTCGGAATCGGACTCCTGTACTGCGCAGGGGACTCCTCGGACTGAAATGCGACGATAACGGGCCGAAATGGGGGAAAACCGAGGCACACTGTAAAATCCGGAACGCCGCTGTCGATCTTCCCGAAAATCTGGGAACGCACCACGAGGTAGAAAAAAGTGAGAGGAAAACTTCTCTTCAATGGCCTCTCGCTGGTTCTCTCTCTATCACTCGGAAAATGGCAGAAAAGAGGGGAGGGGAGGCCTTTATATAGGCCCAAAAAATCTTTTCCGGAAATGACCGTTGCGTCCCATTTTCCGGGCGTGAACAGTGCCCAGGCCCACATTCGGGCGGCTACAGTGCGGCCCGGCCCAAGGATTTCCGGGCGCGCACAGTGCGGCCCAGCCCAACCCGGCCGCACACGGGATCCAGCCGCGTCCGACCGCCCGTCCGACCCGGCCCAGGGCCCGACACGTGTCCGCCGAACAGGCGGCAGCCGTGCGGCCCAACGGGGAAGCGCCACGTGCCCCCGTCCCCCGGTCAAACCGCGTGCGGCGCCAGCCACTGGCGTGGCGCCACGTGGGGCGGTGCCGCGTCCGACACGGGGAGCGGTCAGTCAACGACCGCCCCGCGTGCGCGTACGGCCGCCCCGCGCGCTGCTGCGTGCGCCACGCGCACGTGGGCCAGCCAACCCGGGGCCGCCACGTGGCGCGCCCCGGTCCACCGTGCACCGCGCTGCCCGCGCACCCTCCCGTGCGCCGCGCGCCTTGCACCGGCCCAACCGCGTGCCGCCACGTGGCCTGCCGGTCCACCGTGCACCGGCGGCCCAATCCGTGGACCGGGAGGCGTGCGCCGGCCCAATCAGAGGCCGCCACGTGTCCCTGACCGGTCCACAGGTCCTCCCATGCACTATTTCGCGCAGAAAACTTCCGGGGGTCCGTTTTTGGGCATCCGGACTCCAAATTAAATAAGTAAATAGCCGTTTTCAAGCGTTTTTCCGCGCTGAATCCAAATACGGCCTCCGATTAGCCTAATTCCACTTCTAAAATTCGGTAAAGGCAGCCGAAGGTCAGGCATGCTCCCAAATCCACTTTGAGTCCAAGCAACACATCACTTTGACATGTTGGGGCCCCACACACCACTAACAGGTGTTCCACACCCCGAAACAGGGGAAAAAAAACACAGGGGAAAACTGGGACACTACACTTGTGGACTGGTACGTACTTGTGCCCCCACAGAGAATGAGAAGATATTAATTAGTACATATCTATATATGTAGTGACAGGTCACAATGGTTTTGGCCATCATTTTGGACTTCGACCCTGTAATGCTTCGCTGGGTGATGAGAATGGTAGCTCACATTTCCTCAGCTTTAATTAACCTGGAGATTTTTATTTCAGTACAATGTACATGGACGACGCGGTAGCTTTTTTGTCACATTAGGTTAATTAATTGTTGAAGTCCAAGATTCTGGTTAAACCTTTGTTCTCCAAAATTCATGTATACTACTATTTTGGAGTATTTCTCTTGCACTGTACTTTTAGATTTTAAAGAAACAACTTGTTTAATTTCCATCTACTCACAATAAAAGAAGTTTTACTACAATTGTCACAGAATTTATTGTTCTTTTATTTCTTTTTTTTTTCCGGTATTCTTTATTGTTTATTTACTTTTTTGAGGTCTAACTTATAAAATAGTTAGCACTAACCATTAATTATAAAACTCAAACTGTTCTAAAGATATAATCAATATTTATGAATCGCGATTATAACTTGACTCACCACCTTCACATCACTTCGAACTTGATTTGATATAACTGGACCTCCTACTATTTTGAATATGATCCCTTGCTACATGCACGCTGATCTTTTTAAGCCGACAAAACTGTCACATTTTATTATTTAGTTTATTTTTCTAACGAATACAACAAAAAACTAATTATTTTTCTCTCTAAATATTTTTTTGCATTATGTGCTGCCATGACTTATATATAGTTTTTATAATTGAACCATTAAAAAATTTGTAAAAAGTAAATAAAAGTCTAAAAAAAAATTATTTGCTTGAATTAATTTTTGAATCAAAGTGTGAGCGAGATAAAAGGCTCTTTTGAAGATAAGATAAGATGTCACCATTCTCCCAGGTTTGGTGCGCGATAACCATAAACGAGGTGGCCTTCACAGCTTAATTACAAGAGCTTTTTACCTAACAAAATGCTAATCTCTCTCTCTCTCTCTCTCTCTCTCTCTCTCTCTCTCTCTCTCTCTCTCTCTTTCACACACACACACATACAAAATTAACCCTGTATAAAATTTTCCATTGTTACTGCTACTATAAGTTTGTAAAACGTCTATGTATTTGGGAGAAATTAAAACGTCGAATTGTGATTAAACATAGAAAGGAAAAGGAGCTTTGTATGATTGTCTCTTCACATTACAAAACAAAAATGGAAAAGAAAAGAAGTAGGTTGTAATACCTGCAAAGCAATTAGAAAACACCATGGTCAAATCACAGAATAATAAGTAAAGAATAGGGAAGGAGGAGCTTGAGGTTGGAATACTTAGCTGCTGGTTGTACCTTCATGTTGGTTGCTTTCCATCTATTCGGCGGGCCATCGGGGGGGGCGTAGTAGTTGCTATGGGTGGAAGGAGAAGAACTCCAGAGTATTCCAGAGGTTGAAGGAGATGAAGAGTAACCAGGGGACTAACCGGGGTGTAGGGAGAGATTGGAGGATAGTGCTGTCCAGCTGTAGACACTGGAAGAGTGTAGAAGATTGCTGAAGAAGTAGCGGGTCGGGCATCGGAAGGGATCCGCCCCGTTACGCACATCCAATGCCGGCCCAAGCCCAGGCGGGGGTCAACATGGGCTTGATCCTCGAGCAGCCAGGAAACAACCCAAGAGTAGCCATAGTTAATATTACACATTTACACGTTACTACTCAAACTATTACATATTAGCCATTAAGCCTAAGAGATGTGGGCTATAAATAGGTAGTTACAACGACTTAACGAACTATGAATGAACAGTTATTTTCCTCTCTAACTTCATCTTCTTCCTCCTCAGCTCTCTTCTCTCTGTCTCTCTCTCCTTCTCTCTCTTAACCCAAATTCTACCATCTCCATTGTTGCTCCGGCCCTAGATCCATTGGCATATCCGTTCCCAACCGGATCATCATCGTCGGAAACACCTCAGAGAAGTTTCATCACCGGTGATCTCGACTCCGATTCGGCTGGATTGAGTTGCATCTTCATCGTCGCCATCCACGAGCCCAGATCGAGTTTCCTGGGTGGTTGCGACTCCGATCAACCCTAACAATTGGTATCAGAGCAGTTCCATCCCAGGGACTGTGGAATTGGAGAGATCCAATAAGGTACTCTTCTCCCTTCCTTTTAAGCAATCGGAAGTTGTTAGATCTGCATGTAGCATCAGGAATTGTGAGATCTAGCATAACATTGTTGCATAGTAAACAAGATTGGGAAGAAGCATCACAACCGATTTAGGTTCATAGTTGAGTCTGATCCAATGGCGGAGGGAACTCGACTTAAGGATCTTAATGAACACATGATGAATCTAGAGTCCCGAATGCATAAACTCACCACGGATTATCAGGAAAAAATAGTCGAGTTATCTGCACAAATCAAAGGTGTAAGCGACATTGAGCAGAGACACTATGAAGCTATGCAAGCAGAGTCACTGCGTAGGCATGATGAGCTGCTAAAATTGTTGGCAGCTCATAAACCACAAGTGATTCCTGTGGAGAAGGGTTATCCAGCTCAGAGTTCTAAGCAAGATCAGCAAGGTATGAATGGAAATACATTTATTAAATCAGAATTTAAAGAGGGTAAAGGAAAGGGATTATTACCAAACCCAGGAAGGGGTTCTGATGCCAGGGAGGAAGATTATTGTGGCACAGCAACGAGCAAAATTTACCATTCCCAACATATCCTGTTACATAAATGGGCTACGGGAAGATCTTGTGCCATTCTTGGATATTGCACATCCTAATACTTTGGAGGAGGCTTATGAGCAGGCAAAGTTGCATGAGAAAGCTTTGGCGGTGATCAGCAGGAAATATAAAGCTGCGCCAAGAAACCCTGCTGGTGGTTATCAATCCAACAATCCTTTTAAGCAGCCAGTACCAGTCAATCATAACCAAAATTCCATGAAGGTGGGGGGTAATCAACTACCCTATAATAGGTCACTCTTGGAACAAAGAAGGGCAGCTGGGCAATGTTTTAAGTGTGGTGAAAGATACTACCCTGGTCATGTCTGCGCTAACAAACCTCTCAACTATATGCAAGGTCAAGAGGATATCTTAGAAATTTATGATGAGAACTGCATTCTGGACGATGGTCCGGAAGTAGAATGTGAGTCAGAGAGTCAAGGAGAGGAACCCCATTCCAGCCATGAGGAAGGCATCTCAATTCATGCTTTAAGTGGTAGCAAACCCCAGGATACCATCAAGTTACAGGGTGAAGTCAAGGGGTACTCACTGACAGTGCTAATTGACACGGGCAGCACGCATAGCTTCATGGATCTACAAGTTGCTAAGGATATCAAGGCTCAGATAACAGCTGCGAGTCCTCTTGTTGTCACAGTAGCTAATGGCCAAAAAGTTCTTAGTAAGCTACAATGTTTGGGGTTCAATTGGACAATGCAAGGGCACTCGTTCCAAGCTGATCTTAGGATCATCAGACTGGAGGGTTCGGGAATAATATTGGGTATAGATTGGCTGAGATCATATGGGCAAGTCACATTCGATTTTCACCAAAATGCTATTACCATAACCAGGGAAGGACACCCGATTATATTGAAAGGTATGGGTGAAAAGGCTAAGCTGGGGATGATCACAACCCAACAGTGGTATCAGGAGCTCCCTTATGGAAACTGTTGTGTCATACAACAGTGTGATCTGGACAACAGTAAGGAGGAAATAACTACCAGGCCAGAGTTGGTGCAGGTATTAGATCAATACCCTGATATCTTTGCAGAACCCAAAGGATTGCCTCCGCAGAGAAGAGAGGATCACAGGATACCCCTTCAACCAGGCACCACCCCAGTTAATCTCAGACCATACCGACATTCCCGTGAACAGAAGGATGAGGTGGAAAGGCAAGTAAAAGAGATGTTGGAATCAACTATCATACAGGAGAGCAATAGCCCCTTCGCTGCCCCAGTATTATTAGTAAAGAAAAAAGATGGAAGCTGGCGGATGTGTGTGGATTATAGGCAGCTAAATAGGGCAACTATTAAGGATAAATTTCCGATTCCTATTATTGACGATCTATTGGATGAATTGGGGGGTTCCAAATTGTTCTCGAAGCTAGACTTAAGATCAGGCTATCATCAGATAAGAGTCTACACAGAGGATATACCCAAGACTGCATTCCGTACACATCAGGGGCACTACGAATTCAAGGTTATGCCTTTCGGGTTAACCAATGCCCCTGCAACATTCCAATCTTTAATGAATTCTGTCTTTAAATCTCAACTAAGGAAGTTCGTGTTAGTGTTCTTCGATGATATATTGGTGTACAGTAAGTCCTTGGAGGAACATGTGCAACACTTAACAGTGGTTCTGGAGCTCATGAGAACTAACCAACTTTATGCTAAAAAAAGCAAATGTGCATTTGGTAGAGAACAAGTTGAGTACTTGGGGCACATTATATCAGCAAAGGGGGTAGCTACAGATCCTTCCAAAATCGAGGCCATGGTTCACTGGCCTGTGCCCAGAACCATAAAAGAGTTGCGGGGTTTTTTAGGATTGACTGGGTACTATAGAAAATTTGTCAAAAACTACGGAGCTATTAGCCAGCCTCTTACTGAGCTGTTAAAGAAGGACCAATTCCATTGGACTCCTAAAGCGCAACAAGCATTTGAGGCACTGAAGTTGGCTATGACCACAGCTCCAGTTCTCCGGTTACCTGACTATGAGAAGCCTTTTGTTTTAGAGGTGGATGCTAGTGGAGAAGGTATTGGGGCTGTGTTGTCACAGGAGGGAAGACCTATCGCTTTCCTCAGTAAAGCTATTAAGGGTAAGAGTCTGAGTCTATCCACTTATGAAAAAGAATTCCTAGCTATCTTGATGGCTACCCAAAAATGGAAGCACTATTTGATGGTTGGATGTTTTGTTATACAAACCGACCACGAAAGTTTAAAGTATCTCTTGGAGCAGAAGATTGTTACTCCTATGCAGCAGAAGGGGATGATGAAGTTAATGGGGTTTGATTACTCCATCGTATACAGGAAAGGTAAAGATAATAAGGCTGCGGATGCCTTGTCTAGGCTCAATGTTGATGTTGCTCAAAACCTGGCTATCACTACTAGTACCCCGGGCTGGACTTATGAACTAGAAGACAGCCACCGAGATGATTCTTATTTCAAAGCCATCATTGAAAAAGTTAACCTACAACCTGAAGGTTATTTCCCCTATACCTACCACCAAGGATGTCACGCCCCGGGGTCGAAAACTGCGACCCGGGCTCGCCAACAGATCCGCCATCTGTACGGAAACTGCCGTACAGACGAAGCGTCTAACCTGCAGAAAGAACATCTACAGTAAACAGGTATCAGAGAGCTGAAAGTAGACTACTAAAAACTGAAGATCAAACACTGTACAACTGAAAATAAAACCATATCCATCTCCCAAATATGATCGTAAACAAAGTCCTCTGATACAAGACTCAAAAGGGAGGTATCTCCAATAAATACATCAGTGTACAAACTCTCGATACAAGAATATCCTCACTACAACAGTCTCTCAAACTGTAAAGGTAAATACAACTCTATACCTCTCTACAAAGGTCTCTCAACAGAGTAACAGAAGTAAACTAATCAACTGGAGCTCTCCTCTGAAGGGGTACAGCTACACTCCAACGACGGGTAGGGAACTAGCTCGCGACTCCCTCGCCTCGGCCAGAAGGATCAGCAACAGGAGCACAGGAACGATAGAAGAAGCCCCTGGGGAAAAGACACCACGACGGGTGTGAGAACTACTTCCCACAGTAGTTCTCAGTGGGTGCCGTCAACAAGTCCAACGGTCTGCCCACCAAGTCTACTAGAGGTAAAAGATAACAGGCAAGGAAAACAGAATAAGAAAAGCTGGATCTACTCTACAGCTATCATGCCTCTATCTAGACACTCAAAAGTGGAACAGAAGAAAGTAAATGAGACCACTCGCACCCAAGGTGCTCAATCGTCCCAATCGAACTGACTACCTCAAAGGTCCAGCCAAGCCCGCGCCTGTCGACTAGGAACGCTCCTGCCCACTACCACACATCCACATGAGGACGGGATTTACGTGGGGCGTCCTGTCCGACTAACTCATCCCTCGCGCAAAACTGCCTCAACAGGCCAACCATCGCATCCACAGCGGCATCTCAAGGGGCGCGGCCCCAACTGAGGAAAACGGCGCGGCATAGAGTAATCACGCAGTGGCATATGCAGGCTAGTCCAAATCCACGCTCACTCACAGAACGGTAGGACTCAAGATCCCCAAAAATCTCGCGTAACAGTCGGAGCACTCTCGACGACTCAGCTGATCGGCTAACTCGAAACACGAGACACTAGCCTCTCCTACAGCTCACAGCACAAAGCTTACTGGCTGGAGATACTCCACAGCCAGGAACGACCCACAACTCAGGGTAACAAAACAGGTCGGACAACACTCAACGACCTGGGACCACCGTCAACCCCAACGGTTCCCAACAAGACGGACCGGAAGACACTCGACGGCCCGGGACTGCCGTCTACTCAACGGCTCCCTCCCATGACAGCACAACAGGAAAACAAGACCTCTCGGGACTACCGTTTACTCAAACGGCTCCCCGCACAGATAAGCAACCCGCTACAACTACCAGACTCCACTCTGCTCCCAAGCAAGAGTGCAAAAGCATCCCACACTAAAAGCAAGTCCCGACCTCTCGGCCCACTATCCGGGCGAGAAAACACTATGTCCAGGGATGTAAAAACAGTGTGGATGTCTAAGCATAAATAACCCTAGCCCAAGTGAGGGTTTTCTACTGGTCTGGTTACACATGCAGCATATGACGGGGGTGCTAGGTCAAGTTCCAAGATAACTATATTAACAGATAATAAAAGGAATATCAATTCCTACAATATAGCATGCTACACAATGAAATAAGCTATCATGCATAGTCCTACAACAGTAGAAATACTGTACAGTCCATAAAACTTGGAGATAAGGCCACCCACCTCGATTTGCCACCAATTGCTCGTAGACACTTGCAATTGGCCTCCACGCGATCCGCTGCGCAAACGGGGCACGCCGCCGGAGTCCGCACGCAAAACGGAGCACGCCGCCGGAGTCCGCACGCAAAACGGAGCACGCCGCCGGAGTCCGCACCAGAAACGGAGTCTGCACATAACACGGTGCACGGTGTCAGGATCCGCACGCAAAACGGAGTCCGCACGCAAAACGGTGCACGGTGCCGGAGTCCGCACGCAAAACGGTGCACGGTGCCAGGATCCGCCCGCAAAACGGGGTCCGCACGCAAAACGGTGCACAGTGCCGGAGTCCGCACGCAAAACGGTGCACGGTGCCAGGATCCGCACGCAAAACGGGGTCCGCACGCAAAACGGTGCACAGTGCCGGAGTCCGCACGCAAAACGGTGCACGGTGCCAGGATCCGCCCGCAAAACGGGGTCCGCACGCAAAACGGTGCACGGTGCCGGAGTCCGCACACAAAACGGTGCACGGTGGGTCCGCACGCAAAACGGTGCACAGTGGGGGTAATTACAGTCTAAAAGGACGCCCCAAAAACTATACAAAAATACAGCAAAATCAACATACGGGACTTACACGTTTCCGCCGCCGTCGCCGAACCACTCCGCCGGGCGTCCTCGCACGCAAAACGGAGTCCACGACGCGCCGCCGCACCTCACGCCACCTCCCTCCTCACTCCCTCTCGCTCTCGGTTGCAGAAGAAAGAAAGAAAGAAAGGGAATGGCGGTGCGGGGAGGAAGAAGAAGAAGAAGAAAAGAAGAGGAGAAGGGCGGTTCACCAGGCCGGTCCACGGAGCCGGTCCACCACGTGGACCAATGGGGAAGCCCCAACCGGCCGGTCCACGGGCTGGGCGCGTGCGCCGGGTCCACGCACGCGCCCAGCGCGCCACATGGCGCGATGCAACGCGCCCGCCACACGGGCGCGTTGCACCGCACCACGCGCAGGCGCGGGACACGCGCCCGTTACACGGGCGCGCGTGTCCCCCGCCCGCGCGGGCGCCAACGGGGGGCCGCCACGTGGCGGCCCCTGCGCATTCCGCGCTGCAGGCGCCTGCGCCCCGTCCCTTCCGCACGCCGCCTCGATCCGCGAGCCTTGACTCGCGCGCCGCGATCGCCTCGGGATCCGTGCCACGCGCCCGCCTCGAGATTCGCGCCGCATTGCCTCGAAAAACGCGCAATTTATCCGGGCTCCAAAACCAACAAATAAATAGTCCATTCTTAGCGATTTCGCGCGCTGAATCCAAAAACGATGTCCGTTTCTCCAAATTCTTACCCGAAAATTTGCCGAATGCCAACTCGATCCCCTTTCCGCGCCGGGTCCATTTTTAAAGTCCGATTTGCCAAATTCCAACTCTAAAAATTCCCGAAGGCGACCGGAGAGGTAAACCTTTATCCGGACTTCACCCGGAGTCCAATTCTGACATCCGAATCGCGCGAAATCACCTCTAAACACCCGACGGGTCTTCCAATTTCCCACGGGGTCTCATTTTAAGCACGAAGTCCAACACTTGTGTCCAAATTGCGCGCAACCACCAGCGACACAACACGCAGGCCTCCAGTGATGCAACTAAATCCCAAATTGCATCACAATCCATTCTTGGGTCCGACACGCGCACAAACACTCCCACGGCCACTAAAAGCTGCCCAACGACCAGCAACTCCTACGCAGGGGATTCCGGGACCTCACATCCTCCCCCACTAAAAGAAAGTTTCGTCCTCGAAACTAGATCAAGCCCATCCGGAAACAAGAATACCACGGCTAGGTATCTAACAGTACGTCTCCAGCTCCCTAAACCCCACTCGCTCCTCGTGATTACACCGCAACAACAACAAGTACGGTATGACCCGTTGTGCAATTCTCTCATCTCTCGAGCCAGAATTTGCAACGGGCATCCCTCGTACTCCAATAATCGAGGATCTCAAAGGGGCAAGCAAATCACAGGCGAGGGAAAACATATCACTACTGAGCTGAGACGTGGAAAACCAAAGGGCTCCTCAAAAAGGCAGGGGGAAAAACGGAAAAACCCACTAATTCAACACGCACCAAACTACATCATGGTGCCAACCTCAACAAGGCGACCCGAAGCATACCCGCACATCCATCCAATAAGGAAGGGAAACCAATAAGTTGGGGTCTTCACTCGGTTACTTCCGATCCGAAATCACCCGAGTGGACTACACAACTGCAGGCTAACCTCAAAGGGATCCTCAAGAGGCACAATCCCATGCCATAGTTGGTCGCTCAACAAGCTATCATAACCCCAACAGACCCGCGGGTCGAAGTCGAGCCCTCAACTACAAGAGAACACCCTGACGGAAACCAAACCGTCGGTGAACGGGACTGAAAACTGGCTCACAAGGCGATCATAAAGCTGATGCC
Source organism: Tillandsia fasciculata (assembly GCA_029168755.2). Taxonomy (NCBI): domain Eukaryota; kingdom Viridiplantae; phylum Streptophyta; class Magnoliopsida; order Poales; family Bromeliaceae; genus Tillandsia; species Tillandsia fasciculata. Next base: position 29,083,982 of record CM054932.1, on the reverse strand, counting down.
CAACTCGCGGTCACAGTCCGAAACATCCACAAAACTCTCACCGTTGTGCACCTACAACGTGGCGTCACTGCCGTGCACCCACGGCGTGGCATCACTGCCGTACACCAACGGCGTGGCATCACTGCCGTGCACCAACGGCGTGGCATCACCACCGTGCACCAACGGTGTGGCATCATCGCCGTGCATCAACGGTGTGGCATCACTGCCGTGCACCAACGGCGTGGCATTACCGCCGTGCACCAACGGCGTGGCATCACTGCCGTGCACCAACGGCGTGGCATTACCGCCGTGCACCAACGGCGTGGCATCACTGCCGTGCACCAACGGCGTGGCATCATCACCGTGCATCAACGGTGTGGCATCACTGCCGTGCACCAACGGCGTGGCATCACCGCCGTGCACCAACGGCGTGGCATCACTGCCGTGCACCAACGGCGTGGCATTACCGCCGTGCACCAACGGCGTGGCATCACTGCCGTGCACCAACGGCGTGGCATTACCGCCGTGCACCAACGGCGTGGCATCACCGCCGTGCACCAACGGCGTGGCATCACCACCGTGTATCAACGGTGTGGCATCACCACCGTGTATCAACGGTGTGGTATACTCAAGCATCAAGGTCTCAGATCTTCACAGTCCTATACCCAACACTACCTCGAAAACCCGGAGCTGAGGAAGGGCCAAAAGATCAACCGGCAAAAACCAGGGCCCCAACTGCACTGGGCAGGACCAATAACTCCCATCTATGTGCAACACGTGATCAGGTATCTGAACCTCACGAGCACAAGCTAAAGGTCCTATCTCTAGCCCATACATCAATGCAAATGCCCTAGCACTCTCACAGCTATGTCGGAGAACCCTCAACGACTCAACTCACAGCAACACCCCACTCATAGGCGAGAAGAACCGACTGACGCGGCAAAGATCCAAAAATCCCGAAAGGCCGGTGCCTAGAACCCCAATCAAACAAGAACAGACTCTAGGCTCAGTCTATCGAAGTTTTCTCTCCTTTACCGTTCAGGGATTCGGTCCCTCTCGTTTAAAGCGGAAAACTATGTCAACACGCCACTCACGGCTGGAGACGCTCCCGGTAGTCCATCAGGACGAACTCGACGCCATCAAATCTCGGCGTCCAGTCAGATCATCTCAATCTCACTAAAATAACCACCTGGTAACTCGGCCGGAGGTGAAAATCGCCTCAACAGGCCAAACCTTCGCCACTCACTAGGCGGCATCGTCACTCATTGGGCGGCATCGCCACTCACTGGGCGGCATCGCCCCTCACTGGGCGGCATCGCCCCTCACTGGGCGGCATCGCCTCTCACTGGGCGGCATTGCCAATCACTGGGCGGCATCGCCCCTCATTGGGCGGCATCGCCCCTCATTGGGCGGCATCGCCCCTCACTGGGCGGCATCGCCAATCACTGGGCGGCATCGCCTCTCACTGGGCGGCATCGCCCCTCACTGGGCGGCATCGCCCCTCACTGGGCGGCATCGCCAATCACTGGGCGGCATCGCCTCTCACTGGGCGGCATCGCCCACTCACTGGGCGGCATCGCCTCTCACTGGGCGGCATCGCCTCTCACTGGGCGGCATCGCCACTCACTGGGCGGCATCGCCTCTCACTAGGCGGCATCGCCTCTCACTGGGCGGCATCGCCACTCACTGGGCGGCATCGCCACTCACTGGGCGGCATCGCCAATCACTGGGCGGCATCGCCTCTCACTGGGCGGCATCGCCACTCACTGGGCGGCATCGCCAGTCACTAGGCGGCATCGCCTCTCACTGGGCGGCATCGCCACTCACTGGGCGGCATCGCCAATCACTAGGCGGCATCGCCTCTCACTGGGCGGCATCGCCACTCACTGGGCGGCATCGTCTCTGGTAGCTCGGCCAGTGGAAAGTATCCTCCTGGTAATTCGGCCAGAAAAAAATTATCCATCTGGTAACTCGGCCAGTGATAATTATCCATCTGGTAACTCCGCCAGTGATAATTATCCATCTGGTAACTCCGCCAGGGAAAACGCCCTCCTGGTAACTCAGCCAGGGAAAACGCCCTCCTGGTAACTCAGCCAGGGAAAACGGCCTCCTGGTAACTCAGCCAGGAAAAATGCCCTCCTGGTAACTCAGCCAGGGAAAATGCCCTCCTGGTAACTCAGCCAGGGAAAACGGCCTCCTGGTAACTCAGCCAGGGAAAATGCCCTCCTGGTAACTCAGCCAGGGAAAATATCCTCCTGGTCACTCAGCCAGGGAAAATGTCCTCCTGGTAACTCAGCCAGGGAAATATCCTCCTGGTAACTCAGCCAGGGAAAATGTCCTCCTGGTAACTCAGCCAGGAAAAATATCCACACAGCTGGGATCGCCGTCACTTCAAACGGCTCCCACAACAACGCCCCACTCAAAGGCGAGAAGAACCGACTGACACGGCAAAGATCCGAAAATCCCGATAGACCGGTGCCTAGAACCCCAATCAAACAAGAACAGACTCTAGGCTCAGCCTATCGAAGTTCTCGATCCTTTACCGTTCAGGGATTCGGCCCTTCTCGGTTAAAGTGGGGAACTAGCACAACACACAAACCCCTGGGTCTCGCACTGCTCTGATAGCTCCGTCTCCCGCTGCTCGGGTACTCATCAGGTGCGGGGTGTGTCCTATCACAACCTGACGTCTCAGGGGTATCGCAATCCGCTGCACAATAACAAACGTCAGGACACAACAACCATACGACCCAATCCAGCGAAAGTCTAAGACATGTCATCCACTCCATAGCATTATGTTGTCGGCAGCCAACATACTCGCTTAGGAAAGTAAACATGTCAAACTCTCATCCCGTCTCTTGGGAGAGGTAAAAACTCAATCAGGACTCTCGCTAAAAGTCACGACTCTCACGTAGTCGTCCTAATATCCAACCACAAGCCTAGGGTTTCTAAGTCCACCACGACCTACAACCTAGGCTCTGATACCACTCTAATCTGTCACGCCCCGGGGTCGAAACTGCGACCCGGGCTCGCCAACAGATCCGCCATCTGTACGGAAACTGCCGTACAGACGAAGCGTCTAACCTGCAGAAAGAACATCTACAGTAAACAGATATCAGAGAGCTGAAAGTAGACTACTAAAAACTGAAATCAAACACTGTACAACTGAAAATAATACCATATCCATCTCCCAAATACGATCGTAAACAAAGTCCTCTGATACAAAACTCAAAAGGGAGGTATCTCCAATAAATACATCAGTGTACAAACTCTCGATACAAGAATATCCTCACTACAACAGTCTCTCAAACTGTAAAGGTAAAATACAACTCTATACCTCACTACAAAGGTCTCTCAACAGAGTAACAGAAGTAAACTAATCAACTGAAGCTCTCCTCTGAAGGGGTACCGCTACACTCCAACGACGGGTAGGGAACTAGCTCGCGACTCCCTCGCCTCGGCCAGAAGGATCAGCAACAGGAGCACAGGAACGAAGAAGAAGTCCCTGGGGAAAAGACACCACGACGGGTGTGAGAACTACTTCCCACAGTAGTTCTCAGTGGGTGCCGTCAACAAGTCCAACGGTCTGCCCACCAAGTCTACTAGAGGTAAAAGATAACAGGCAAAGAAAACAGAATAAGAAAAGCTGGATCTACTCTACAGCTATCATGCCTCTATCTAGACACTCAAAAGTGGAACAGAAGAAAGTAAATGAGACCACTCGCACCCAAGGTGCTCAATCGTCCCAATCGAACTGACTACCTCAAAGGTCCAGCCAAGCCCGCGCCTGTCGACTAGGAACGCTCCTGCCCACTACCACACATCCACATGAGGACGGGATTTACGTGGGGCGTCCTGTCCGACTAACTCATCCCTCGCGCAAAACTGCCTCAACAGGCCAACCATCGCATCCACAGCGGCATCTCAAGGGGCGCGGCCCCAACTGAGGAAAACGGCGCGGCATAGAGTAATCAACATTGGCATATGCAGGCTAGTCCAAATCCACGCTCACTCACAGAACGGTAGGACTCAAGATCCCCAAAAATCTCGCACAACAGTCGGAGCACTCTCGACGACTCAGCTGATCGGCTAACTCGAAACACGAGACACTAGCCTCTCCAACAGCTCGCAGCACAAAGCACACTGGCTGGAGATACTCCACAGCCAGGAACGACCCACAACTCAGGGTAACAAAACAGGTCGGACAACACTCAACGACCTGGGACCACCGTCAACCCCAACGGTTCCCAACAAGACGGACCGGAAGATACTCGACGGCCCGGGACTGCCGTCTACTCAACGGCTCCCTCCCATGACAGCACAACAGGAAAACAAGACCTCTCGGGACTACCGTTTACTCAAACGGCTCCCCGCACAGATAAGCAACCCGCTACAACTACCAGACTCCACTCTGCTCCCAAGCAAGAGTGCAAAAGCATCCCACACTAAAAGCAAGTCCCGACCTCTCGGCCCACTACCCGGGCGAGAAAACACTATGTCCAGGGATGTAAAAACAGTGTGGATGTCTAAGCATAAATAACCCTAGCCCAAGTGAGGGTTTTCTACTGGTCTGGTTACACATGCAACATATGACGGGGGTGCTAGGTCAAGTTCCAAGATAACTATATTAACAGATAATAAAAGGAATAACAATTCCTACAATATAGCATGCTACACAATGAAATAAGCTATCATGCATAGTCCTACAACAGTAGAAATACTGTACAGTCCATAAAACTTGGAGATAAGGCCACCCACCTCGATTTGCCACCAATTGCTCGTAGACACTTGCAATTGGCCTCCACGCGATCCGCACGCAAACGGGGCACGCCGCCGGAGTCCGCACGCAAAACGGAGCACGCCGCCGGAGTCCGCACGCAAAACGGAGCACGCCGCCGGAGTCCGCACCAGAAACGGAGTCTGCACATAAAACGGTGCACGGTGTCAGGATCCGCACGCAAAACGGAGTCCGCACGCAAAACGGTGCACGGTGCCGGAGTCCGCACGCAAAACGGTGCACGGTGCCAGGATCCGCCCGCAAAACGGGGTCCGCACGCAAAACGGTGCACAGTGCCGGAGTCCGCACGCAAAACGGTGCACGGTGCCAGGATCCGCACGCAAAACGGGGTCCGCACGCAAAACGGTGCACAGTGCCGGAGTCCGCACGCAAAACGGTGCACGGTGCCAGGATCCGCCCGCAAAACGGGGTCCGCACGCAAAACGGTGCACAGTGCCGGAGTCCGCACGCAAAACGGTGCACGGTGGGGTCCGCACACGCAAAACGGTGCACAGTGGGGGTAATTACAGTCTAAAAGAACGCTCCAAAAACTGTACAAAAATACAGCAAAATCAACACACGGGACTTACACGTTTGCGCCGCCGTCGCCGAACCGCTCCGCCGGGCGTCCTCGCACGCAAAACGGAGTCCACGACGCGCCGCCGCACCTCACGCCACCTCCCTCCTCACTCCCTCTCGCTCTCGGTTGCAGAAGAAAGAAAGAAAGAAAGGGAATGGCGGTGCGGGGAGGAAGAAGAAGAAGAAGAAAAGAAGAGGAGAAGGGCGGTCCACCAGGCCGGTCCACGGAGCCGGTCCACCACGTGGACCAATGGGGAAGCCCCAACCGGCCGGTCCACGGGCTGGGCGCGTGCGCCGGGTCCACGCACGCGCCCAGCGCGCCACGTGGCGCGATGCAACGCGCCCGCCACACGGGCGCGTTGCACCGCACCACGCGCAGGCGCGGGACACGCGCCCGTTACACGGGCGCGCGTGTCCCCGCGCCCGCGCGGGCGCCAACGGGGGGCCGCCACGTGGCGGCCCCTGCGCATTCCGCGCTGCAGGCGCCTGCGCCCCGTCCCTTCCGCACGCCGCCTCGATCCGCGAGCCTTGACTCGCGCGCCGCGATCGCCTCGGGATCCGTGCCACGCGCCCGCCTCGAGATTCGTGCCGCATTGCCTCGAAAAACGCGCAATTTATCCGGGCTCCAAAACCAACAAATAAATAGTCCATTCTTAGCGATTTCGCGCGCTGAATCCAAAAACGATGTCCGTTTCTCCAAATTCTCACCCGAAAATTTGCCGAATGCCAACTCGATCCGATTTCCGCGCCGGGTCCATTTTTAAAGTCCGATTTGCCAAATTCCAACTCTAAAAATTCCCGAAGGCGACCGGAGAGGTAAATCTTTATCCGGACTTCACCCGGAGTCCAATTCTGACATCCGAATCGCGCGAAATCACCTCTAAACACCCGACGGGTCTTCCAATTTCCCACGGGGTCACATTTTAAGCACGAAGTCCAACACTTGTGTCCAAATTGCGCGCAACCACCAGCGACACAACACGCAGGCCTCCAGTGATGCAACTAAATCCCAAATTGCATCACAATCCATTCTTGGGTCCGACACGCGCACAAACACTCCCACGGCCACTAAAAGCTGCCCAACGACCAGCAACTCCTACGCAGGGGATTCCGGGACCTCACAAAGGAATTCTAAGACACAAAGGTAAAATATGTGTTGGGAGCTCGGGTAATCTGAGAGACAGACTAATCCAACATTTTCACCATTCTGTGGTTGGGGGTCATTCTGGGGTGTTACATACATACCACAGGGCTAAGAGTCATTTCTTCTGGATTGGCATGAGGAAACAGATTGAGGAGCAAATCAGGAATTGTGTAGTGTGTGCACAGAATAAGGCAGATACACAGGCTACTCCGGGGCTACTACAACCCTTGCCTATACCGAAGCAAATCTGGGAAGACATTAGTATGGACTTCATTGAATCCTTACCAAAATCTGAAGGTAAGGACACAATTTTAGTGGTTGTGGACAGGTTAACTAAATACTCCCATTTTATACCACTTAAACACCCATTCACAGCTCAAGGAATAGCAAGAGTTTTCCTAGACACTATATACAAATTACATGGCTGCCCTAGAAGTATTGTCACTGACCGGGACAAGATTTTTACAAGTCAATTTTGGAGGGAATTATTCAGATTGCTGGATATTCAACTAAAGATGAGCACTTCGTACCATCCTGAGACTGATGGCCAGACTGAGAGGGTCAACAGATGTCTGGAAACCTATCTGAGGTGCATGAGCTTCCAACATCCCCAGAAATGGGCCAAGTACCTATCATTAGCAGAATGGTGGTATAACACCAACTATCATGTGTCACTGGGCACCACTCCTTATTTGGCACTGTATGGAGTAGCTCCTCCCTCTACCTTGGTGGCCACTGCAGATGCAGCTACCCTCCCCGAGGTAAAGGAATGGGCACAGGAAAGAGAGAGATTGACTAAGGAGTTAAGGGATAGACTCTATGTGGCCCAGAATCGCATGAAACAGCAAGCCGACAAGCACCGAAGGGATAAAGAGTATGAGGTGGGAGATTGGGTTTACCTGAAGGTCCAACCTTACCGTCAAGTATCACTGGCAGCGAGAAGGAATCCGAAGCTAGCCGCTCGTTATTACGGGCCTTTCGAGATATTAGCAAGAGTGGGAAAAGTGGCATACCGCTTGAAATTAACCCCAGGCTCCCAGCTCCATCCAGTGTTTCATGTATCGCAGTTAAAACAGGGAGCACCGCCCGACAGCAAGATCATACCTACTGCACCGCTTACAGGGAACAATGGCGAGCCTTTAGCGGGACCGAAGAAGTTCTGGGAAGCCGCATGAGTCCGGGGGCGTAGGGAGGTGAAGGAGGTGTTGGTGAAATGGTATAACCTGCCCGAGGAGGCAGCCACGTGGGAGGATCTGGCCGTATTAACCTCTCAGTATCCCGACTTCATTCCCTGAGGACAGGTCATAGCTCAAGGGGGGTGGATTGTAATACCTGGCAAAGCAATTAGAAAACACCATGGTCAAATCACAGAATACTAAGTAAAGAATAGGGAAGGAGGAGCTTGAGGTTGGAATACTTAGCTGCTGGTTGTACCTTCCTGTTTGGTTGCTTTTCATCTTTTCGGCGGCCATCGGGGGGGGCGTAGTAGTTGCTATGGTGGAAGGAGAAGAACTCCAGAGTATTCCAGAGGTTTGAAGGAGATGAAGAGTAACCAGGGACTAACCGGGGTGTAGGGAGAGATTGGAGGATAGTGCTGTCCAGCTGTAGACACTGGAAGAGTGTAGAAGATTGCTGAATAAGTAGCGGGTCGGGCATCGGAAGGGATCCGCCCCGTTACGCACATCCAATGCCGGCCCAAGCCCAGGCGGGGGTCAACATGGGCTTGATCCTCGAGCAGCCAGGAAACAACCCAAGAGTAGCCATAGTAATATTACACATTTACCGTTACTACTCAAACTATTACATATTAGCCATTAAGCCTAAGAGATGTGGGCTTAAATAGGTAGTTACAACGACTTAACGACTATGAATGAACAGTTATTTTTCCTCTCTAAACTTCATCTTCTTCCTCCTCAGCTCTCTTCTCTCTGTCTCTCTCTCCTTCTCTCTCTTAACCCAAATTCTACATCTCCATTGTTGCTCCGGCCCTAGATCCATTGGCATATCCGTTCCCAACCGGATCATCATCGTCGGAAACACCTCAGAGAAGTTTCATCACCGTGATCTCGACTCCGATTCGGCTGGATTGAGTTGCATCTTCATCGTCGCCATCCACGAGCCCAGATCGAGTTTCCTGGGTGGTTGCGACTCCGATCAACCCTAACATAGGTCTTTAAGCTTTTCTGTAAAAGAATATTAATATGTTTAATTTTACATGTCAAACATATATTCGGTTGTTTGAATGTATTTTGTGTGCAATCCACTAATCCTTCTCCAATTGTGCATGCTTTGTTTGGCCCATGTCTTGTAGAAAAAGCTTTTGGGTAAAAAAGAAGAAGAAGAAGATAAATGGTTTGTTCCAATCCTTTTGTATTCAACAAAAACAACTAAAGGAGTTCCCTTTCCATGGAGATCACAAATTAATTTGTTCATAAATTTGAAAACAAAGGGATTTGTTTGTGAGTTGCGAGTCTAGAGAGTCTTCCTGAAAAGACTCCTTCCTAATAACAGAGTCTTGAATAGTTATGACTCGGTGTGATTATTCTGGGGAGTGAGTTGCGTTAAAGGCGAGACATTAGGAAAGGAACTAGCTATTATTATTTCTGCCTGGTGGGCCATTTGGCATGAACGTAATCGAAAAATTTTCGAAAACAAGAAATGCTCTTCTTTTCAAATGCTAACTGATATTCGTTTGAATGCACCTCTTTATTCCTTTTCCTTTTTTGAAGCCCAATTACTTTATCTTAATAGTCTAGTTGAATTTATTCTTAAATGAAGTGGTACTATATTATCTTTCTCTCTCTCAAAAAGAAAAAAAAAAAAAAAAAAAATTGAAAAGGAACAACAGTTGGGATGCGATCAATCAACCACTTCAAAGTATGTTTAATTAAGTGGCTCCCCCCTTCTATCCCAATTATTGTAGAAAAGCTGTCCCTAAAGAATCCTTTTGTAGTGGGTCCTCTAACAAAACTTTATTCAAGGCTCTGTGTTTAGTAATGGGGACGTTGTTTAAAATGGCTTTCACGCGGAGATGGAAAAGCAAACTCTTCATTCATCAGTGGAGCATTTGCGTTGAAAAGTAGTTGAAGAGTACGGAACAGAATAATTGATAAAAATATGTCATTTTAGAATCAATCTTTGCGTTAGTGATCCTGCTTTGTGTGACCCTTTAATTATCGACGCGATTCGTTGTGTTCAAAGCAAAATTGACTGCATTTGCGCCCTTTCCTTTTGTTTTCCTCCAATTTTTTTTTTTTTTTTTTTTTTTTTTTTTTTTTTTTTTTTTTTTTGTGGTTCATTACTTCATTGTTGATTAAATTGCGGACATGTTATTTTCTGTTATTAAAATGGTAATAATTTTAGTATTTTTTTATCGAACAAAATTTATAAACTTAGAGAAAAGCAATGCACTAAATTTTGAGACAGAATCTTAGGAAAACTCAGCATTCTCATTGTTAAATTTGTGAGCGGTAAAGATTTATATGAAAAAAAAAAAAAAAACATAAATAAAACCTGAAAAATAAACTCGCGTAGCTGCGGATGTATATGGGCCGGCCCACAAAATTTTTAGCAGGCCGAGCTCTATCGTTGTATTAAAACTATGGCCCATAATAACTTGGGCTGGCCCATTTATTCATTTTACAAAGCGTTTTTTTTTAGCACCAAATTGTGATGTGGTCTAAACTCGTAATTACTGGACCCGGCCTTTTCCTTTTTTTATTAATAAAAATAAAATTTTAAGTAAGTGATAAATGAAAATTAAAATCTATATATATATATATATATATATATATATATATATATATATCATTTTTCACTTACTCTATCTATATATATATATATATATATATATCACTTACTATCTATCTATATATAATATATATATATATATATATATATCACTTACTATCTATCTATATATATATATATATATATATATCACTTACTATCTATATATATATATATATATATATATATATATATATATATATATATATATATATATATATATATATATATATATATATATATATATATATATATACTATACTATCTATATATATATATATATATGTAAATGAAGGAATTTGGAAATTACTGGTACAATTAATGCAAACAAATAAAACAAAAAACTAAAACTTAATTATATATAGAAAAAAAAAAGAAAAAAAAAAAAGGAAATTCTCTGGCGTTTTAAGAAACGGAAGACGACGAGACGAGGACGAAGGTTGGCGTCGTCTTGTTCGATTCCTCGGCCGCACCCGGAAATCACGCTCACCATTTTTGCACCTCCGGAAACTCCACTTCGCCTTCTCTTCCTCCTACATATACAGAGGGTTCGAGAGAGATCGAGAGATCGAGATCGAGAGAGAGAGAGAGAGATGATCCCCTTCTCCGCGGCGCCCACGAAGGAGAACAGGGGTCGATCGCTGTGGCTCCTCCTCGCGCGCGCGAAGCTAGGGGTCCCCGTCGTCGTCCTCTCCTGCTCCATCTTCTTCCTCGTCGGCTTCTTCGGATCCACGCTCCTGTCGCAGGTAACAATTCGGGGTTTGGATCTCTTTGATCCCCGCTCGATCGCCATTTTTCTCCTCTTCTTCTTCGATTGATCGCGATTTGTTGATTCGTTTCTGCGTCAAAGGATGCTTCGGATGAGGCTCTGTCGCGGGAGAGGTTGATGGAAGTGAACGGGGAAGTGAAGTCGGAGTGGCCCGCGATGCCCTACGGGAATACGGGGGAACCTCAAGCTATTTCGATTCCTTTCCAGGTTGTAATCGATTCCTGTCTCGTTCTTCTTTGAGAGCTATTTGGATTCGATGAATAATGCTAAAGCACCACGTGCAATTGTCTCGAATTTGATTACCTGATGGTTATCTACTGAATATGATGAATTTATATTTAGAATGGACAACCTTTTGTCGCTGTCGATTGTGATGATTATAGGAGAATATATGAAGTATTGATGCATGTTATAAATAGGACTAAACTGATCAATCGAAGTTGGTGAATGGGAGAAGTAACTTTTCACCATGAAAAGTTGTCGATCATTTCTATGTTGCAGCAAATTGAGATCTTTGCATCTGTGGAGTTCACACTAAGACATCTTATTTGTGGCTGTCCTTTTTTTTTTTGTTTCGTAAGGAAAAGAAGGTTTGGTTATAACCCAGTTATATGGTTTGGACCCTAAAAATTGTTGCCAACAACATACTGGATTTGATTTTGGGTCCTGTTTTAGACCGGATGTAGTTTATTAACCTTCTATCGCATACTGGTTCGGGCTGGATTCAAAATTCAGGTTACTTTTACATGATAGCTTGCTGGTTTTCGATCTTGATCTTCTATAGATCTAGCCTGAACCTTCTCCATACACAACCCCTAATCAAAAGATTGAGAATATTCAAAGGAGTTGAATGTTATTTTTCTGATAGTTTCCTTCAGTGTGTAGGATTTGCTTGGGCTGACTTGAAATGGAGCATACAGGGAAAAAAAAAAGACTACTAATACGACAAAAGTCCTGTTTCCCATGCTAGGAAAGGCCTTATTGTGGTTTCAATATTTTTGTTCTAGTTCAAATGAGTAGGAAAGATATCATTCAGTATCAAGATGACCAAATGCATGGAAATGATTGATAAATGTTGTTGATTTTGAGAGTTTGTAAACATTTGGAGTATGATTTATAGAGGTGCAGTTAAAATGAACAAAAATGAAGAACATATTTGATCTTACTGATTTCATTTTTGAGCACTGAAGTATGTGCTGAGCATTTAGATTTTTTTTTTTTTTTGTTTCAAGTGATGATTAAGTTTGATGAGTTTGGTGTATCGTTCGTGTAAAATGTGGACCAGTGTTTTCTTGCTGAATCATTTAACTGAAGTGTCATGCAACTAATTTTTTCAAAGAAACTTTTAGTTTCTTGTCAAGGTGATATAAGTTCATTAAAAGTTTTAGTATCTTGGAATGGTAATTTTGATTAGTTGGGTCATTATAGTCTTGTAGTGTTAAAAACCAATGTACATTATGATTACTTTCAATTAATTTTAGTCCTGAAAACTGATATTCTTTTAAATATTTTTTAGTAACTGCTGTGCGGTCCTGATGCTTTAGAGCAGGTCTTGAGCTGGAAGCCTCGTGCATTATATTTTCCACAATTTGCCACGGCCGAACAGTGCCAAACTGTGGTAAAAATTGCTAAATCAAGACTTGCACCGTCAACATTGGCTTTACGAAAGGGAGAAACAGATCAGAATACTCAGGGAATAAGAACAAGGTGAATTTTCTTATTGATAGTTGTAAAAGAAATATAAATGCTAGCACTAAATATGTAAAAGTTAAAATAGCATATGCAATTTAGGAAATTCTAGCAACATATTATTCTGGAATTGACATTGTTATATACAGATGAAACCAATATTCTCCATGGCTCCAATTGATTAATCTCTGTACTGCTTTAAAATTAGGTTAGGGGAACTTAATGGTAAAATTTCGTTTGATGCACTTTGATAGAAACAGCGAAGTTAGAAGTTTTGACAAGTCGGCCATATACATTTTTATTTTTATCTTTGAATTTCACTCATATTTTTGCTTTTATGACTTTTGCATTGGCTTGAAAAATACCTTCTTTTTTTTGGCAACAACAGTACTGCATCGACATATAGTATATGCACAGTTTTCCTTGTTCTTCCTGCAGAAAAACTGTCATCCATACTTTGACTTGCTTTTTTTTGCATGTGGTGAATGAATGTTTTGTCTCGAGTTCTTTGTTGGTGCATGATATGAGTTGATGCTCTTTACTTCTGGCAACAGTTCAGGAACATTTCTCGGTGCATCTGACGATCCAAGTGGAGCTTTGGTACAAATTGAAGAGAAGATAGCTAGGGCTACAATGATACCAAGAGAGAATGGAGAGGTATTCCGCTATACAATTCATAGTGAAGGATGCTGTTTATGCTGTTTAATGTCTCTCTTTGTCCTACTAGTTGAAAAATTATCTTTGTACCCAACGATTTGTAAAGTTGACATGGAAAAGGCATATGATCGGTTGGAATGGGACTTCTTATTTCAGGTTTTGCTGAGGTTTGGGTTTCATCCTTGGTGGGTTAATTATATTCGAGCCATGTTTACAAATTGCTGGTTTTCTGTGCTTTATAATGGAGGTCCCAAAATGTGTCATACCATTGTTTGTGGTTTTAATAGCTACAGTTAATTCTCAGCGTCAAGCAGTCGTGTTGTTCTATGTTTTAATATGGGTGCTGTACTTCTCTTGTTAATACCAGATATTATGTCCTTTATTCTCTACCAAAGATAACTGACGTAAGTTGTAAATCATCTTAATCGTACTTCATTTGAGGCTGTCAACTCAATTGAATCAAAGTTCATTAAAGGCAAAAGAAAGGATAATAACTACGTGCTAAAATGAAACCTTGATTTCGTTGTAGACTCCTTTGTAAAGGTTAGCAATCTTAGCCAAACGACAAGTAAAGCGCTATGGCTCGAATTCCTTTGACAATTTTAGTGAAATCCAAATTACTTTATCGAAGTATTTCTATCGTTTGTTGTGACGTGAGTACTCTATGTCTTTATTATATATCGAATATTGTTACTTCTACTTCAAAGAGTTTTAAAGATACAGTGAGATTTATACTCGTAATTACCATAATGTTGCAGGCATTCAATGTTCTACGCTATGAGATTGGGCAGAGGTATGCTTCTCACTATGACGCATTCAACCCAGCTGAATATGGCCCTCAGAAAAGCCAAAGGGTATATAAGACTTTGCCATGTTTTCATATATGCTCGAGCAACCAATATTTATCTTCTTATGTTGTTAAGAGAGACGCTATCTAGCGACGTTTCTAAGGATCATTATGTTGATATGGTTCTCAGGTAGCTTCTTTCTTGCTGTATCTTTCGGATGTTGAGGAAGGAGGAGAAACCATGTTTCCTTTTGAGGTTAGTAGCAAGCTCCTATTGCTTCCCCCCCCCCTCCCTTAGTAGTTCTTGTAGTCTCATATAAATGTAATTGGTTTACAGAATGGCGCGAACATGGATATTGGTTATGATTACGAGAAGTGCATTGGTTTGAAAGTAAAACCACGAAAAGGCGACGGCCTATTGTTCTATTCCCTCTTCCATAATGGCACTATAGACCCGGTATGATAGAAAGAAAGAAAGATTCATGGCCATGGATATTTTGATCTGCAGTTTCAATATTTTGAGGTTTTGAATGCATATTCAAATGCACAGTTTAAACAATCAAGTGAGATTAGATTGCTCAGAATTAGCTTTTGTATTTTTGCAGTTGTCGCTTCACGGTAGCTGTCCAGTGATCAAGGGGGAGAAGTGGGTAGCAACAAAGTGGCTTCGAGATAAAAGCCGCAACATGATGTAGTTGGTGAATGGTTAAACTGTGAAATTTTGTAACTTTATTGTAGTAGATACATGATTAAATTACAGGAAACACCAAGTGCTCTCTATTTGCTCAATTTTATAATAAAGTTAAAATCATATTACACCTTTCAAACGCTTCATAGAATTAAGCATTACATTCCCATCTTAAATTATATGGTGAACAAAGTGTAGACATTCAGATTTTTGGTGAAGCTACAATGTTACTTGATTCAGAGGCTCAAAGCAAATCAATGGTTTGGTTGTTCCAATGGGTGCTCTTGAACCTCACCTAAGCAAAACTTTAAAGCTTTAGACTTAAAATTTTACAAGTAAATTTCTAATTTTCTAAGACAAAAACTAGTCGTGTAGAGAAAAAGAAAAAGGAAATTATTTTTATTTAAACATGAATTTTATGTTATGGAGTGTGCAAAAGTGTTAAAACAGGTCCAAAGTGCTAAAAGGTTCTAAACAGACCTAAATACAAAAGAATCCTAAAAATAGTTGAAAAGCAATAAACAGGCCCAAATTATTTCAAAAAGACCAATAGTTTTATTGAAAATTAATTAATTAATTACCTTGTAATGTACATCGAGCGATGTACGTATACGTGTATACGTACGTATACGTAACGGCTAGTTTCATTTTTCAAAATTTTCCTGTGACCCGTTAATTGTGCCGTCTCCTGTTTCTTTCCCAGTATTGGCTCTTAACGTCTCTCTCTCTCTCTCTCTCTCTCTCTCTCTCTCTCTCCATCCATCTTGATAGTGATACTGTTTATTCTATGGTTTTAGAGTTTCGATCATAGGCAACGCCTCCTCCTCCTCCTCCTCCTCCTCCTCTTCCTCGATCTCTCGTGTCTTTAGCTCTCCTAGCCATGGAGTCGAGCTCCGGTGATTCCCCCATTGCGGCAACGAGTGAAAAGTTTCCGAATTTGGAGAAGAAAGAATCGGATCTCGAAACGCCGAGAACAACAACAGGGGGAAGCGGTAGAAAGGTGTACTTCTCTTCCTTGAGATCAAACCCTAATTTGATCTTTGCTTCGTCCGTTTTGCTTCTCACGAACCCTTGATTTATATCCTTTTTCGGAGTGGTAGACCTCTCCTTGGATAGTTTGATCCGTTCGCACTAGATAGGGAAACCCTTGCCTAGAGTTTCTGATTTGGGGCTCTATTGTCGCTCCTCTTGCCCATTTTCTAGGGTTTCTTTTTTATTTACAGTGTTTTATGTTGTTTCCCCCATTGTTGCCTTTTAATTTGAATCAACAAGATTGTTAATTCTGGTTCGTAAGATGCTCCCTCTAAATGGAACAGTAATTTAGAAAATTGCACTCATCTTCATGTGATTTAAGGGCCATTAATGTTGGTTGTGGCTGCTCTGTCGTGCATTATCTCGCTTTTATCTGCTTGAATGAGACATTTATGCTATTATTACCTCAGTTTAATATCATAATAATTTTTTTTATCGGAAAATTGATTTATGTTATGAAGGAAGGAGGTGCATTTTTGTCAATTTTATTTTTTCTTGTTTGTTAAAGAATAGAGGTGAAATTAGAGTCAAATTCGAATATGGATGGCCTTTTTGAATAGCCTTTTTGAATATTCTTTTATGAGATTCTTTCGCAGTTGAAGCAAATCTATAAGCCACACAGGGCTATTTTATGATGGTGTGATCTACTGACTTGCTATATGTTAGGTAAAGATATGAAATCTCATGTTTTGTGTACTAGGCAAAAGTTGATGTGTCTATGATATCTTGTTAAACATAATTCGTTTCCTCTGTCTTTTGGCCCTTGTTGCATTACCATTTCTGTTTTGCTAGAAATGTTAGAATGTAAAGATGAACTTCAGTTGTATTTATCCCTCTATTTTCGTACAGAGTTCAGGATCAAAAGAGACCGGGCATTCAATTCTAAACTCTGTAAATAAATCAACATTCCAAATAAAGAAACCAACACATCGGAGAAGTGCTTCTCCAGTCAACTGGTTTCCTCGAAAAAAGGCGGATTCATACTTAAAGAGAAAAATAAAGCATCTCCAGGTACAGAATGGATATCATATATTTCTCAATTTGTGCAAGGATAATGCCTGAATTTTCTTGTTGATATGAAAGATCTATTTTCTTGAGCTTATTTATGTTATGTAGGAAGCTGGAGGAATGAACTTGTCTCTTGATGAAACTCTCGGTAGTGCTAACCCTCACTATACCAGAATAGCAAGGGAGAAAATTGCAGCTAGAGAAGCTGCAAGAAAAGCTATGAAAGCTCGTAAAGCTGCAATGGTTGAAGCCTCTTGGTGTCGAATTCTTCAAGCAGCCAGGTGATACTACTATTATAGTTACACACACGTTCCTGTGGACTCTATATTTTCACTCTTGCCTTATGTATGTACACCTGTATGTGCAAACTTGTTTTGAAGAAATTTCTTCTGATTCTAAAGCAACTTTCACCCAATGGCATTTGAGGGATGCGTATGAAAAATCAGATTTTACATGCGTATATATGTATCGGTTAATTTTGAAGTAATATACGATGAGATCATTTTATGTGCTTGTACTTTAATTAATCTGTATATGACAGGATCCAAAGCAAAGAAGCGGATGAAGTGTTGGAGAAAGCTAAACTCCATGCAGCAGAAGCTTTCGAAGCAGCAAGAGCTATGGGTGTGATGATGTATGATAAGCCAGACTGTCCAAGGCAACCATGTGAAGTAGTAACATCCTCAGCTATTGGAGGGCGATCTACTCACAAAATAAGTGCTTCTTTTGAAACTGCTTTCGAGGTAGACAAGGAAGTTGCAGCTGCAGTTAAGAAAGCATTTATCTGGCTCGCCAATTGCCCCTCCTCTTCAAACAAAGAGGAATTTAAAGATTTGCTATGGAAAATCAGTCAGAATCCTGATTCTAATGAAACTGGCGAGGATTTAATTGATCCTCAAAGTGAAGTGGAATTGGAGCTTGTTGATAAAATGCTTGATAGGCTTAAAGGTCTGCACGAAGATGAGCTTTCGTCTTTAGCAATTGTTGTTGCTACCTGTGGTCTAAATGCTGCTCTTCTTGAAGTAGAATCTGGAAAAGACCATGAACTTGGACCGATTAATAGTTTGAGTGTGGGCTCCCTAGGAACATCGATGAGAAGATTTTCTAATGTTCAAGGATTCTTAGAGGAAAATTTGCGGAAGAAAGAAGCTGTGACAGAAGTTCCGAGTCTTGATAAGTTCTTGGTGAAGCATATCTCTAGACTTGAAAGGGAAGTTGAAGAAGCAAGGAAATTAAAGAAAAATGATTCTAAATTGGAAAATGAGAGATCTAGGAGTAGCAATGTAACAATTGCTGAATGTGCTACTGACTTGGGAAGTGTTCTTGTAAAGCATGTCTCTAAACTCGAAAGGGAGATCCAAGAAGCCAAGAAGAACACCCGCAAGGACAACCCTCGACCGGAAGGTGGAAAACTTATGGAGTCGAATGATAATGAAGGTGTCAGTGCTGAAAATGAAGGGCCTGAATTGAATAATGTTGCATCCAATTCCATAGGATCATGTGATGACAGAAAAAAGCATGAATTGTTGGCATGGCATAGAAATGCTCGAGCCTATTCTCATGGTGGAATTCTAGAAGACAAAGAGAACATTGTTTTAGATCAAGTGAATAAAAGGTTGTCTCGAGTTGAAAGAGCTAAAAATGAAGTACTCAAAACATTTTCATCAATTAATAACAATGGAGGTGAGGAGGCGCAATCCATGGGCCTTGATAAGATCTTAGTTAAGCCAGTTCGCAGGTTGGAGATGGAAAAGATGCAACCTTTGGAAAATGTAAGCAATTTTAAATCCCAAAAAGTTGAGAAAAGGCAAGGAAACAAAGCGACAGCAATAGAGGGCTTAGAGAAGATATTGGTAAAACATGTCTCTAGACTTGAGAAGGAGAAAATGGCATTCAGGAGAAACGATGATTCTATTACTGTAAAGAAAAGAGAAAAGCAAACTAAAGAGGGTGTGGAGAGTCTGGGTGATATCTTAGTTAAACATCAGTCGAAAATTGAGAAAGCTAAGTTGGCTGCATCTGAGCAATTAGGAGATGATTTTCAAAACGCAAAAACTCGAAGAGAAGTAAGAGATAGGGAGTTGCTAGAAGCTTGGGGAGGATTGAGCTTGGGGAATTCTATAAAGCCCCATCTCTCTAGGATTGAGAGAGATAAGGTTAAGTTACTTCTTTTTGAGACTTTGTTCTTTAAATATTAGGAAAAGAAGATGCTAATTTTCTTTTCTATTACATTCAGGCTGCATGGAGGAGGGCCGAGGAAGAGCAAATGCGTGCTATGGGAGTTTAGAAGTAATTGTGCTACTCTTTTTATTTGTTTGTTTGTTTTTTTTTTTTCTTTTTTGTTGGTTTTAATTCTCCTCAAAGATGATGTATATACATACATTCTCTCTTCTCTATGTGATGTTCTTGCTTTGTCCCATTTGTAGAATAGATCCTTCTTTTGAAGCTGTGGAAGGTCATCTATATATTAAACTTCATCTTTATGTAGAATTTCACCTTTTTGTCAAATAAATTTGTATTCATTGACAACAAAAGAAGAAATAGCTCACTTTTGCAGTTGCCATTTTGACGTCCAAGTTCATCATTTGAGCTTTTTTAGTTTATCTCTCATGTTTGGTGAAAGCCGTTGTGTAGTCAAACTTCTAAAAGCTTAGTGTTTGCATCATGTTCTAGTAGGAAGGCAAAATTATACTATACATTTTGATTTCAAAATTATAATTTTACTATTTCATGGTATATTTGATTAACTTTCTCTCTCTATATTATTTTATATTGAAAACTTTTAAGTTCCTGATAGAATTTTGACCAAATCTTTGAAATTAGTACTAATCAAAAGTGAATAAGATTAAAGGTTTAAAGACTCTAAATCTCCTTCTCACTCTGAAAAATAAAAAACTTAGTTTCAAGCTTGAAATAAATGAGTGTGGTTGAATTTTGCTTTGACTAAAATATAAATTTAAAAAATTAAAGATATCATCATATCATTGCCAGATCAAAGTAATCTACCAGCAGCAAGATTAGGTGGACCGCACTTTCGACAAGTGCCCACTGTGTCCGCCACTAATTCATCCTTCGCCAGTCGGGAAACCACTCCTTTTATTTCATTTGATCTCCCGTCGACAGAAGTTGGTTGATACTTTTCTTTCCTGTTCTGCAGTTATGGGGAAAAGTTGATGCTTTTCCAACTTTCAATTTTCGATTTACCTAAACTCAGTTTAAAAAGTTGAAGGCGATGGATCTTTCCAGAAGGCTATAATCATCTATCAAAATCATATCCAGTATAGAAGAAGATTGTCGTCCTTTCTTTTTCATATCCAGTATAGACTCGTGTTTCTCGCTTCTGTAAGGCCCCGTTTGGTAATGAATTAAGGTAGAACTAGCTAATTCTGGAATAAGTATAAAGTACGGAACTAGAGTAAAAAGCGTTTGGAATGGTTTCAGGGATAAGAGATTTTGTGTTTGGTATGAGAATGGAGAATAAGAAGAATAAAAAGGTTAGATTGGAATAATTTACCTTTTTACCCTCGAAATTTAATATGTGATAAAAGTTGTTAAAATTTAATTAGTTTGTTTTAATTAATGGATTAAAGCTTTAAAAAAATTAAGATAAAATCATAATCATAATCAAATTATATTTTTTGAAAAAAATATTTAATTTAACATTTTATTTTCTCAAATTAAATTTAAAATTTCAGCATTTAAATTTTAAAATTTAAAATTTTATAACATTAATTTGTGATGATGAGAGTGTATTGGGAAGTGAGAAAGAAGGTGAGATGAAGGAAAAGAGAGAGAGGAGAGAGAGGGTTTTGTGATGATGAGAGTGTATTGGGAAGAGAGAAAGGAGGGGAGGAGGAATAGTTTGGTAAAAAAAAAGTTTATAAAATAATGGATAAGAATTGTTGTTCCAGCTTATTCTGCGTATACTGGAACTAGCTGTACCGGATAATTTCTGATGCGTTTGGTAGAATAAGGGGGATAAACTCCTTATTTCTGGTTCTAGACCGAAACAAACGGGCCCTAATAATATAAGTTTATGTAATAAATGCCCAAAATTCACTTGGATAAGAAAACAAATATTTGAGTGTTTTTGAAGTTTAATTATCTCCACTTAATAACTATATATAAGTTTGAAAGAGAGATCTGAACCAACACGGCAGGTTTTTTTTTTTTTTTTTTTTTTTTTTTTTTAATGTGCACAGTTAAAGGTGATTTATTATATGACAATAATAATAGTGCTAATAATAACAAAAAAAAACGAGAGACTAATTTGAAATATCCAAAGACATGATGGACTAAGGTGCAAAAAGTCTCCCTATATTATTATGCGCTCCTCGGATCCCTAAAGCTTAATTGGCGCACCCGTTCTCCCGTAGCCACCACCCAGTGCACAGAGAAAACAAAAGAATCGAGGAAAAGGGTTTGGGGGAAAGAGAGCGAGGAGAGCCATCGCCATGGGGGGCGGTAACGGCCAAAAGGCGAAGATGGCGCGCGAGAAGAATTTGGAGAAGAACAAAGCCGCCAAAGGTCGATCCCGATCTTCTCTCTTTTTTTTTTTTTTTTTTTTTTTTTTTTTTTTTTTTTTTTTTCTCTATATATATATATATATATATATATATATATATATATATATATATATATCAATTAGGGGAATTCTATGAGTTTATTGTGTTTTCTCACCGAACGATGGCTTTTTATAAAAAAAAATCGTGCAGGGAGCCAGTTGGAATCGAACAAGAAGGCCATGAGCATCCAGGTTCGCCTCTTTTTGCCGGATCTAGTGATTGTTGGATGTTAATTTCTCACGAGATTAGATGATATTGTTGTATCTTTATAGATCTGGCCGTTTTGCCGGAATTTTGTTTATTAGGGTTAGGGTTTTGGGATAGTAGGTGATTGTTGGAGTAATTTGGTTGTCGGGCCAATTTTCTCTATTAGAATGATGAACAAGGAACTAGGGTTTCTAGACTGTTTGATATGACTCAGAAAAATTAGTGATCATTTGGATGATGGCGATGTCGGGTCGCTTCTTTATGCCCTCTGAAAAAGGATAGTCGAGTGATTTCTATTGAGGATGAATTTTGGTTTATTTAAGGCGATCTTTATTTGTAGTAGAATCTCATAACAATTTATACAATTTTGATCCCGGTGAGGAGTGACAGAAATCACCCGAGTGGTCGAAATCCGTTCTTTCCTTGTTGATAGCTCTTCAGGATTCGCATGAAGGTTGATATGATCTTGGATTAACAAGTTTCTTAGTTCCTGTATATTAGACTGACTCCTTCTGCATTGATTTCTTCTTAAAATCTCTTACTCCGTGCAAAATTACTATATCTTGACACTGTATGTATTTTTGTTTCCTTAGATCCTGTAACTGTACTGAGGCTAAATTTATAGTTGCTAGTTCTCTGTTTAGTTACTAAAAATGAGTCACTAGCGGGAACTAAAGGCTAATCTTGCTCATTTTGCTCTTTCTGGATAGGGTTATCTTTTCAGTTTGATTTTCTGTTTTTTTCTTCTTTAATATTCCGCAGCATTCGTGAACTGGTTGTTTTTGCAGCCAATAATATATGCTTGTATACATTTTCAGATGATATGAATTCACTTATTTAAAAAAAAGAAGGTTTTAAATTTTGATATATATAACTTTTCTGCAACAAATAATGAATATTTTAGGATTTTATTGCGTGTTGTTCAAATTTCTTATTGCATATATCTTATGAAATGTGAAAATTGTGTATTAGCCTTTGCGTATTATTCTTCTAGACAATGAAGCCACTTGGATAAATATGAATGCAAGTTATGACTTTGATAATTGGTATCTATGCAAATATGTTGGTGTCTCTCCGGTTCTCACTTTAGTGATGTATTGAATAGTTTGTTGTTTAAGGTTCCTTGGTATCATTGCTTTTTTCTTGGAGATGTTACTTAGGTGTCTCTCAAACCCATGATTTACTGCAGCTCAAGAGTTCATGCTCACTATCTGAGTAAATTTGTTATAATGGAAGCATGCCATTATGATATTGGATTACTTAATTATCTCGTCTCTGTTAGATCAAAGGCCTGGTAATTTGCTGAAAATGTGATAACTATTTAATTGCTCCTAATTTTATTTTTTTCCTTGATTTAGTGCAAGGTATGCATGCAGACATTCATCTGCACCACATCAGAAGTGAAGTGCAGGGAACATGCCGAGGCGAAGCATCCCAAAAATGACCTCTACCAGTGCTTCCCCCACCTTAAAAAATAGTGCCGGGGCTAAAAGAAGAAAGATACAACTATTATTAGTTATCTTAAGGGTGTATTTTATCTGTCCCTTCTGTTAAACTGGGTTGCATAAGTGTGTAGACATCCATCTGTAATGCTTTGAACGATTTTGAGAGTGGATTTGCTTCCCTGCTGATGCATCTACTGCTTATTCATATTTGAAAACATATTTTTTTGGTAACATTCTGGTGGAAGAAAACCAACAGTTTAGTTTCCCGAAATGTATGTTAATGGATCAAGTATCTGAATGTAGTTGCTGTCGTCTGTATGGTGCGATCATTTTACATGACAAGATAGCAGAAATTAAACATCCTTTTATGATGAGAAAAATCACAGTTTATGGGCATTTACAGTCTTGTCTCCCCCTACTAGTTTGTTGATTTGGCGATGAATTATTTGTTTTTCCATCCCTGTAGAGCAATTATATCGTAATAATTCCATGTGGTTATTACGATACATTAGTTAAATTACCGTATTGCGGAGATAATACTATGCTGTTACATAAAATAGTTGATGCTGTATTTCTCTATTAGTTGCAGTGAAGTTCTTAAGGAGTGCAACGTTATTGGTCTATTTACTATGTTATGCTGGCGGTGCTTGAAATGCAATCTATTGTTCTGAGGGAAGAGGATCCCTACAATCAGAAACTTCATTATACTATCGTGAATGCCTATTCTGTTATTGATTCTCTGTTCATGGATGATTGGAATCGTTAAAGAAAGATACAAAGACTGGGTGAATTTGGTATTGATAAAGAAAGATCCAGGGGACTCTGCGTGGACCACATTACAAAAGATTTTGAGTTATGTATGAGCTGGATGTGCATGTGCATGGTCATGTCTTATTTCGTGTTGGCTTCGCTCTTGTTTTCTTTTGGTTTCTAGAGCACTGTGCATGTGAAACTGAATCCTCTCTAAAGTTGGTCTGGACATGCGTAGACCTTATAAATTCTGCTAAAAGAAGAAAAGTTGTTATAGAACACAGGAGCTGAGGCAGAGATATAAAGCTAAAAAAGATGAATGAGATGCTCATATGAAATGTCTCTCGAATCCTCAGAAAAATTGGCATGACTCTCGTCTTAGGTAGTTCTTAGATTCTGTTATGCTTGTATCTATCTGTACTGTAGATTAATTTTTTGTTGAAATTTATGATTCAATATGGTTCAGGATTGTAATTGCTTCCTCAAATGGACAATTAATTAATATTCTCTCTCCTGATTTTTCTAATTCGTACACATAATGAAGCACATGCCTTGTCGTTTTGTCTCCCTTTTCTTCTACCTTGTCCTCTCACTCTTGCATGTGGATGCACGGAACAATAGAGATCCAATCAACACACCCTCTTTGAGGTTAATAATTTTCTCCTCATTAGAACAACCAACTAGATTAATCAGACTTAAGCATCAAGCACAAACAAATTAGCAGATGGACAGGCTAGGCTTTCTCTTCATTCTACCTAAAAAGCCACCAAATATCATTCCTAAGAAGAGAAAAAAGGATGAAGAAAAACTAAGTAAAAAAAGTTAAAAAATGACAATAAGGCTATTCATGTCATCTTAAGGCTTAAGCAATGGAGAAGCCATGGCTGCTGCTTAAGCCCCTCCTGCATCATTCCCTCTCCTGCATCGAAAGCTCTAGTCCTCTCACTCTGAAAGCTAGTGTTCACATTCGGCACCTGAACAAGTCCCCATTCATGGCCTATATGCCCGCCGGATTCGGTTGAAGATGACGAAAAGCTCGCTCCGGAGTCGCAAGAAGCGAAAGCAGTCCCTTCTCTATTCTTTCTACTGCTTCCGATGGCAAGCGTAAGATCTAATTCGCTCTCCTGATCGATCTCTAGCATGGCCTCTTCATCATCTTCTTCGGTGCTTACTATATATTCATCAGCTGGCAGATCTAAGTTAAGTGCTTTTCGAGGCTTATTCGGATTACGGTTGGTAGGAGAGGATGAAGGGGTCCTTTGTCTCTTCAGCTCTTTGCTCTCCATCTCCCTCATCAGTAGCTTCTGAACTCTATACAATCGATGGAGCTCGTGAACCTGAATCAATAAAATTGTGCAGCACAAAGAGATCAATTAGCTTAAAATTCGAAGCGATCAAGGAGAAGTAGAATTGAAATTACACAATAATTGAGACCTGGGACCTATACCTGCTGTCTAAAAGTTTCTTCATGCTTCAGCATGGCCATCTTCAGATATTCTCTGTCGTAACGTCGAATGAACTGCTCCATTGCACTCTCCTTTTAAAGAAATTTGTGGAGAATTTGATCTTTTGTGTGTCACCAAAACAAGTGGAGAAGCCCAAATGTTACAGAATGATTTTGTCTTCTTGTTATTCTCCAATATACGTGTCGCAATTCGGTTTCTGAAAATGTCGGTATCACCCTGCACATATTCGGATTCTAGTAAGGCCAAAATTGATTGATTTTATGGCACTTTGATGAGATTCCCACTAGTGTCTGCCGAGAAGACGACATTCCAGTCCGAAAATTGCAAATGCAGACAACAGGTAATCCCACTTGAAATGTATAGGACTTCAAATTTCAGATGAAGATTTTGATATAAAATTTATTCCAAAAACCATCTTATGTGAGGGACCGAAGAATTAAATTGTAATTTGTCCGGTTGTCTATTTCAAGATTACTCTCGGCAGAATAAGCTACAGATTATATGAGGCCTAATCACATTGATTCTATTTTGCATTGTTTCTTAGGAAAACAATAGAACTTGAAAAGCATGGAATTTGCTGGAGAAAAAAAAAAAAAAAAAATGATTAACATTTGCAATAAGTAAAAGTTTAGCAGCAATAATTGAATATCATGGGATAGCTAAGATTTTCCATTTTCAAATTCCCCAATTCCTCTGGAGATCCAAGATATAAGTGTAGTAGTTTCAGAAACATGTGTAATCATTAAAAGTTAAGAAGAAAAGCCCTTTCATAATTGATAGTTCACTGACTCAAGAGGGAAATCTAACAATCAATATTACAGGAGAGAGAGAGAGAGAGAGAGAGAGAGAGATTGTTCATGTGCAATAACCAAAAAAAAAAAAAAGGGGAGGGGACAGAATCTAACATTTAAATGTTACCATACACAAATTACTTTGGGAATTAACATAAAATTGAGGATTATGCTGCACAAATTAGACTAGTATATGTGTGTCACATGGCAATTAAAGACCATCAACAAGAACCAACAATCCTTTCAAAAGAACTTCATATGACACATCTTTTATCCATCTACAAAAGGTTCAAAGCACCCTCACCTGTGATCAACTCTTTGGTATCAGCTCCTATGATGAGAGAGAAGCACAAAAGGAGCTTCTTCAATGGAGAGAGAGAGAGAGAGAGAGGAGGAGAGAGCTTTTCCAACTTCCTCTGATCACACCCTTTCCTCAATATGAAGCTCTCCTTTTGGGGACACAAAGAACAACCCCACAGCTCCTGAATTCCCTCAATGAGCACTCCTATTTAAAACTCCCTCCACAGCCCCCACCCCCACCCCCAACCAAAGAATAATATATTACTTGGATCTATTTAGGCATGCCCAAACAAAACCATTCTTAGCTCAGTGAAGTTTCAGGTGCATGAGGAGAAAAAAAGATGCCTCAGAGAGTGCCAACAAAGGACAGGCACTAAAATAATCAAAAGGGCCCCCTCACAATTATTTTATTTAGAGAGTAGTAGGGTACTGGATAATTATAGAGCACTACTCCCAGAGAATCACCCAAACAAGACACCTAAACCTTCCATGATACTTGGCATGTGCCCTCTCCCCATGAATTTTTATCTATCATTTTCCATGTATCATCACAACTTGTTCCCACTAACATACCACTATATATGTGGCCGTGTTTACACTTGTTCGTGAGAATATTTTGCGCATTAATCATTTGAAAATTCCTGGGGGGGATTTATTGGTTACTGGTGCAATACAGAAACTTCCACATGGTGTTTTACCTGCTTTTTATGTATTGGATGTTATTGAACATACCAGTACAGGTTACATTCTTCTTCATGTACTTTTAATTTTAAAGTTTGCATTAGCTTATATAACTACTGCCGCCACCTCCCTTTTCCCCTAATAAGCATCTTATGACATCTTAAGCTTGTCTTATTGCTTCGCTTTATCATCCATTAGCTGTTTGCGATACGTCGGTCATCAAAATTTTGAGCCTGCTGAACTAATCGAAATTCTTTTTCACATTAAGCACGTACGTTAATGTGCGGTTGGAATTCATTATTAAGTTTAAGTTTTAAATTGAGTTAGGCAAGTTAAATTGTATTAAATAATCCTACTTACCAAAGCTAATGTACCCAACAAATCAACTTTGTGGAGCTTTTTCACTAGCTTTGACCACTTTGGGCTCATGATGTCATTGGACCTGATAATCTTATGATCCAAAACCGGTCCACCACCACCACCACCACCACCACCAAAATTGGATCAGTTATGATCATCATGATGCACCCAATGCCATGCATGATCCCCATTCAATGCACATGGGTCCACATCCAACCCCATCATCATCATCACCATTCCTCATCACAATTTTTACATTACATTGCTCCTAAATTAATTCCTAGTAAAATAATCCCCAGTTCCTCACTGAATACATGCACTGGAAACACATGGGTTTGGGTGCATTATTGGAACAAATAATAATAATAATAAATAATAATAATAATACAAACCTACACCCCTTTTCTTTGGGAGAGGGGAAGGCTTAATTTTGTCCTCTCTTGTGCTTAGCACATCACATCCATCCCCCAAGGGACCCACATTTTTTAGGGCCTTCAAAAAAAAAAAAAAAAAAAAAAAAAAAAATTGTTTGGGTGTGGAAACGAGTAGTGCTCATATGGTGAGGTCATTAGGAAAAAAGTAATGCCTCATGTAATAACATGGCACCTAGAAACTCCCTCAAAATGTCATTTATATGTTTCCATTTATATAAAATGAGTGTCTTCTTTGAGTTAAAACAAATCATGTAGCTATGCGCTATTATCAAAGCTAAATTCATTATCAACTTTAAAAATTTAGTAAAAATTGATCGGTACTCAGTACTGAATTCGAGTAGATGCAACGAATCTAATCTAATCTAATCCGTGAAGTAAATAAGACTTTATAAATTAAGAAATGTTTGGCCCACTTTTATAAATAATTAAATACGATTTGAGTAATACATGAGATTTAATTTATCATTTTCAAATCCCAGTTTCATGGATCAACAACACAGCATTACTCGCCTATTAACCGGTCGGTAGTATTTTGGGGATCTTTTGGCGTACGTAGCGTTGCTCTTCGGATAAACCCTAAATGGAACTCAAAGGTGCCGACATTGGTGCACGCGTTGCCGGCGAGAGGAGGCGCAGCCGTACGAGGTGGTGGGCCCCACCCCCCCCCCCTCCCACAGAGGGCCCGCTCCCCGAGAACAAGAGCCCGAGGAGAGGGCCCCACCACCAAATTATTAATTAACTAAATAATTAATTAGCCAATATTTGCATATAAACTCTTAATAACATAATTGAGCAAATTATACAAAGAGGAGTGCTATAGAAAAAAAAAAAGGTGTTATATGGAAAGGAGAGAAACGGCAACGTACTTCTCCTTTTTGTTCCTTTTTTTTTTTTTTTTTTTAATCTCCTTTTTCTCTGCATATATATGTGTGTGTGATTATGATGATGACTTTTGTTAATTAATTAATCACTTTATATCTTGGTAATTGAATTAGAAGAAAAGTAAAATAAAATAAGATGTTACTTTTCGTACTCTCCTGGCCACTATAGGCATGATTTTGCTTTTTTGGGTCATAAAAACTATCTTTGTTTGGTCGGTTAACTTCTATGATTAGTAATAAACGAATTATGTTCTCATATACATCCAAGTACCCAAAAAAAAAAAAAAAAAATCAAATATATATATATATATATATAATTATATATATATACTAATTAATCGAATTGTTAGTACTAACCTTGCGCGGTAACAATGTTTGACCTGCAGGTTTGAAATTTCTTTTGAACAAAGTTTTTTTTTCTCTTTTTTGTTTTTTTTTTTTATCAAAGGCATGTAGACAATCTATTTCAGTAAAAAAGAAGCTAATCATAGAGAGAAAAAGATGATGGATGAAGAAGGGCTTTTGGTCAAAGAGGGAACACATAAAAGGACTTGTACACCCTGTTTTTTTTGACTTTTATGTAAAGTTGTTTTTGAAGGATTTAACAAAATAATTAACTTTTAATGTTCTTCGAGTAAATTTATTCAAGTAATTATACTCAAATAAGAGCTTCACTTATCCTAGATTTTGGGCTTGTTTTTGGCGTCACAAGAATTAAAAGAAAAAATAATGTTAAGTAATTTCTGTCGAGCTATTTGTATGCTGCGAGAATTTAACATACCTATTTGTATTCAACCAATTCAAAATTTTAATTTTATAAATTTATATTAGCATATTCCCTAATTTGATGTATGAAAGAAAAAAAAAATTTACAGAATGATTTTTGAATATTCTTATGTTCGACAATATACCCTATAATCAGATTCGAAATTTATTTTGATAAAATCTTATATTCTCATAATATGTAAAATAATAATAATAATAATTTGATAAAATATAAGTTTTGGTAATATGCAAATAACCTCTTTTGGAGTTAATAAATTCATGATTAAAGGTTAAACAAATAGTAAATAAATTATCTCACTTGTTGACCCCACTTTGGGGTCAACTTTGGCTTTTTGTTGGCTATCTCAGTGGGATCAATAGATCTGTCATTGAGTATAATGTAAGACTCTAATATCTCTATTTGAATTTCACCGACCCTAACTCACTAAATTTATAGTTGTAATTATTTGGCTCACTAATAATAATAATAATTTATTAAATTCAAACCACCAGTATAAAATATTTAATTTTAATTATTATTATTATTTTGTATGATCTTATATGTTTAATCCGAATTTTTTTTTTTCATCCGATGTGAAACTATCGGTACCAGTTATTATTATTAAAGTGTTTGACCTCATATATCCACACTTTATATATCCATAATCTCTTTTCCATCTGATATGAAATAAGAGGTGGCTCCTACCAAGCCCGCTCACACTTTTGCATAGCACTTGGCTCTCACACTTTCTGTAGTATAAAATTTTATCTCGCTAGTAATAATAATTCGTTGGGTCCAAATCAAAATTCAAAATATTTAACTTTAATTATTATTATTATAGTATATCGCTTCGTATATCCAATTAAAAAAGTTTTTTTCATCCAACATAAAACTATTGAGTATTACAATAATAACTTATCAACTTTCTAATTTCAGATAAAAAAAAAAATTTACTTCGAAAGTACTTTTTTAAATATTTTATACTCAAAACTATTTTATATATCCTCAAACATCACACAAAAAATAATTTACTACTACTATAAGAACTTATGCTTCAGGAGATAACAAGTGTTGGAGTATTGTACACGCATTCCTCTCAGGTGTCATCTCTAACAATCATTACATATGGATTAAAAAATGGGTTGAAATTAAAGAGCAAAATATAGCTTTGAAAATACTGTGACCTAATTACATCAATTTGCGTCCTACGAGGAGTGAGTGGTAGAGGACATCATGAAGATGCAGATGAGCCTGATTAATAACTAATGAATATATATATATATATATATTTTTTTGAGAGAGCATGCATGCTTCTAACGCACGAGCTAAACCTAAGTTAAAATTCAGTGCTAACACTTTTTGCAGAAAAGTACATTGAACTTTGTAAATTTCTCTGTAGGTCTCCTAATTTGTCCCTCTCACACATATAGCTTATAATTTTACCGTACGTTGGAATTGGTGTTACGTAAAAACCAAGTTAGATGTCATGATAACGGCAAAACATGGATAACCAAAAAAAATCATTAATTTTGTTTTTTTTTTTATAGAAAAAAAATATATTTTTTTTTATATCCTAAAAATTATTTTTAAATATAATTAACCAGTCAAATTTTAAAAATGACATTTAAAATTTACTAAAATATGTGAAACTCATATCAAATAAATTTTAATCTCATATAATCTCTCGAGCCCTATTTCGAAAACAACTGAATCAAATTCTCCTCAATAATAAATTTTTTTTTGGTACCAAAAAGTTTGGAAAGATGATAGAGTATGGAATTGAAACAATTTTAGTGTGGTGTGGCACGTGGACGTGGCACGTGCACGTGGCATGGGGGACAAGGAAATAGTCCTATTGAGCGCACGAGCTACGCTAATAAAAGTATCGGATCTAACGCCGAGCTACATTAATGCTACTACTACATGCCCCGAGCTACATTTATTATTGTATATTCGGGTGCGAATTAACCCGACATGGACCCATCACGCTCTAACTCACTCTCAGTTAACCTTTTCTTTATAGAATAAAACTTATATATTTTTAAAAATATAAATTAACTTATATTTATAAATTTTTTATTATTAAATTTGTATTAAAATTTGTGTTATTGTAAAGTTAATTAAAAAAAATAAAAAATGTAAATTTTAATGATAAAAAATTCACAAGTATAAATGAACTTGTGTTTTTAAAAATATATAAGCTCTGCTCCTCTTTTTATATATATATATATATATATATATATATATATATAT
The DNA here is from genome assembly GCA_029168755.2 of Tillandsia fasciculata. Lineage (NCBI taxonomy): Eukaryota > Viridiplantae > Streptophyta > Magnoliopsida > Poales > Bromeliaceae > Tillandsia > Tillandsia fasciculata. The sequence goes on along the minus strand of CM054932.1, from coordinate 29,052,188 downwards.
ATATATATATATACAATTAAAGAGAGAGAAAAATATAATTGTACAAATTTTAATACAAATTTCATGATAATAAATTTATAAGTATAAATGAGCTTAAACATTTAAAAATATATAAGCTCTCTCTCTCTCTCTCTCTCTCTCTCTCTCTCTCTCTCTCTCTATATATATATATATATATATATTAGCTCATCTTAAAATGGCACTGTGACTTTGAATTTAATTTTATTTTTTATAAACTTAAATCAATAACTCTACTTTATTAAATTCAACAATACTTCTGATAGATATAATAGGTTTAGTTCTATTTGTAATCAATAAAACCATACTTTCGATCGATTAATAGCTAGTGAGCGTATTAAATTTGATTCGAAAATAATTTAGAAGATGAGTAAATGTGTTTAAAAAAAATCAAAGTGGAGAGACCTATTTCAAAATATTCTATAATTAATTGAAGGGGTTTCGTTATTCCATCTACGTATTTATTTATTTTTTTGGAGCTTTTGTTCACTGGTGAGTATATATATATATATATATATATATATATATATATATAACTCTCACGGCTCCTCAAAAGAGTGGCTTAATGACCTCACAATGCATCTTAAAGTAGCCACATTAACCCTTACCCTTATCCCCATAATCCTCTTTGTTTAATCCCCATTTGTGCTTTGGGCATTGAATCCTGAGGAGATTAATATAATAATATACTAATAATAATGTATTTATTACTGGAGTAATTATTATTGCAACTTAGGTCACCCTTCCATTGTGGGGACACTGTGCATCTTCCTCCGACCAGAAGCCCACTTAATTTTGCATTATGAAATCCTTTTGAACGACAAAGCTTTAAAATTTAAAATAATTTAGTTTAATTTAAACTTTTTGGGTGTGGGACATGCATTTTGCTAGTCATGGTCCAATATTCTATTTGTCAGATGTGCCTAATTAAGACGCACTCTTTTCTACCGTGAGATATCATCAATTCTGTACGTAAGATTTAGTCGAGCGCTATCTGACACAGATAGGAAAAGACGCATTTTGCTCAGAAAATTTTCTATTCACGGCTCAGTCATAGAATCTTTTGACAACCTAGACACATAATTTTCTAAATTTGTTGGCAAATTTGTAACAATGTTCACTAACTAGGAGACTGCTGAAGCTAAAAGCCAAAATAGAGATAAGCTAAAATAGCCCCAAAGTCAACTTGATGTAGAAATGCTATAAACCAAGGAATTTGTTCCCTGTCCTTGTTATTCCTGGCGGAAAAAAATGGAGGAACAAAATTTATGGAGAGAAGAATCTACACATGCATAAGAGATGTGGCCTTGTGCTTTGCCCACCATTAATATGAGTGGATGGATCTAAATGAACCATCGTGCACTTGTCGACACAGCACAACACGATGCGGCGTAATGGTATTATATCTTTTACTTGTTAGAGAGAAAGAGAGAGAGAGAGAGATTCATCGGATTAATCTCTTTACTCCATTAATAGGAGGTGATTTTACAACGAGGAATTGAGGAGACGAGAGAATGGTTCTCGATTTATATAGTGTTTACTAGATAAAAGGTGGATGCTGCTGCTGTTGTTTAGGTTCTTTGTTGCGAATCTAACTATTTCTCATGTTCTAATTGGGGCTGATCGAGTTGGATAATGTGGTTTTACTATTGACGGATAGAATAAATTGAAACTGATTATTTAATTTATTGATTGAATTTACTCAAATTTTATAAATTAAACATGTGGCTATCAAAAATGAAATCACTTTTGTGACTGGGCCTCCACCTGTAGACAAACAAGCCCATTAGAAAACCCAATGGGCTGTAGGCCTCTGTACTATTTACATTCAATATGTTGCACTATGGGCCAAATGGGCCTATTTTTATGAAATAACTTCTAGCTAAGTTTCTTTATATTTCTAGCTAAGTTTATTTTTTTTTAAAAAAAAATGAACAAAGTCAATCTCAAGATAATTACTGTAATTTGCAAGAGAGAGAATAAAATCAAACCATTAAATTTTTAAAATCTATAAATTATTAAAGGAGATGTTCGTACGTATAGCATTTTCCATTGTTTCAAGTCCTAAGAAAACAACCAGATCCATCCTTAATTAATAAACTAAGGATGGTAATAGGTTTATAAATTTGTCTACTTTGTTAGTAGAAGATTAAAGCTGTATGAAATCACTGTTTTTTTTTTTCTTCTTTCTTTTTCTGCATGGAATACCATTGAAACCATAAATATGCGCGACCAATAGTCTACAATATGTATCCGCGCATACAATTACAAATGCCCAAATAATAAGATGTTAATTTCAGGAAGAGATGAGTAGTCCAAATATAACAAACACTCCATGCAGGGTTTTGTAGTGTTTCCGCGGCCCATGAGAAACAAAGTCAACATAGCATTCTTTAAACATTTTTTTTTTTTTTTTTTTGTCTTTTGCAGGTTTACATTAATTGTTTATCCTAAATAATCCAAAACAGAAGCATCCCAAAGAATCAACCCCTCCCATAGAAAAAAAAAAAAAAAGAAAAAAAAAAAGCAAGAAGAAGCCCACAAGAAACTGCCTCTTGCCAAATATTCCAATTGCCAACACTACTACCTGCTACTCACGAGTCTTAAACAGCTATCTCTTGTTGACTATGAATGTACATACATTAATAATAAGCAGGTAATGCCTTGGGTCCTCCAACTGTAGTAGTACCTTGGACACTGATTTGATATAAATCATTAAAATTATTTGCATGACCTGTGTCGTGTATATATGGATAGTATAGTTGTAATTGGAAATGCCCCTTTCACATGTACAATATTACATTGCGTATATCAATACTATATAAAAATAATATTTTAAAACAGCTATTAGCTGTAGTAATACCATACTAATTAATGCTTCATCACTTTACGTCTCTATCTACCTAACATGCATGGTTGTTGGCATGATAATACAGGTGTGGTGGAACCTTCATATGCACACATTCCAACTTCATCATATCATGTGATACTACTTCTATCATGAAGAAGAGCCAATACTGGCCACAATTAAACAAAATGAAACTGCTCAAATTCCACATCTATCAACCCCCCCTTTTTCTCTCATATCTCTTCTATATAAGGAAAAGAAGTTTCTGAAAGCCAATTTGGCTCCTCCCTTATATATTCTCCAACTTTTACTATTCTTTAATTAATTTCCCACATATTATATATATATATATATATATATATCTTTCTCACTCCCTTTGTGCTGTATAATGAAATGGCAAAATTTCGTGTGGTGGTGCTGCTACTCTTCTTGAGCCTCTATGTGTTTCCTCAATTGGGTTCAGCGCAGCTCCAGCAAAACTACTACGCAAACATTTGCCCCAACGTCGAGACCATCGTGAGGAATGCCGTCACAGAGAAGACCCAGGAGACCTCCGTGGCAGTCGGAGCCACAATTCGCCTCTTCTTCCACGATTGCTTCGTTCAGGTGATTGTATAATTAATGTATAATTAAACATAATATCAAAACAAGAATTCAAACTCTCGGCTTTATAGATATATATACTTATGATCAAATAACCGATGTTCGTGATCGATAGGGGTGTGATGCCTCGGTGATAATCGTGTCGGCGGGGAATAACACGGCGGAGAAGGACAACCCAAGCAACCTATCCCTCGCTGGAGACGGATTCGACACCGTGATTCGGGCTAAGGCGGCGGTGGACGCAGTCCCCCAGTGCACGAATAAGGTGTCGTGTGCCGATATCCTGGCGATGGCAACTCGGGATGCCATAGCCCTGGTTAGTAACCAATCTGTCCCCTCCCTAGCTCTTAACTTTCTCTTCGAATGCCTGCGTACAATCATTCTCATCCTGCTTTGTTCGACGCAGGCAGGCGGGCCATCGTATGCGGTGGAATTGGGGAGGTTGGATGGGCTGAGCTCGACGGCGAGCAGTGTTAACGGGAGGTTGCCGCCGCCGAGTTTCGATTTGGATCAACTTACCTCTTTATTTGCAGCGAACGGACTCTCTCAATCTGACATGATCGCTCTCTCAGGTAAATAAGTTAATTCCGTTATGTAAAAGCATATTTGTTAAAGTCTCTATAAATACCAACACGTACGGACAATACGAATGCATGCTTAATTAGCTAAAATGGATTTCTTATTTATTTATTTATGAGGTAGTTACTTACCTTAACTAATAATAAATGTTCATCCGTCGTAATTAATTAATGGGTGTAATATATGCACTCTCTACAAAAACACCAGAATAATCTGCGACGTTCCGACAAGAAGATTAATTGATCATCTGGATTCTGGACCCATCAAAATATTAAAATTGAAAAAAAAAAAAAAAAAAAAAAGATTATCATTAAGAAAGCTGCAGCTTCTCTCCTGCCAACTTCACCTTGAAGTTGTCGAAGAGTTGGAGATAAATTTTAACGGTAAAAGATAAATGAAGTACAAAAGCTTACTTTGATAACACGATGGAGTGCAGGCCTTAAATTTGCGACAGGTCACACCGGTCACCATACGCTGGGACAATGATGGAATATACGAATTGAAGAATAGTAGCAAAATGACCTGTATCGATGGAGACTTTTTGGTCCTTTATTGCTTATTAAGATAAAGACAATAATAGTTCGATAAGATAGACTAGGAATAATCAGATATTTTTCTCATTTACTTTATCTTTATTTTTTAATTTAAAATAAGAAATAGAAAATACAAGTCAATTATGGTTTGTTATCAGACGCCATAATATTCCTCTCACGCTTTTTTTTTTCTTTTTTTTCTTTTTTTTTTTTTGAAAAAATGAACACTACTATCCAATTTTCATAATAGGGGTGAAAGTCATATCTTCATACAGATCACAGATCACTCGCGGCCTAGCCAAAAAATAAAAAGTTTTTGATAGATATCTCCTTTGATAGATAGATATCTCGTTTGAAATTTAAGTGATTGTAAAGAAAAAATAAGTAGGAAATTTTATGTTCCCGACAAAGTGACTTCAAATAGGTTGCATATTTTATCTTCTTCTTCTCTCTCAACCTTTCTGCGTGTTCTTTTATACCCAACAAAAATTCAATCTTTGTCTTTGTTGCAGCAGTTAAACAAATGTGAATCTAATTTTGCAGCGGCCCACACGGTCGGCTTCGCGCACTGCAGCACCTTTGCGAACCGCCTATACAACTTCAGCCCAGGAAGCCTAGTGGACCCGAGCTTCAGCCAGGCCTATGCGGCCCAGCTACAGGCTGCTTGCCCTCCTACCGCAGACCCAAACCTAGCCGTCGCAAATGACCCGGTCACTCCCCAGGCCTTCGACAACCAGTACTACAAGAACCTACAACAAGGAATGGGCCTCTTCACCTCGGACCAAGTCCTCTTCACGGACTCCCGATCAGCGCCCACTGTCAACTCATGGGCCCAGAGCCCGCAAGCCTTTCAGCAGGCCTTTGTTACCGCGATCACAAAGCTGGGCCGGGTTGGAGTCAAAACCGGGTCTCAGGGAAACATTCGCTTCGATTGCGCCGTCTTCAATTAATTGAAAGAAAAAATCAGGGTTGATTGTTTTGCTCAAATCATAAAATTGTATTCATTTTTTAGGAATAATAATGAGAATGTAATCGTTCAAGAAGAGACACCTAATTGAATAAAACTAGATGCTAGTTTTTCTATCTCCTAAAAATAGTGTCACAAAGTGAGGATACATTCATAAAAGCTTGACACTAACTCTTTTTTTTTATTATTATTATTTTAAATTTTAAAAGGCACCCAATCACTCAATATAACAATTTTAAATATTGCAACTACAAAAAAAAAAAAAAAAAAAAAAAAAAGGAAAGGAAAAAAAAAAAAGTCAAAAGTTAGTTTGCTTTGCGTCACCGGCACGAAGGAGTTATAAAATAAAGATGACGTAGAATAGCTGCTAGCTTCCAGGCACGCCTCCACTGACCCCAGACTCGAAAACCCAACCCACGTTTATCAATCTATAAGATAGATATAGTGGGTTGTGATCTCATGCGTACGCCAATTGTGAATTGAAAAGTCCAAATTCTAGAGACCCGGTCTCCAAATGGTCTATTTATTATTGTACAGCTATGTAGGGGGGCCACTCCCACCCTAAAGACAAATTGTTGTTTGTTCTTTTAAATTAATATCAAATTCGTAGAGATTGAAATCAATATAAGCCTGACTACTCAAATGTGGTTTCAAGCATCAGTTCATGCTGGGATAAAATTTAAAATTAAACCGCCAATTTAATTTTAGCCAATCAAATGTTAAATTATATGAGAGCCTGTCTCAAATTAGCCTAGCCTATATGCTATGGTGGAGGGTGGTTTCTAAACTTATTTACCAAAAAGGGGTTCGAAAAGCCTTCCCCATCTCCAGCCAAAATTCCAGCACCAGAACCGTCCAAAAATGGGGGCGGGCGGTAGCAGCCCACTACTAGTCATGGGGGAATTTTTTTTTTTTTTTTTTTTTTTTTTTTTAAACGTGGAATTTTATGCATCTCGCTTCTCGTCGCAACCGGAATCAACCGGTGGACTCACGCGGCTTTGCCCACGTGGCGCCAACCGAGTCGGTAAAGAGCCGGTGCAACATGTGAGCAAGTGGTGCCGTCCGCGTCGGCATCACACGCGCATCGTCAGACGCCCACGCGGACTGCCACGCCAACGAAATGGAAAATGACCCTCTTTTTAAAAGTTGAAACAAAAACTTAATAGAACACTCTGCTGTGGTTTTATATTCGAACGTTACATCTATATAACAGAGAGAGAGAGAGAGAGAGAGAGAGAGAGAGACATACACGGTAAGGAGGAGGGAGGGGGGGAGGGGGACCATGGTGGAGTGGTGGCATCAGATCGTGCTCCCGATGATCAGAAGAGTTTGGATCAATGTAGCTGCTCCTCTCGGCTTCCAACAAACCACAGGTAAGTGCATGGTAAATCCACAAGAAATTACATCAAAGTCTCTGTAAAACAATCTAATCTACCATCAATACTGCTTTAAGATTCGCATACTGTGCATGATTGATAGCAGATTAGACATAGTGCAGTTGCTCAGTAAAGCTACATAAATACAAATGTATTTTAATTACCTGTGGACACAATAGGGCTGAGGAAGCTGAGGAAGGAGGTGAGGACGTGCGAGTACGAGGACGTGCGAGTGATGTGGGAGATGCTGAGGAAGGCGGATTCCGATATCCCGCCTGCAGGAACAAGTGCACGAATTCAACTGCGTACAACGAGGAGGCCCAGCGAAGGCGCTTGGAGCACAACGGCATTGGCCTCAGAGTGGAGGAGGCGAGGAGCCTCTCCACTCGATCTCTGTTTCTGGTGTCGCAGTTTCTAACACACAAAAAAAGAATGGACTGTCAATTCTTCTCTTTCACGGCTGCGTGCACTTCGCTATGATAGTTTTGATGTTTGTGAGTTGTAAATTTAAAACGTGCCAACATAGAGAGAAAATAAAAAGGATTATTGCTTTAATCAGCTCCAGTTTCCCTCATTTTCTGATATTAAGATTTTTCTTCCCCTCCTTTGGTCGCTATTCTGAGGCTGCATAAAGGCTGAGCAGAAGTAATTTAGAACTACAAAATGTCACATTGATGACCAAATACATTATCACGCAATGTTGAACTAAACCAAGAAACGAGAATACATGTAGCGAAGCACTAATTAATGGAATACAAGCCAACAACTGCTATCACACCAGAAGTGCACAATAGAACTATTAAGTTCATGGTTTCTAATCACTAATACTGTCAAAAAGATTCATGAACCATAAGACACAAAAAGGAAGAGACAAGCAGCACGCACCTGATACAACTGACCATGCTAAATAAATTTTAGCATCCATCTTCTGTCCGCTAATCAACTGCAAGAATAGTCGTAATAATCACGCCAAGCTTCTGAAATCTGTATGCATGTTTGAATAGCAGAACATGAGGAAATTGTTCAAATTTTCAAATTAATGCAAAGAGAATGCCATGAGCCATCAGCAGATTATGAAGACGAAATATGTTCAACTATATCAATTGAATGTATGCACCCAGTGTACAATCCTTCAACACTATGAGACAATCTGACTAACTCTTACTACAATATCAACGAACTATCTTAATTGACATTTGCTTCTACCACATTCTTGAAGTTCAGCAGTTTCAGTAATTATGGCTCTAACTCACTGCAAGATAAATAAAATACTGGGAATCAAATAACCAGCAAACAGCAGTACTGATGGGGTTACATAAGTATCATAAATCCAAATAAATAGCATTGGCTTACCTAACAATTACCAAAAAGATACCGAAGGCGAACTAAACACAAAATGCAATGGTTGAGAACCTGAGGAAATTATAAACTTAACGGAGAATCACCAAGGCAGCATGAGAATAAGTAGAATCAGTTATAGAAACCAAATAGAAGTTCATCAGAATAAAAAAGATAAATATAAATTAACATACATTATTTTGTATCCAAAATTCTACATTTTACTTTTGTACTGCATGGAAGTATGAAATAAACGTTATAAATTACAATACTCTCCATTCTTGCAGATAATCTGAATATGACAAGAATGCTTCAACCTAGCAAGTCAACATATGAAACCAATACTGCTGGCTGCAGAGTTAAGCTTCAACTTAATTTAGTGTAGGCACCATCACTTCTAGATTTAAATATTCACCAGCTGAGATGGCTGAATTGGCTAATTGTTGAACAATCAAGAATTGTATCAACAACGCTAAATCAATATAATGCTCATTGATTTTACTGATTCACCGATCAAGCAACTAACACAATTGTCAATGCCATTACCAACTCATTAAAAAGAAAAAAAATAAGACGACATCATGCTCCACAATGGCATGCCTCAGACTATAACACTGAAACATTTGCTGCTCAGCAAGAACCTATAACAAACAAAGCCAAGAAAGTTCCAAGAAACATGGAATTCAGATCATCCATCATCATTAAAAACACTCAGCTTGTCTACTTCTCAAACTAGTACACAAGGAATATGTTTAAACATTTTTATTATAGTAAATATATCAAAGGACTCCAATTTTTTAAAATCATATGAAGAACAGCACAATTCAACGCTTACCCTTCTGCTTCCATACTTACCTAGTTACCTGCAATTGAAACGTCTCATTTATCCATGTAAATACTGGAAAATACGCCAATACCGGATACATCAATTTGGAGAACAAGCAATAGCGCGCAGTTTACCTTGAGGAGCCTAATTATGCAGTAGATTCAGTTCCATGCATCTAAAGCAGTGGATCAAATATAGCTGCCCGTACATCAACGAAAATTATACTAGTGTATATAGGCTTGATAAGCCTCTGTTCTCTAAAAGAATATCAAGGAATGATATAATAGGCAACTTTACTAATGAAAATGGCCAGTTTGAAACCAAAATGATAGTTCCTAACATATTACTTCAAGACATCATCACTGTAGTTGATCCATAAAAACTAGCCTTTCGCAATACTTCAATATTAACCTCCTTTTTCCCAACTAAAGTTTCACATTGGGAATAACTTAAGCATATAGGCAAAATAGATCCATCAATATCCCAGACTTCTATGCACAAACAACAGCTTGCAGGACAATTTAGCTGAGGATGTTGAAATGAATACGTTTACTGATGCACCTCTAACTTAATTTCGTCGATGTACATATCACTTTCATTTTAATTGCTCAATAACCCTGACGATTCAGATAACATTTCACCTTAATTAGATAGTTGCATCTAATTAAACATGCATTTTCCAGCACTCACAAACCTTGTTTCATTGTAAGGCCAAAAGGTAAATTCTAATTTATAGAACACAGAATAAGGCTACAAGTTATAATACAGTAGGTGCTTTATGCAGTGGGCCACTATATCACCAGCGCAAATATTCATAACTGGGAAATGAAGGATATGTAAGAACCCATTGCATGTTGCAGAATCCCAAATTCAAGTGATATGAGACAACTAATGCAAGATTAAACTAAAAGGAAAATAGTATACTTGAAGAACATATTAAACTACATATAGATGTTTTATTTAAATTTCCATGGGTGTGCGATTAGACAAAAAAATAAGCATGCAGTCCTGGATCTTGACAGACTTTCAAATAAATTTTGCTAAGAAACATGCTTTATTGGTTTCAGCATTATATCAAAAAACCTTTTACTAATATCCTAATGAAATGCATCACAGGATTTAAAGTAGCCTCAGAAAAACTTCACTATATCAAGAGTTGTAAGAAAGCACAAGATTGAATGTATAAACAACTAGTTTTGCTCATAATAGCCAAAAATACCATTCCAAACCAGTGTAAACAAGCGAAGTACACATTCCTAATCATGCTCTCGTTATGGATTATGTAGAACCAAGCCCAACAAACTTCCCAAGAATGAAATAACTAATGCTATATATACAAGCGTGAAAGCTTGAAAGGTCATATAAGATCTAACCATCTCAATTTACTAAACTGGAAATATAAAGGGTGGGGGGGTGGGAAATCACTCTAATCTGGAAATAGTATCTTGACCGATCAATGTCTTTCAATGCATCCTCTCAGCACAATGTCCTGATTCAAACCTTCAGACAATGTTATATATGAACTTTATTCTGCATGACGGACCTTCACATGAAGAACAATCTGCATTTGATGAATCTTTTGCAATTAAGCATGTAACTCTTCCATCTTATATTGCTTTTCTTTCTACCCACATTTATTATGTTGCTTGAGTAGTATCTCAAAACTCGATGAGCACTCTGCACTCTTTCAGTTGAGCTCAGACAAAGTTGCCATCAGGCACCAAAACTATATAGCTAATTAAAAAAAAAACTACTCGAAAGCTCGTGCGCTTATTTTCTCAAGTTGTAGAGGCCAATCACCTCCAAGTAATTGAGGATTTGATTCCATTGCCACCTGAAAATCTTGTAATGAAGCATAATAACACTGATTTAATTCCATAACATGTTGACCCTGCCGTACACCATTCATACCCATAATAATCTTCCCATTTGCGCGACCTATTCTCCTGTTGCCATGCCTTGATCTTGCTAGGTCCAAACAGGGTTTAATCAGCCTCTTTAGATAAGCATCCAAAGCTCTATTTAAAAGATCAGCACAGTCGATTGACGTCCCAAGGCCTTCAACCTCCAACTTATGCTCCATGTATTTCTGTAAAGACCTTGTATCTGGCAATTCAGAAGTACTGTAACAAGATTCAGGATCAGTAGACTTAGAAGGATGAAATGCTTTACGGCGTAGAGAGCCAACCGTTTGTGGAATCCCCAAAGGAGCCCTTACAGGACTTCTGCTCTGAACACACGGACTACATCTCACTTGTTCTACCTCTTCCCCATCTTCCACCGATGCAACTTCTAAAAGAGCTTTACTACCTATCGATATCAACTCCACAACACTATGCTGCTCTTTTGACCTATATAAGTCGCAAGAATTCGTGACTTCCTGCACATGGCCATGAGCCACTTTTCCATAAGGTCCGAGTGGACTTGGGCGGTCATTAAGCTTTGCATCCCTACTAATTATTGATCTCGCCCTCCTAGGAGAGGGTGGGAAAGAGTCTCCAAAATGCCCATTGGAAATTTTACTGGTCCGTGAGTGGCCTGTCGCTGCTTGTTTGATAGGCGGGCCAAAGGCAAGACAGGCATTTCCAAGGATTGACTGTACAAACTGATTATGAAGGGCGATATTTTCCTTTCCAATAGTGTTATAACACAATCTGTTGAACTCCCACTTGCTCAATTTATGGTCAAGCAACTTCTTGAGGATGTAGAAGTACTTCTCGGCTTTTTGCCTCCCAAGCTTCTTGAAGAGCTGATTTCTGAGCTCCACAGTATCGATTCGCGAGTATTGGCGATAGGACGGCATTTTAGCTTCCAATTTCTAACCAATCATCACAATGCAGTTATCTTAGTTCTTTCTTACAAGTCAACAAAGTCCAAAAATGTAAACCCTAACGATCAAAGTGGATTACACCTCCTCCTCCAAGTAGGCGAGTACACATACATCGATCGGGGCATTCAGAAAAATCGAAGCAGAATTGTTACTGGATCAAAGGGGAAACAAAAAACACAACGAAATCAGATAGAGAATGGGATCTTCATTGCAAAATCGCATTGATCTAATCAAAATCCGAGGGGGGCAAATGCTAATAAATCCAAAAAAAAACTAAAAAAATGAATAAAACGATCCGAATTCAGGAGATTCGTCCGGGATTCCGAGTGAAACCCTAACTCCCGAATCCGTGACGAGATTCAGCAAAACCCTACTCGATCGAACACGCGAGAAGAGACGAACTAACAATGGAGGGAGAAGAGAGATTTGAATCGAGAAACGAACCTTTCGATCGAGCTTAGAGGGTCGATCGCCGGTGTTTGATGAGGAGAGTACGAGGGTTTTCTCCCACCCAAATTTCCCCCTTTTATTATTATTATTATTATTTTTTAGTTACTTTCGTGTATTTATAGGCGAGAAGAGATGGTCGGGGTTTGAGGCGAAGTGTTGGGAAAGAGATGAGCGGAAGTGCTTAGCGTACCCTTTTTTGTACCCGAACAGTTCCTAAACTTAAATTCAAGTAATAATATTTTCGTTGTAGTCGTACAATATCTAATTGATTATATCGTTTTACAAAAATAAATAAAATTATTATTTCAATAACAGTAAATTATCAAATTTCAGTAATAAGGTACTTTAATAAATAGCATTATATTTAAATTTGATTGTATATATTATACTTAAATTGAATTTAGATCTTAGTTGCACGATATTAAAAATATAGACAATCTGTATGAACTATAATTTAATTACTATCTAAAATTTAGTTTACTCGATTTAAATTTTTTGATAAATTTTTGCTATAAAATTTGGATGTGATTTGTATTTTAATAAATCTTATTTTTATGAGATTATATACTATATTTTTAATAAAATAAGCAGAATTATGTTTGAACTTTATAATAAAAAAATCATTGAATAATTAAATTAAAATAATTATAAAGTTAGGTGTCAAAATTAAAATTTAAAGGATAAAATAGACAGTTTATTATTACTTTTAACTAGTTGAGAAAACATTCTAGAAGTGATCTTTTTGGAGGTGCTTGGGGTTATTCCTTGGTACCCGTAGTGTGTGGTCTGCTGGGAACCTTCTTGTGAGCCAATTGGGTCAACAGCACGTGTGGTTTTAGTTCCTTATTACTCCACTTAAATCGATGGATTGAATCCCACCGTTCTCGTTTTGACCCGAGTCCGATCGAATCATGTCAGGGTCGGGTTCGACTCAACCGTTCACGAACTCGAGTCTATAACTCTGATTATATATATATATATATATATATATATATAGAGAGAGAGAGAGAGAGAGAGAGAGAGAGAGAGAGAGAGAGTAGAGTTTATATATTTTTGAAAATAAAAATTCATGTATGCTTACAAATTTTTTACCATTGAATTGGTATTGGAATCTGTGTTATTGTAAAAATATTTAAAAAGAGAGAGAAAGAAAATATAATTGTATAAATTTCAATGCAATCCAATGGTGAAAAATTTATAAATATAAATGAATTTGTACTTTTAAGAATATATAAGCTCTATTTTATATATATATATATATATATATATATATATATATATATATATATATAGTCCGGCTACTATACTATCGATAGTATCAAGCATTGGTGTTATCAAGTTTTCTATCTTTAGATCAACCCCTTTAATTATTTTCATCCGTTAGATTTTATTACTTTTTCAACAACCTATTAAACCTAAGGGGCCCACTATCATCTCAACCACACATTTTTTAAGTTAACGGTTAAAAACTTAATAGCACCAATAACTTTATACTATTAACCGTTTATATATATATATATATATATATATATATATATATATATAGAGAGAGAGAGAGATAGAGAGAGAGAGAGAGAGAAAGAGAGAGAGAGAGCTAGGCTTGTATGCTATTAGAAGCACGGAAACCTCCGTGCTCCCGAGTTATTTTCAATATTGGGACTTTCGAATAAACGATAGGCTCTATTAAATTTGACTTAGAGTATTTAAAAAGTCTAGAAAAAAATTTCATAATTTTTTAATATTATATGCCTAGTGATCAAAAGAATTTAAAATCAATAATTTTAATATTTGTGGTGAGACGTTTATAAGTTTAACAATATAGAAATATTTAAATCTCGTAAAATTTTGATAGAAAAAAATTTATACTGGATAAAGTACGATAAATATCTTTGATTTAAAATTTTAGTATCATATCATCATATTTTGTGAGATTTTTATTTTGAGTCGTTGATTTTGAGCCCTTTCGATTACTAGGTAAATGATATCGAAAAATTACAATATTTATTTCTTAGATATTTCAAATATTTTAAATTTAGTGTAATGGAGCCGATTATCGATTCAGAAATCTCAATATCGAAAACAACTTAGAAGCACTAAGACCTCCGTACTTCTAAAAGTACACAAGTTTCACACACACACACACACACTCTCTCTCTCTCTCTCTCTCTCTCTCTCTCTCTCTCTCTCTCTCTCTATATATATATATATATATATATAGCGTAGGGCTACTATACTCTTATGAGTATAAATCCCTTTATACTCATAACTTTTTTACTCTTGGATAAAAGATAGGGTTTACTAGATTGTTGGGGAAATAGTATAAATTCTAGGGATTACTATAATTCTAACCGCACATTCCTTCATATTAATCCTAACCGCACATTCCTTCATCTAAGGGATAAAAACTTAATATATATATATAAGATGAAAGAACGTGCGGTCAGGATTATAGTAGTCCCTAGAATTTATACTATTTCTCCAACAATCTAGTAAACCCTAGGGGGACCACTATCATCCTAACCGCACATTTCTTCATCCAAGGATAAAAAAGTTATTAGTATAAAGGAGTTTATACTCATAAGAGTCTAGTAGCCATACGCTATATATATATATATATATATATATATATATATATATATATATATAGTGTTCGGCTACTATGCTTTTACAAGCATCAAGTAATTGGTACTTGTAAGTTTTCTACTGTTAGATCTAATCCTTTGATTAATTATACTCCTTAGATCATACTATTTCACCAACCACCCACTAAATCCAAGAGGCCCACCATCATCCTAACCGCACATTTCTACATTCAAGGATAAAAAACTCACAAGCACAAATAATTTAGTGCTTTTACAAGCATAGGAGCTCAATTATATATATATATATATATATATATATATATATATATATATATATATATATATATATATATATATATATATAATTAAGCTCATTTTAAAAGTAAGTCATTGGTGCATGTAGGTTTTTAGCCCTTAAATAAAAAGATATTTGGTTAGGATGATAATGGGCCCATTGGATTAAGTAAATGGTTGGTGGAATAAAATGATTCAAGAGATAAAATTAATCGAATGGGTATATCTAACGATAAAAAACTTATAAGCCCCCATTGCTTGGTGCTTGTATAGCCGGACTCTTTCTCTCTTCTCTCTCTCTCTCTCTCTCTCTATATATATATAGAATTAGGCTGGAATACTATCAATAGCACCAAGTCATTGGTGCTATCAAGTTTTTAGTTCTTGGATTAAGAAATGTGCGGTTAGGATAATAATTGTTCCCTAGGATTTAGTGGGTGGTTGGTTGAATAGTAAAAATCTCAGGAGACCATTATAATACCAATCGCACATACTTTCATTCAAGGGCTAAAAACTTGATAGTTACATCCCATCCCATTCTGGGGTGGGGTGAATTTCACTCGCCACTCAATGTGACGAGTAAAATAATACTCATCTCAAAATGGGGTGGGGTGTAGAATGTACACCCCTAAAAGGGTGTACACCTAGCATCCCTCATAAAATTATACCAATTAGCGACTAATATCTAATAAAGTCATTAAGTTTGACTATAATAACAATCCAATTTAGAAATCTATTTCCAAATGGCCTGTAGTATGAGAGATTCTCTGTTCATTTTCATTCAAGCTTCGTCTTACTTCCAAGAGTCTTTCTTTGTACCTAATATCCTAATGTTATTTTTTGGGTGTGTGCAAATAAATATAAAATATTTTATATTATATATATATATATATATATATATATATATATATATATAGAGTCCGGCTACTATACTATTAATAGTATCAAGCTATTAGTACTATTAAGTTTTCTACCCTTAGATCAACCGCTTTAATTATTTTCATCCGTTAGATTTTACTATTTTTCCAACCACCTATTAAACCCAAGGGACCCACTATCATCTCAATCACACATCTTTTAATCCAAGGGTTAAAAACTTAATAGCACCAATGACTTGATACTATTAATAATATTTCAGTCTAGCTCTCTCTCTCTTATATATATATATATATATATATATATATATATATATATATATATACCAACATTAACTCAAAACAGTATTCATTAATTTAGTTAATAAATTCAATGCAAAATTCTCCTACAGTAATTTGTTTTTGTTTCAAGTAACAGCTTCCAAAGGTTTTATTTTATTTTTTTTATCATAAATAGTTTTGGGATAACATCATTAATACAGCAGTTCATATCAAATAATCAGAGTTGTGTTCAATCTAATTTGTATTTAATGTCTTGATTTAGCTAAATCCAATAAATCTGGTCAAAAGAGAAGGATTTTGACAACAGATGACCAAATAGGTGTTAGGCTTCATTTTCTAGAAAGATTTACAATAACAAAGGGATCATTATAACAGAGATTTTATGGAAAGTCTGTTCATAGCCTATTTAAGATTCCAGAGGTCCCAGATTCCCGTCTACAGTTGCAACCAGAACAGATCTGCACCAATTCAGCTTCTCGCATTACTGCACCACGCGTGATTGCCAGTGCATCAATCTGGGTACCTTATTTTTCCCCGCCAAATTGGACAAAAAACTGTGTATCTCACTCATTGTGCAGCAATTCCATGGTCTAAATCTAGAGGTTGAGAGGTGCCCATAGTTCATGCATCCAAATGATGAGTAGCACAATTGATGCGCAGGGTTCTTTAATAGCCGAAGAACAAGATTCGGCTCGCCTAGTCGGTCGATGTAGCACTACTCTTTCCATAAATGCTTCGTATGGAAACAACTACTGGTAGTTTCGTGGTCAAAGAATTGCTTAATAAATCAGCTTCAGCGAGAGAAGAAGTGGAAGCATAGATAAAATCTACTATTTCTCTTATATGGTACACGCCAAAAACTGGGTCGTAGTTCATACAGGCAACAAAAAAAAAACAATATGTGATACACTACTTACTACACACCATTTCTTCGGCAATCGATCCCTTTTACACCCCAGCCCAGAAAGAAAAAAAACACTATCCTTCAAAAACCCGCCAATTCTGATTCGACTTCAAAAGTCAGGAGTTCCAGCATCGAATTTAATTTCCCTTCTACCGTCGGGTAAAAACAATCGGAACACGAAAAGAAAAACCGCCGCTTCGGATCTCCGCAGTTAAGAGACTGAGTGCCTTGTGTTCCGCGAAGGCGTCGACTTGGTATCATCCGGGTTGACCGATCCAGGGCTCTCCGATGTGTCTGAGCTGTTGCTGTTCTCACCACCGTGCCCCTTACTCGACCACAGCTTGCTCAGTATCTTCTTCGGCATCAGCATGCCCCCCTTCGCTTTCCCGTTATTGCTCTTAGTGTCATCGCCATTTTTATTACTCTTATTCACGTCGCTGCCGCCGCTGCTGCTCCTTTCGCTCCCCCCGCCTTTACCCGCCAATCTAATTGATCTGAACGAATTCATATCACTCGAAGTAGGAATTCCCTCCCAATCATCTTCTGTGTTGGTTGTGGCGGCCGATCTTGAGCTACCATAAGAATTGCCGTTTTCGCGGGGTAGGAGCGATCGAACACTTACTGGGAGGACAGGCCGGACACCGCTGTCACCGCTGGCGCCAGAAGAGGCAGCGGATGCTTGAACCTGCTGGAAGAAGAGGACTTGAACTACCACGCGGAGGGGGAGGCGGTCATTCTGAATGGCGTGCATGCATGCATCGGTCGATAGTTTCTTGCAGTCCATGAGACTGCATATTCTCTTCTTCTCACTCTTTGATACACTTGGATGTTCCTACACAAACACAGAAGAAATAAAAAGAATTAGATACACAAGAGATTTTTCATTGACAAACGAGCGCCAAAATTTAAGAATAAAAAGCATTCAGTGTGTACCAACCAAGGAGCAACTAATTGTAAGGGCCAATGCAACAAATTTGCCCATAACGGATGAGAAAGAAAACAAACTTACCTTCAAATACATGTCGATGGCACGATAAAGTCCATCATGGACTGGTCTCGAGGCAGTTGATACCATCTCGGCCAATTCAACAAACTTCAAGAGAGGAAAATTGGGGTCTTTCGCAATTTCTGCAAGGTATCCGTCAATTAGCTTCCCCACCGCAACCTTCGAACTACTGGAAACAAAATTCGGGCTCTGAACCTCTCGAATTTCCTCATTATCTAATGGGTCGTTCTGGGCCTCGTTATTCTGCATAAGAAACTCATTCACTATACTCGTAACCAAGTCGACATTATATACTGTGCTTTCCCCAACTTCGGCAGGAACTAAAAGATCCCCAACAGAAGCTTCTTCTAACTGGCAACCTATTCTCTTAATCAAGTCCTTTTTACACATTTCCCCGCAATCAAGCATGCACGCAGCTCTGAGTAACCCCAGAAGGAAACCACATTGAACCGAGCCTTTCCTGCCAGGCAATAACCACACTATCGTTTCCAAAACTGTTCGGTGTCTGTTGAGATCATTCCCATTTATAGTGCTTTTTGAGAAACTAGGAATTTTCCTATATGCATAAGCTCTCAAAGCTTCTCCGATTACTTCACTCGAAGTTTTCCCTTTGGTTTCGATTGCCATTATTACCCTTTTATAGCAGTCCATTTCTAGCTCACATAGGTCCTCCACCCACCAGTCTTTGGGCACCGACTGCAGTTTTCTGACGCCATTCCAATGCTGATCGAGCCCATTTTCGGAAGGAAGCTTCTTCCGGTTATAGGTATAAGACCAATCAACCTCCGAGGGATCAATCGAAGCCTTTGTTGCTATAGAATCGATACAGTGGCTAACCACTTTCAAGTCCTCGGACCAAGGAAATAGAGATTTCGAAGATTGTAGAACTATGATCGAGTCTTTCCAGCTCCGGAATATGCTTGAATTCAAAAATACATCTATTTTGTAGATGAGGTTGCCTTTCTCAATGCTTTCGTGCATCTCGAGGTACTCTGCAGCGCAGCGTGCTGCGACGACATTATATGCATTTAGGGTGACAATCATGCCATAGCAGAACTTGGCGCAGATCTCAAACGCCGCCGGACCGCCCGGTATGTCGGAGACGTCGATTTCGTCGTTGCTGTCCTCATTGATGGCGGCCACCAACTTCTGCAGGCGAGGACTCTTGGACAAAAGAGGGAACTGCGCAGTGATAGGCACAAGGAATGAGATTTATACACGCATAAAGTGCGAAATCAAATAGAACCAAGAGAAGAAAGGAAAAATAGAACGACATAAAAAATATACTAGAGAAAAAGGTGAATGGAGAATTGATGATTTCTATGCATCTCGTTCATCTGAAACTAATAAAGAAATTGGTAAATTTTAAAGCACATAGAGAATATAGATGCGGTGAGCCAAATCACTATACAAATTAAACTATCGATCACGTTTGACTGTGAATATGTCTTACGGTCTAAATGCCCAAAAAACTAGTGAAAGACATAAAGTTGAAAATTATATGAACTCGCCTCACAAGGTCGATACACAAGAAAACTTGTACTACTTTTAAGATTTCTTCCACAGCAGAGGAAATACCCGAAGTATAGCTTATCTAGACCAAACTTTTATAAGCATAATGAGTAGAGTCCCTTACCTTGTGTAGATAAAACTTCGCATCTCCCACGTTAATGACGATATCAGTTGCTAACTCAGTCGCAACAAACCTGAAGGCGGAAACGGAAAAAAAAAAATAAAAAATACTCTCTTATAATCAATTTTCTGAAAAAAAAAGTAAAAACTAATAATGAGCTCAATATCAATCACTGAAAGAACAATATAGCATACATCAATAAAAGGTTGTTCTGGTGACTTCTCCCTGATATAATTTTTGTTACGCCCTTCGCCAATCTCCGCAAAATGGAAGTGCATGCAATTTCTCATAGATACCAAAGATTAAGCCACCAATTTTGTTTTAAGAAAAATGGAAGCTAGCATAACAGGGCTCTTAAGCAGAAAATAATAATAATAATAATAATAATAATAATAATAATAATAATAATTGAAAGCAAAATCAAATGCTCTGAGACCAAACAACACTGAGTGGATCATAAACCATGTTAAACAACTAATAGTAGCTATCTTGGATCTCCTCATCATCATATAAATCCTTCCCAAAGATTCAGAGACAAATAGCTAATATTATAAACAAAATAAAAGAAAAATGCACCTGATGTTGTTTTCCTCTGATTGGAACGCATCTGGCTTTGATCCAAGCTTCATATACTTCATCGTGCCGAAAATGAAATAAAAAAAAAAACAAAAAAAAAAAAAAACAACAAATTTACTTCTCTTCCCCACTACCACACCACCAAACAAACCAAATCCCTTTCCCTTTTTTAACCCATCATAACAAAAACAACCAAACCACTCCCTATCAACTATAATAAACAAAACCCACCATGTGAAAGTGCTCACAAAAGAGCTTTTTTTGGGCACAAGCTTCTTGTAAAAGATGGGAGAACAATTGGGCTCTTTTAAGATCTAAACTGGCATTGTAAATCCCCTACTACTTGAATGAGCTACAAGCCCCAGAAGATGTGGTGTAACAAGGAAAAATAGATGTTTCCCAACGCAGAAGCAGCGCCCACAGAGTGCGGATGCAAATGGGTCTCTACATTAGTAAATTATTAGCTACAGAAACTGACTCCACTGCCCACTCCACTGTTTTTTTTTTCTGTTTTTTTTTTTTTTTTTTTTTTTAATACTCCTCTCTCTGCAGAGCTGTGTATAGTGTTCTTAAAATGTCCCTCTTTTACTGCTACTGGATTTTCTTTTTCTTTTTCTTTTTTTTTTTCCCCCCTTCCTGAAGATCCAGTGCTGTAACAGGGACCAAGAGATTATATTAATTCCTTTGTTTGAGTTGCTTCCAACTTTGTAGATTGTGTTCTCTGCAACAAAGGGAAAAGAGAGGACTTTGATGTGAGATTTGAGAGGAGAAGCATTAATAAAGGGGAGGAGACACTGAGCATCTTTGCCCCAGCAAGAAGGGAGGGGTTTGTTGGGAGACCATGGTAACAACAAGTTGATGGAATCTTATCAGGTAGAGTAAAAACTATAGTGGAACATGTATATGCAATTTATAGAAAATGATCACATGGAGGAACCCAAGAAAAACATTTTCCAACAGTTCTCTTTATAACTGGGAATAAAAGAGATTGAGCAAAAGGGAGAGGGTAGTTTTGTAAATGCATGTGAAAAATAGTGAATTAGATTTTTT
Organism: Tillandsia fasciculata; assembly: GCA_029168755.2. Taxonomy (NCBI): domain Eukaryota; kingdom Viridiplantae; phylum Streptophyta; class Magnoliopsida; order Poales; family Bromeliaceae; genus Tillandsia; species Tillandsia fasciculata. The sequence goes on along the minus strand of CM054932.1, from coordinate 29,030,618 downwards.
TTTTTTTTTTTTTTTTTTTTTTTTTTTTTTTAAGATTCCTGTTAGAGTTTAGGGGGAAAAAAAAAAAGGAAACCTGAATTTATCTTTATGCAGTAACCAAAGTGGAGAAAAACCCAAAAAAATAAAAACAAGAAGAAAAATCCAACAAAAATAGTGTATCTTGAAGAACTGATAATTAAATTGCCAACCCCCGAAAAAAAAAAAAAAATTGCGGATCCATCACAAAAAGATGAGAAATTGTTTAATATACTAAAGGGAATAAAAAGGACCAAAAAAATCCTAAGGAAAACCTATGAAAGAATTAAAATCAATACATGCTGGTGCACAAAGCAAGCCCAAAATGAAGAGAACTTAAAAAAAAAAAAAAAAAATGAAAATGAACTTTGATTTTAAAAAAATGAGAAAAAAAAAAGGTAAGTATCTAACCTCAACCCAGGTGTTCTAGAACAGTTGCTTCCCCTCTCACAACCTATATAAGGCCTCAAAAAAACTCTCTCTTTTTTTTTTTTGTTTTCTTCTTCTTCTCCTATATGGACTTTGATACTAGCTAATATAAAACCTCTACTTATTCCACATGGAATAAAACATAGAATAAACTCTCTCTTTACTATCTCTAATCTCCTCTTCGAACTCTCTCTCTCTCTCTCTCTCTCTCTCAATGTGATTTGAGCTTCGAGTTAGCTTAGCTACTACCCTACCGTTGGGGTGTCCATCTTAAAAGGGAGGAGTAAAATGACGGTTATGCCCTTGTTTTGTGCTGTTTTCATAAATGACTTCGTACCACGTCGAAAAAAAAAAAAAAAAAAAAAAAAAGATAACGGCATTTGCAAGTTGGAATGATTTTTCTTTTTTCTTTTTTTTTGCTTATATTTTAACATGAAGGACTAAATTTTTAGTAGATATAGTGGTACTAGAAGTTTTATCCTGAAGATTTTATCTAAATTTATAAGTTGTTTAAGCAAAAATTAAAATAAAATTAAAAATATATATTTGATTGAAAGCGTGATGTGTAGTTCGATTTGAGACCCACAATTTGAATTGTCAAGTTAACTCATTTTGAATTCTAAGTTTTGATATCATCTTAATAAAAACGGAAATTGGTGCATTTTTTTTTTTTTTTTTTGTTGGAAATCCTTAATGGAGCATATAGTACTTTTGTTATACCTCGCTTTTTAGTTGAAAAGGTCTCAAAGTAATCTCAAAGCGTTTGTTAGATGTGATTTCGAAATTGCTTCGACATTATGATTTCGATTCGCCGACGGTTTCGCGGTGCGACGATAAATTTTGTGGATGTCTGTGGTGAACGAGAAGGGATCGGACCGCTAGATTGAATCATATCCGCTAAGCAAAAATTCGTTAAATTAGCGCTCTTTTTTCTTTTGTCCTAGAGTGAGATCGAGTGATTGTGCGATCAAGAATCTTTGTATTTTCTCTTTTCTATACAGTAAAATTCTCTTCTTTTACCCGTGATTTTTTTTCTGCAAAAAATTTTTCACGTAAATTTGTGTGTTTTGATTTTTGTCGTACTTTTGAGATCTATATTTGTATGGTTATCGCATTGAAATTTGTTTGATTTGTGCACTCGTTGCTTACAGCGTGTACAGCGAAAAAATACATAACTATAACTTAATAAGTGAAAATATTAGTTCTGTAGAAAAATTTTACATTCTGATCATTCAACTTTTCTGTGGAGTTGCTTCAACTCGAAGCATTTTTACAAATTTTTTATATTCACTTCACACCTACTGAGCGTGTGCATCTTGTTTTCATATCTCAACAACTCTCTTTCGCTCACCAAATGATAGCTCTCATTTGCATTGTTTTAACTATACGTATACTTCACAATCTTTTCGCGATCAATGGCACCTTATTACAAGAGCTTGCTAACCGCAGAATCTTAGACTCAGAAACAAACCTTTTAAATCTGAGCTCAACTCTCCATAATTGCATCAAATTCATGTAATCAATCAATCGATCATATTTAACTAATCACACAAGCTCATCAAATTCAACTAGTTGATCTAGACCAAGTGTGCCAAAGCCCCAGTACTAACATTTTTGGGACAGCATAACTAACACGCCCCACAAATCCATTATTCATTTGATACAATCGTCCCCGACATTTTACTTAATTAGGACGCGATTAAAATGAGCACTTAAGACTTAATCCGGAATCAAATCGACAAGGAGATGGTGACAAATTGAGTCCATTGGTGCATCAATCACATCTTAGAAATTAATCAGTCTATTGACCATTTTAAAAGTGGTGTTGATTGATGATGACTTGAATAACTATTCTCAGGTGAGGACTAGAAGTTAGAATAACAGTGATTTTTTTTTTCCCCTGGGTGTCCAACATGGTCCTTCACTTACTCTATTGGGACCCTAACTTAAGCGATCATTGGATTGGTATTATACACAGTGAACACCTCAAATGGATAAGGTAGAGAATAGTACTCACCTAGAATATAAATTTATCCATTCATGGATAGGTCAACATATGTTGAAACTGAGTTCGAAGGGTGGAAGTGAGTGTAATTGGCCAAAACTTTGTAAAAATTAATATGGTTGGAATAAAATTTTAGACTTTGTTACTTTTCAAAGAATTTGAATTTATATGTTCTAACACCCCAATAGTCCCACATCGGATAAAAAAAAAATTCTGATTGGATATATGTGATCATACACGTTAGTAATAATAACTGGGCTTAAACATTTTGGGCTGTGGTTTGAACCTAACGAGTTATTATTGCTAGCGGGTCGGGTTGTCACAAATGGTATCACGAATACCAGCCGGAAGTGTGAGAGCTGGTGGGAGCCACCTCTAGAATCTCACATCGCCCAAACCAGACGAGGACGTCAGGGTTTAAACATTTTGGGCTGTGGTTTGAACCTAACAAGTTATCATTGCTAACGAGTCGGAATGTCACATATGTACTCTAACAAGCCATGATAATTCTTATCTGTTTGTTTGTGATTTGGTTTGGACCCGATGAGGACGTCAGTGTTTAAATATTTTGGGTTGTGGTTTGAACCTAACGAGTTATTATTGCTAGCGGGTCGGGATGTCACATATGTACTCTAACAAGCCACCTCTAGAATCTCATATGCCTGATAATTCTTTTTTGTTTGTTTGTGATCTGGTTTGGACCCGATGAGGACGTCAGGACGTCAGTGTTTAAACATTTTGGGTTGTGGTTTGAACCTAACGAGTTATTATTGCTAGCGGGTCGGGATGTCACATATGTACTCTAACAAGCCACCTCTAGAATCTCATATGCCTGATAATTCTTTTCTGTTTGTTTGTGATCTGGTTTGGACCCGATGAGAACGTCAGGGTTTAAACATTTTGGGCTGTGATTTGAATCTAACGAGTTATTATTGCTAGCGGATCGAGATGTCACATATGTACTCTAACAAAAAAAAAAAAAAGGAGATTTTTTGGGGTCTAGACCTTTTGCCTATATATTTGTTTTTTTGTTATAGCTTAGAGTATTTGACTTTGAATATTGATGCAAAATTTATGAGCAGGAATTAACAACATCATGCCATTCACATGGAAGGTACTTTAATTGAGTACACCTACTCAGATTACTTTCAATTAAAGAGATCGATTGAATCAATAATGGTCTCTTCTTGTACTAATTAACCGATTTTCTTTTTAACTGGCTAAGATTGATATACGTTGGGGAAATTTTTTTTCTTAATTTTCTTATGTTACCGCGCTAATTAAGGGTGGATGATTAGAGTCCTAAAAAAATGTATCAAACTGCTATAATATCTCTTAATTCAATTTATTGAATTTTTAGTGCATGATCGAAAGCGAGCCAAATCGCTGACAAAATTGAGCTAAATAAAACAAAATGAAAATGAATTTGTGCACACGTAAGAAAAAAAAAAAAAAAAAATATATATATATATATATATATATATATATATATATATATATATATGTCACCTGTTTCATTCATTAAAAAAATAAATTAAACTACAGAAACGAGGTAAAAGCCTCCGAATCGAACAAATTGTTTTCTATGCTTATCATCTTGCTATGTACTTTTCCAAAAAAAACTATATATCTATTGCAATGTGGATGTAACTTTCATTGAAGAGATTCATCATTCCTACAAAAGCACAAAAAAAAAAAAAAAAGAATATTTAATTCAAATTACAATTCACTGGAAGTTCAGAATATATATGTAGTAGATACATCTTACCCAAATTTTGACTCTCTCTACAAGCTAAGAATAATTAGCTTCTCTCGATAGGGCGGTGAACAAAAAAAAAATTCTCATTAATTAGATGCGATGCTCTCTAATGTACAATCCAATCACCTAATTAAGAGAATCATAAACTAATCCTCTTTACTATATAAACATATATATAGTATTTCTCCTTATCTTACTCTCCACTCTTCCCCATAATGGTGCTTGCTTAATTTCTAGCTCATTTGGGACACTGTGAACCTTAACACATGGTGCTGACTCCTCACCTTGTGATGAGGAATCTCCTCAATGTATATGTTTAAAAGCATGCGTAGTACTACAACCTTTTCTAATGTTTACTTCTTTTTTTTTTTTAATTAAATCAAATTTTTATTGGCTCAAAGTACATGAAAGATATTATACCTTGCGGAAATGTAGGAATCTTGCATTTAGTAGCTTTCGAGGTTTAGATTTGACCTAGAACACCAAATCTATGGTTGATTCTAATTTAATTTTGTGTGATTTTAATTATATCTTCTTTCTTTCGTTGAGTAAACTCGAAAAATTGTTCGACGAACTAAATTAGTATCAAATGATATATATAACCAATGTAAGCAAACATATATATATATATATATATATATATATATATATATATATATATATATATATATATATATATATATATATGATTCTGTATTGCCGTATGGTTGGTTATCATATCATGACGTATTCGTTTTGCGAATAAATTAAATTACTTGATCTTACTGACTCTTCTAATCGTAGTGTTCTCGTTTGGCTTTAACCTGTAAAAGATCATGATCAAAAGTAACTGCATAAGCATATAATCCAGCTAATTAAGCCCAGCCAAAAGGGAAAAGCATGGGTACATAATACAGCAGTGCCCTGCACCCTGCAATGTCCATGTCCATGTCCATATCCATCCCCATCATGTAGCACTTTTCCAACAAGCCATGTCTCCTACATTCACCAAAATACAAGCCAGGGTCCCCCACTCGGCCTCCACACACCCCTTCCTTCTTCTCCCAATCTTCTTTTCCATCAAGAATTTACCCCAGAAAACTGCTTGGGCTTATCCCCCACTCAAATCAATTTGGGGATTTTGGCTTCCTCCCTTTGTCTGCAGTGTTTTGGGGCCTCCATTTTTGGCCTAGAGCATTTTGGCTGTGAATCTTCTAGGACATAATAGTTGGGGGTTGCACTCAACTGCAGGGTATCTACTGCTCCCTGTTCCACTCATGAGATATGAATGTATCATCTACCTCCCACCTTGTCCCACCCAAACAGGCCCAGTAGAACTCCCCTTCCAAAAAAAAAAAAAAAGGAGAAAAAGTTGTCAAGTTAACACTTGCGGACTAAGCATATGCATCGGATATTGAACGACGAAAGAGATCCAAAATCACAACGCAAATAAAGCAAGCGATCAGTGATCAACAACCGAGACTAATCCTTTTAGACTTTGTTTCGTTAGCGGCGGCAATAGAACTCTGTGATAATAATAATAATAATAAAGCAATTTTTATTGTTAACAGAGAACATGTATGCATATCTGCTCCATTAATAACACCATACAAACTAGTAAAAATTGCTAACAGAGAACATGTATGCATATCTGCTCCATTAATAACACCATACAAACTAGTTTTGGCCTTAGAACTAAATGTACATAATACCGAATTTGGTGTAATGGGAGACATGAAATCATGGAGACATGGAATGGAACAATGGAACAATATCCAAACAAAAGGAGATGCTATTGGAGAGTACACAAGATGCCAAATCTCCACATGAATAGATTGAGCCCCTTCCCAAGGATGCTTTTGCTTCATCCCCAATGGAATATATATATAGTAACTGTAGATTTAAGTCAGCATGGGAGTCAGCATCTGAGTACTCCAAAAGAACATCTGAATTTGGACAGATAATCAATTGCTGTGCATGTATTATGTATAGATAGATTTGGTCCTCTTAGATTCTAAATTATATTGTATAAAGAGGGACCAATTATGGAGAGAGGGGCATTTTTTTATTTCCTTTGGAAGATAAATAAAAAGAAGGGGATGAATTAGGGCAACAGGGTGAGTATAAGATATTTGATTGGTAATAGGAAATTGGTTTTCTGGGCCCAAGCAGAAGCATGGGCACAGAAAGCAAAGCTGGCAAAATGCAATGTTAGATTATGCAAGAAGATTAGGTGAATGCATGAGAAACCAAGAGAGAAAAAAAAAAAAGAAAAAAAAGAAAAAAAAGAGAGGATATATAGTGATTATGCATTAATTGATAAATCTTTGCAACCTCACCTGGGCTTGGATCTGAATGCTTTGGACTCATTAAGAAGCCAAAATTAAATGTAATTAGTGGCTTTAAGCTTGAATTAAAGCAAACATATGAAGTAAGCATTTTAAAGATGAAGATGAGTCCACAGCTTTTCAAAATATTCTCTGATTTTCTATTATTTCCTTTGGATACAACATCACATGACATATTCATTCAAGTAACTTTATTCATCATTGGGCTATATATAATCAAAAAGCAAGCATACAAGTACAGCACACATGCAAATTCCCTTAAATTACACAACTAGAGATCTGTTAGTTCCCAACATAGAAAAGCAAGTGAAACACATTAAGAAAAAAAAAAAAAACTGCAGCTGGTTTCATCAGTCAGGTTTTTTCCAACTAACTTTACCTGCCCAGAGTTAACTGTATTCAAATGGACTAAAGCATATGAATTCCACTCCACATAGGATGCCAGTAGGTTAGTAAAGCTGTAACACCCCAATAGTTCCGCATCATGAAAAACAAAAAAATTTGATTGGATTTATAAGATAAATGGACACCAGTAATAATAACTAGGATTTAAATATTTTGGGTTGTGGTTTAAACCCAACGAATTATTATTGCTAGCGGGTCGGGTCGTTACAAAAGAACTACAGGATTATAAACAATAATCTAAAGTAAATAAATAATTCTAGCTAGTGCCATAATAATAATAATAATAATAATAATAATGGATGCATGGATTGGAGGATTAGTTGACACCATGTGCAATAGGGGGTTAATTAAATGGTAATGTGTTCCCCCAAACAAGGATTAAATGGAAACACAGCCGTAACGCGTGTCTCGCGGCACGTGGAGGCCAGCTTAAGCGAAAAGCGCTTTCGGACCTTGCATGCTGCATGCATCTTTCATCTTCTTACAATTTTTTTTAAAAAAAAAAAAATTTGAAATTCATGTTAGATTTTAATTTGTATTCTAAACTGTTCCAGCGCAAGCGGCAAAGAGCCTACTTATTGATACCCAATGTCCAAATTCGAAAAAAAAAAAAAAAAAAAAAAAATTGTATTTTTCTTCGAGGTTATGGTCCGAACAGCTGAATCAAAACTATTGGGCCGAGATTTATGTACAGATGAAGGCTTGTGTCGAAAAATCATGTTAGGCCCATCGGGACCCATCAATGAATTTCTAAAACAAGGTTTTTAATTTTATTGGGCCCATTAAGGCCCATATATAAGATCATTATCAAAATGGATCAACTATTATTCATTGAACTTGATAATTACAGAACAAAAGGATGGTTCCAGTAAGGATATAAATCAATTGCTAAGAAGACAAATGAAAGTAGGATAAGGAACAAAGAAAGGAGAAAATGCAAATTGCATTCCAACTTGCGGAAGAATGAGGGTTTCACTCACCAGAACCTGGTCCACTTAATAACGGGTCGGATTCAATCCATAATTTGGTGGGCTGGTTCGTTAAACATCTGGTAAGCATGGAAAAAAAAAAAACAAGATGCCACACTTTAGGCCTGTTTTAAGCTGGATTTACGCAAAGTTGTTGTGCCTAAGTAACATTTCCGTCCAATTTCATCATCATGTAAATTAGTAAATTAACTGCGATAGTAAATTAACTGCGAAGAAATACTGATTAATCACTCCATGTGCCAGCGAACTTTAAAAAAAAAAAAAAAAAAAAAAAAAAAAAAAAGAAGGAGAAATTACTGATTTTCTAAAATGAGACAAAAATAAGGGAATCATGTAGCTACTGTAGAATTTATTATGGGAGAGAAAAGTCATGAAAATAATATGATTGAATATCAATAAATATCAAAATTAAACAGCAACTACATGTTAGTACCAAACTTCACAACATTTACATGAAATTTTTATAATCAATCATTCACACACCTGGGGACAAACATATATAAATCAACTTCACAAAATTAGTGTGCTGTACCTCTTCACAATATTTACATGAAATTTTTACGGTCGATCATCCACCTACCTACAGACAACACTATATAAATAAACCAAAAACACTAATTTTTCATATTAACCAGTACAACTAAACTCATTTCAACATCTTTTTTTTTTTTTTTGGTCTTCTAGTTCAATTCTTTTATTTGTTTACTTATTATTCCTAATGCGAAAACAAAAATAGGGTTTAAAATTTAGTATTTAGGATTTAAAGTTTAAGAGAGAGCTAGTGCCGTAGTGAGAATTTCGATTAGATCAATAAAAGTCGAACGCGTGTGAAATTTTAAAAAATTTAAATTTTACGATAATCAGATTGCGGTGTAAATCTATCCGCACAAAGGTGAATATATATTCCTTTTTCTCCTTTAATATTAAATATATGAGAAATTTTATTTTACGTAATTTTTAAAATCAAAATTTCAGTTTTCAAATTAATTTTTATTTGATTTTTTTCTTTTCGGTGTGTTTTTATCGTATGCATAGTTTTTCATTATAGTCTCAAAAATAAATAATTTTATTCAGAAATAAGATACAATATTTAGTATACAGAAATAAAATACAACATTCAGTATAGATGTTTTAATGTGTGTGATTAATATACATTTAAGTTTCTAAAATTTATAAAATTCAGTCATATATATATATATATATATATATATATATATATATATATAAATTGGATAACAATTAACATTTTTTTGGCAGAACTCTACAATCTGCAAATTTATTTTACTAGTAAAAGAGAAGTGAAGTAGAAAGAGATATTCTTGATCGATTCTCTAATAGTGGTTGAAGCACTGTAGCGTGCATATGTAATACCCTAAGGCTGCGTTTGGAATCGGGATAGGCTGGAATTGGCTATTATGGGGATAAGGATAAAGTACGGAACTAGAGCTTAAACTCGTTTGGGATGGTTCCAGGGATAAGAGAATTTGTGTTTGGTTTAATAATGAGGAATAGGAGGGATAAAAAGGATAAGATGGGTAAATTACCTTTTTGCCCCCAAGAGTTATTATGTGATAAAAGTTGTTAAAAATTGATTAGTTCGTTTTAATTAATGGATTAATAGTTTAAAAAAGTAAAAGTAAAATTATAATCGTAATTAAAATATATTATTTAAAAATAATACATTTAATTTAATATTTAATTTTTTCAACTTAAAATTTAAATTTAAAATATAAAATTTCAACATTTTAATTTTAAGATTTACAATTATATAATATTAATTTTAAATAATTAATTTTTAACATAAAATTTTTTTAAAATTCGCAAAATTCGTATATTTGCTAAATATTTATAAATTTTTGCCCACGAGCTTTATTATGTCATTAAAATTTTCTAAACTCGTTTTTCTCATTTTAATTAATAGATTATTGGTTTAAGAAAATAAAAATAAATTTATAATCATAATTAAAATGTATTATTTAAAAATTTTACATTTAATTTAATGTTAACTTTTTTTCAAATTAAAATTAATGGATTAATGGTTTAAAAAAATGTGATAAAAGTTGTTAAAATCTAATTATTTCGTTTTAATTAATGGATTAATGGTTTAAAAAAATAGAAATACAATTATAATCATAATTAAATTATATTATTTAAAAATAATATTTAATTTAATATTTTATTTTTTCAAATTAAAATTAAAATTTAAAATATAAAATTTCAACATTTTAATTTTAAGATTTAAAATTTTATAATATTTATTTTAAATAATAAATTTTATAATATTTATTTTAAATAATAAATTTAAAATTTTATAATATTAATTTGTGATGATGAGAGTGTATTGGGAAGAGAGAAAGGAGGTGGGATGAAGGAAAAGAGAGAGAGGAGAGAGGGATTTGTGATGATGAGAGTGTATTGGGAAGAGAGAAAGGAGGGAAGAGGAGAGAGAGTGAGGAGAGAGTTTTTATTAAAATAATATGTTAGGATGAGATAAAGTAGATAAGAAGGGTAGTATGGTAAAAAATTTAATAGTAAAATATTAAGTGGGATTTGTTATACCAGCTATTCTCCTTGTTCTGGGATAAGGAATACCAGACGGTTCCAGGTGCGTTTGGGAGAATAAGGGGGATATCCCCGCTATTCCCGGTTCCATTCCAAAAACAAACGGGGCCTAATAGTTCTACATCGGATGGAAAAAGAATTCTGATTGGATATATAAGACCATACACGCTAGTAATAATAACTGGGCTTAAACATTTTGGACTGTGCTTTGGGTCCAACGAGTTATTATTGCTAGCGTGTCGGGTCGTCAATAATGGTATCAGAGACGAATACCAGCCGAAAGTGTGAGAGGTAAGTGCTATGCGGAGCAAAGTGCTAGACCATGAATTTGGTGGGAGCCACCTCTTGAATCCACAGGAGCCACTTCTAGAATCTCACATCGCCTGCTAATTCTGATTTGTTCTGTGTTTGTGGTTTGGACCCGACGAGGACGTCAGGGTCTAAACTGGGGAGTTTGTAACACCCCAATAGTCCTACATTGGATAGAAAAAGAGTTCTGATGGGATATATGAGACTATACACGCTATTAATAATAACTGGACTTAAGCATTTTGGGCTGTGGTGTAGGCCCAACGAGTTATTATTGCTAGCGGGTCGGATCGTCATATTTACGAAAAAGTTCAAATTTAAGAAAAAAAAAACATCAAACAAAATATTTAAAAGTATAGAATGTTACAGCATCACATGCTCATCTGGACGATACTTTTTTATATATTATATAATTTTTTTATAAAATAATTAAAAGTCATCAAAAAAAATATTTTGTATATTTAAATTTTTACAAAAAAAAATTTATGCATATTATTATATTATTTTAAAATATAAAATACATTTTTTAAAAATAATAAATAAATAATTGAACTGACAAACAATCCAAATTTTTTTTATTTATTTTTCAATTTTGAAATGGGCTAGCGGGTAGGTTGACAGATCCAATACATTATGTCACGTTATATGTTGCAACTCTAAGCCTATCTTGGACTTTACAAAGCCCATCACATGAGAGCAAAGTAAAGAACATTAGATAAAGCTAAAAAATTCTGAATGGCCTAAAAATCGTCCCAGCGTATTTTAAATACGCGCTTTGACTGCGGACAGCTGACGAAGTCACTGGAATAATTATCTTAACTGCTATTTTGAAAAGAAGCATATTTTAAGCGATTGAAAAAACAGTTGCAGTTGCAGAGGTGTAGATAGAGTAAAAAAAAAAAGGTACAAATCCAAATTTTTAAAAGAAAATTTGAATCTTTACAAATAAATGAAAGTGAATCCATCGATAACTATTTTAGTCATGTAATATCCATATCAAATCAAATACGGATGAATAGAAAAAACTAGTCCGAAAAATTAATGGTTAAAAAAATTATAAGATAAGTTACCGACAAATATGATCATATTGTTTTTCTATTGAGTTTGCCAAAAACATAGACTATTTAACGGTAGAAGATTTATTAGGATCGTTTCAAGCCTACGACCAGCGTGTGAATTAAAAATATAGCGCACAGTTAAACTGTCACGCCCAGAGAGTAATTTAAAAACGGAAAGCAGCCTTTTTTATTTTTATTTTTATTTTTATTTTTATTTTTTTTTGAAACACGCTCCCGCGTGACACGTGCACAGACCCTCCACATATACAAGATCTCTCTTGTATATGCACGGCGTCTCATAGCCCAAATAAAAACATCAACCACCAAGTCTTAACCATTACGAATTACCAGAGTATGAATTTTGAAAACGCTAACATCTTATTTCATTAAACGGCGCGCACCCAGCGCATCAAAAGGTTTGGAAGGACAAATCCAAAAGTGTGCAAAACAGTACCGACACGTCACTTAATTTTCTAAAGCCATTTTCGCAATTCTTTTTGAGTATGAAAACCCGCATCCACACGACGCGTCCATAAACTTTATTTTGAAAGCATAGTTCTAAAAATATATTTATTTGAAAAAACATAAGGCCTGTCTCAACATCCACACCATACACATCATATACATCCACATGCACAGTATTCGACCGTAAAGGAAATAACCAACTATAAACGAAAGAAGAAAGAGGAACTGACCGAGGTAATCTCACATCTCACCAAATAGCGTCCTCACCATCGTCCTAATCCCCAGACCCGACCAAACCTGTCACACAGCGGGAGTCAGTGACATGAAGAGTAGAGATAAAACACAACTACAAGTACGATGCAAAAAGGTGCGGATAATAAATCAAATCGTAAAACCAGAGCATCCATAACCCCATCCTGCAATCAATCATATCATCCATGAGTAAATGAACTGAGCACCTTGCCCTATCGATCCGGGGACCTCAGGCAAAAGAAAACCGCACCGCTCTCACCTTTGGTGCATTTAAAACCCCCCACTACACAAGTGCAGCATCGCAAATAACCGCAAAGGGCCCCCACTCGGCGGCGGCCTGGCAGGGCGCGGCCCTGTGCGGCGTTCAAGCAGTGCGCGGTAGCGGCGGCCAGAGCATCCAGCGGCGGCGGCGGCTAGGGCATCCAGCAGCGGCGACGACGGCTAGGAGATCCAGCAGCGGCGGCCTGGCAGGGCGCGGCCCTGTGCGGCTTGCCCTAACAGCGTAAGAGCGGCACGAGTGATGCGCCTGGCGGCGCGCGGGCGCAAGCGCACACGATTGTGCGCGGTGGCAGCGAGCCTGGCTGCGCGCAGCGCAGCGCCTTGGAGCGCGCGGCGGTGGCCGCGGCTCGGCTAGGGCATCGAGTGGCGGCGGGTCGGCTAGGGCATCAAGCGGCGGCGGCGGCGGGTCGGCTAGGGCATCGAGCGACGGTGGAGCCGCCGTCGACAATCCAAAAGTAACCCCACCGAAAACCCCAAAAACCCAATACAAACCCCATCAAACAAAACCACGAAAAACCACGACGAACAATCGTCCAAGAATAAAACCAACGAAACCCTAACGCAAAACTAATTTACCGAAAACTGAGAGACGAGATCCACAACACGAATCATGAAAATAGTAACGATAAAAAATCGACGAACGTAACCATCCAACGACATTCAAGAACGCAAAGAAACTAAAATAACGATCACAAAAGGTCAAGATTCACAAAGCGAAGACAAAAAGGGTGCTAACTAACCTAGCTCTGACGGAGAAGACAACGCGATTCCGATCTCCGCGGACGGTGGTGTTTATGGATCCGCTCCTCAGTATCGGCGACGCTTTCGGTCTCGGTCTTCGGCACGCGCAACGAGGAAAGGGGAAGAGAAGTGATCTTTTCTCAAAAAAATTAGGAGCTATACGGTATTTGGGATATTAAAATCTTTTTATTAATATTTTATTTATTTAATTCCCTTTACACGTATGAAAATCCCAATATTCGATATTTAAAAACAAAAGGGATTTTTCTTCCACGACTTTCTCGATAAGCATGCCGATCCCGCGAAACGTCCCGTAACCGCTAGCACGGATCCCGATGCCCCAACAACATTTAACGGGTCTCGAGAAATTCCGAACTTATCCTGAAACCCTCATTCCGGAAGATTCGTAAATCGGATTTCCGATCCGATCGCATCGTCGTTCTCCGTTTAACGAGCTCTACTGCGTTACAGTAACCGCAACCCAAAATCTAAGCGAACCAATACCAAGAAAAATCAACCAAAAACAAGATTAAATCCAAAAGGCGTCAATTAGGAAATAATAAAAAGTCAGCGTAATTACATAAACAAACTCTCAAAATCCAACTGACAATCAACGACAAAATTTAGGGAGAAAATAAAGACGGCAGAGGACGGGACTATGGCCGCGACAGAAGTAATCGTTGATAGTTCAAATTCAAATAGAAGAGCAAGAGAGAGAAATAATTGTCATGATAAATTTCGGATTCAATATTATTATTGCAATAAATACGGTCACTATCAATATGAATGTTAAAGAAAAAATATGCCAATAAATATAAAAATATTAATACAAATTTTATTGAAAATAATGATGAAATTTTGAAACCAATGATGAAAATAATGCGTTCTTGTTTGTAATGTTGTTGAAACACTAAAAAATAATATATGATATATTATTGAAATACCAAAATATAATATATGATATATTATTGAAATGTTGAAACACCAAAAAATAATATATGATATATTATTGAAATACCAAAAAATAATATATGATATATTGTTGAAACACCAAAAAATAATATATGATAAGTACGAAAGATTTGAAAGAAATTTGCAAGATTTGAACGAAATTTGCGCCGTATACGATACTATATATCGAATCCCTTCTTAAACCTGGATTTCTACTGCCATATGTTATTAACAACTAATATTTCATGGTGTCGAGACTAATGCACGAATGTGCGCTACGATGACATTACTATACAACGCCTCCAATGTCTTTATTCTCCGTAGCAGTGCCACTATCTCCCAATATGAAGTCTTATCGCTATCGACCTCAGAATCTAACGTATTGTCAATATTGTCGTCGCTATTGACCTCTGAATCTAACGTATTGTCGTCGCTATCATGGAAGGTTGCAATCAAATATAGCCACGACCAAGAGACTTCCGGCGTAATCGACTATGTAGCGTAATCGACTTGGTAAATTCCATATTTTATTCCGTATCATAAAATTCTAAGTCAAAAAATATCTCTTTCTTTTACAGAGATATTTAACACCAATAGACTCGCATCCGAGTGGAATTTCTATGAAAACAGAGTAAAATAAGGATTCAAAAGAAAATCGATCGAACCTTTGTCATTCAATTAATCCGAACAATCTCCAGTAATAAGATAATACCTGTTGCAGAGACAGCTTGTATCCAGGAATGGGGAGTGAGATCCATGCTTTAATCTTGAATTCATACATAAAAAATTGAATTACGCTATCCACGCTTTTGTAAATAACGACGACGGTCCAATCATCTGTCGTGTTAGGGTCTCCAGAGAGAACCAACTTATAAATTGAGCATTCTCCAACATGAAAAAATTGGATCGAACTATCGGTTGCTAGATTGAACAAAATCAATTATAGAGTATCACACTCTAAAACGATATAATTTCGAGAGTATCACACTCTACAACAATGTAATCTCGAGATAACAAGAATACGACACGAGAAGAAAGCTCTCAAAATCCAACTAACAATCAGGGAGAAAATAAAAACGGCAGAGGACGGAACTATGGCCGTGACAGAAATAATCGTTAATGGTTCAAATTTAAATAGAAGAGCAAGAGTGAGAAATAATTGTCATGACAAATCTCGAATTCAATGTTTTTATTTCAATAAATACGGTCACTATCAATATGAATGTAGAGAAATCAGGCCAATAAATATAAAAATATTAATGCAAATTTTATTTAAAATAAGGATTAAAATTTTGAAGCCAAGGATAAAAATAATGTGTTCTTGTTTGCAATCCCTTCTTAAACCTGGATTTCTACTACCATATGTTATTAACAACTAATTTTTAATGGTGTCGAGACTAATGCACGAATGTGCGCTACGATGAAATTACTGTTCAACGCCTCCAATGTCGTTATTCCCCGCAGCAATATCACTATCCCCGAATATAAAGTCTTATCGCTATCGACCTCAGAATCTAATGTAATGTCCATATTGTCATCGCTATTGACCTCTGAATCTGACGTATTGCCGTCGCTATCATGGAAGGTTGCAATCAAATATAGCAACGACCAAGAGACTTCCGGCGTAATCGACTATGTAGCGTAATCGACTAGGTAAATTTCATATCATAAAATTCTAAGTCGAAAAATATCTCTTTCTTTTACCGAGACATTTAAGACCAATACGACTCGGAATCCGAGTGGAATCTCTATGAAAACAGAGTAAAATAAGGATTAAAAAGAAAATCGATCGAAGCTTCGTCATTGAATTGATCCGAACAATCTCCAGTAATAAGATAATACCTGTTGCAGAGACAGCTTGTATCCAGGAGTGGGGAGCGAGATCCATGCTTTAATCTTGAATTCATACAGAAAAAATTGAATTACGCTATCCATGCTTTTGTAAATGACGACGACGGTCCAATCATCTGTCATGTTAGGGTTTCCGGAGAGGACCAACTTATAAATTGAACATTCCCCAACATGAGAAAGCTGGATCGAACTATCAGTTGCTGGATTGAACAAAATCAATTATAGAGTATCACACTCTAAAACGATATAATCTCGAGAGTATCACACTCTACACCAATGTAATCTCGAGATAACGAGAATACAACACGAGGAGGAAGATCCCAAAATCCAACTGACAATCAACGACAAAAAATAAAGACCGCAGAGGACGGGACTGTGGCCGTGACACAAATAATCGTTGATGGCTCAAATTCAAATGGAAGAGCAAAAGAGAGAAATAATTATCATGACAAATCTCGGATTCAATGTTATTGTTGCAATAAATATGGTCACTATAAATATAAATGTAGAAGAAAAAACAGGCCAATAAATATAAAAATATTAATGCAAATTTTATTGAAAATACGGATGAAAATTTTAAAGCCAATGATGAAAATAATGCATTCTTGTTTGCAATATTGTTGAAATACTAAAAAATAATATATGATATATTATTGAAATACTAAAAAATTATATGATATGTTGTTGAAATGTTGAAACACTAAAAAATAATATATGATATATTATTGAAATACCAAAAAATAATATATGATATATTGTTAAAATACCAAAAAATAATATATGATATATTGTTAAAATACCAAAAAATAATATATGATATATTGTTAAAACACCAAAAAATAATATATGATATATTGTTGAAATATCAAAAAATAATATATGATATGTTGTTGAAATGTTGAAAAACTAAAAAAATAAAATAATATATAATATATTGTTGAAATACAAAAAAATAATATATGATATATTGTTGAAACACCAAAAAATAATATATGATACATTATTAAAACACCAAAAATTAATATATGATAAGTACGAAAGATTTGAAAGAAATTTGCTGATAAACACGAAAGATTTTATATCGAATCCCTTCTTAAACCTGGATTTTTACTTTCATATATTATTAACGACTAATCTTTCACTCGAGACTAATGTACGAATGTGCGCTACGATAAAATCACTATTCAACACCTCCAATATCGTTATTTCCCGCAGCAGTGTTACTATCCCCGAATATGAAGTCTTATCGCTATCGATCTCAGAATCTAATGTATTGTTAATATTGTTGTCGCTATTTATCTTTAAATCTGACGTATTGTCGTCGCTATAATGGAAGGTTGCAGTCAAACATAGCAACGACCAAGAGACTTCCGGCGTAATCGACTATGTAGCGTAATCGATTAGGTAAAATTCTAGATCATAAAATTCTAAGTCGAAAAATATCTCTTTTTTTACAGAGACATTTAAGACCAATAAGCTCGCATCCGAATGGAATCTCTATAAAAATAGAGTAAAATAAAGATTCAAAAGGAAATCGATCGAACCTTCGTCATTCAATTGATCCGAACAATCTCCAATAATAAGATAATACCTGTTGTAGAAAAACAGCTTGTATCCATGAGTGGACCTGTTGTAGAAAAACAGCTTGTATCCATGAGTGGGGAGTGAGATCCATGTTTTAATCTTGAATTCATACAGAAAAAATTGAATTATGCTATCCACACTTTTATAAATTACGACGACTGTCCAATCATCTGTCGTGTTAGGGTTTCTGGAGAGGACAAACTTAAATATTCCCCAACATGAGGAAGCTGAGTCGAACTATCGGTTGCTGGATTGAACAAATATCAAGATGTTAGGCGCATGATAATAGTTTACCATGTTTCAATGCATTTGTACATAATTAATATTGGTTATGGCATTTACGGTTTGTTTATTTAAATTTTAGATTTTTAAAAAAATTGGCTAGCAAAAATATGGTGAAAGGATTATCCTATATAAATTATCCAAACCAAATTTGTGAAGGTTGTATTTTGGAAAAGCAGTATAAAAATTCATTTCCAGAAGAAAATTCTTTTGAAGCCATAAAGTCTCTACAGTTGATTAATACAAATTATGTGAGATGGATAGACGCTCTATTTGAAACAATAAATATTTTATGTGGGATGACAAGAAACATACTTATTGAAAAAGATATACTGAAAATTCATGCCCATTAGCGAGTCTGGTACACACGTATAGATTTATACTTTCAAATAGTCCATTTTCGTAAGTATCTCTTTATATTAAAAAATAATTCTGATGGTGATGTTTTATTTATTTCTCTCTATACTATTATGATTAAGAAATTTAAAGAGAACCTGATTAATGAATTCGAAATGACCGATACGAATCATTGACTTATTATCGATATTTCACAAAAAAGTATTTTTATATTTCAAAAGAAATATATAATGAAAGTAATTAAAAAATTTTATATGACACATTTTAAACAGGTCGTTAATCTAATTAATTATATTAAGATCCCGTTTGGATGGACACAGTAGAGATCAGATTAAGGTCCCGTTTGGATGCACCAAAATATAAATATTCGTTATACTATATCGAAAAAAATAGGGTAAAATAAAAATCTAATCTAACCAAATAAAAAAAAATTCCAACCTCACTTCCAAGGTATGACAAATTTTAAACTTTAAATTTTAAAATTTTAAATTTAAACAAGTAACACAAAAATATAAATTTAAAAATATAAATTTAAAATATAAAATTTTAAAATTAGAATTTAAATTTCAAATTTTAATTTTAATTTTAATTTTAATTTTAAATTTTTAAAATTTGAATGTCTATTCAAATTTAAAATTTAAAATTAAAAAATTTAAATTTTAAATTTTAAATATTAAATTTCAAATTTAAATATTAAAAATTTAAATTTAAATTTTGAAATTTGAAATTTAAAATTTTATAATATTGATTTTAAATTTTAAATATTAAAATAATTTATTTAAAACTAAAAAATTTTAATTTTACAATTTAGAATTTAAATTTTCAAATTTTAAAATTAAAATTTAGATTTATTTTTTAATTCATCAAAATTTTAATTTTAAATTTTAAATTTCAAATTTTAATTTTAAATTTTAAATTTTTAACTTTTAATTTCTATTTATAAAATTTTTAATTTTAAAATTTTAAAATATAAAATTATTATTATTATTTTTAAAAATTTAAAATTGAAAGAAATTTTATGAAATTTTATCATATGCATCCAAACAGTTTAAAATTTGAAACTGTGAAATTTTTTAGAAATCACAAAATTCTCTATTTCATTTTGACCAAAACTACAACATATAAACTCAATGACAAGAAAAAAGAGACGGAAAGCCTATTAATTTCATATATTTCAATAATTGTTGGGAAGCTTTCGTTACTTAACCGCAATTAGACCTCACATACTATACGATGTTAGGTTGATTAGCAAATATATGAAAAAGCCAACTTAAATGCATTAACGGCGGATAAATATATTTTGCGTTATATAAAAGAAACTGTGAAATTTTTACTTTGTCACAATATATACGAGAAAGAGACGATGAAAGCCAGGTTTGAAGAGGAGAGGAGGAGGATAGAGGAGAATGAGAGGAAAAGTTTGGAAATAAAAAAGAAGGATAGAGGAGAAGGAGAGGAAAATGTTGGGATGATGAGGATAGGGGAGAAGGAGAGGAAAATGTTGTGAGTGAGATTTGAAGAGGAGAGAAGGAGGACAGGAGAGGAGAGTGGAAAAGGTTGGGAGTGAGGTTTGAAGAGGAGAGGATGAGAATAGGAGAGAATGAAAGAAAAGGTGAGAGGAGGAGTATAGCGGAGAATGAGAGGAAAAATTTAGAAATGGAAAGAGGAGATAAGGAGAATAGGGGAGAAGGAGAGGAAAAGGTTGGATGTGAGGTTTGAAGAGGAGAGGAAGAGGATAGGAGAGAATGAGAGGAAAAGGTTGGGAGTGAGGTTTGAAGAGGAGAGGAGGATCATAGGAGAGAATGAGAGAAAAAATTTAGGAGTGGGCTAGGTTTTGAAGAGGAGAGGAGGAGAATAGGGAAGAAGGATAGGAAAAGGCTGGAAGTGAAGCGGAGAGGATGCGGAGGTCCGAGTGGCGATAGATGGGGTGTTGATTGAGCATAAATGGGTTAAATTTGGATCTAGTCAGGTCAAATTTGGATTGCTCGAGATGAGAAAGAGTTATTGGTATTCGGTTTAGTCTAAAAAAACTGTAGATAATAGGAATAAATTGTAAATATAGGAATTGAAAGTTGTAGATAAAGGAATTGAAAGTATTGAAAGTTGTATATATAAGAATTGAAAGTATTGAAAAAGCGGGTGGTCGTTTGCTTACGTAATTGCTTGCAGTTTTAGGCAACGACGTATTTTTTGAAAAATCGTTGAAAATAATAGTATATTCCTCGGCTTTCTAAAAAATAGATAGTGGTGTCTTTCTATTTATATTGTTCATCTCCGAATATTGCATGCTCTAGCGTGATTCCTGGTGATCGTTGATACGAAATTTTGTTCACCAAATTTGCTTGTGAGATTTGTACCCTATAATTTCACATCGTCTAATTTTTTCGTTCTAAACTTTAGTCCTTACTGATTAAATTTTATTTCTGATTCTTTGATAGTCATAGGATGACTGAACTTCTACTGGATAGCCAATTCTAAATTTTTCTGATCAGCTTAAGATTTATCCTGTCGGTTGACTTATTTAACTACCACGTGCACTCTCTAATTCAAATCAACCGGCACAGCGTCGTTTACCTCCGTGGTGATTTTTTATCTCAACAATATTTTATATAAACTGAAAAATTTAAAACTTATATAAGTAGGTATAAGTTTTAAAACGTACACCTACTTATATTACCTAATATAGATGGTAAGTTTTACTATCCCATCTAATAAATTAATTTTTTTTAAAATATTTAGTAATAAAAAAACTAATTTAATATTTATAATTTTTAATTCTTTTACATCGAATATAAACTGAAAAAAAGTACACTTATACAACTAAAAAATGCTATTTCTATTACCTAATATAGGTTGTAAATTTTGCAACCCCATCTAATCATTTAAATATATATTTTTTTTAAAAAAGTTAGTACTAATTAAATTAAGAAATATTTAGTATTAAAAAACTAGAAAGAGTATTAAAGAAATATTAATGTTTAGATAGTCAGGTTGTAATAGGAGAGAATATATATATATATATATATATATATATATATATATATATATATATATATATATATATATATATATATATATATATATATATATTTCAGAATTTCAAAAATATTTAATATAATTTTGATTTATTAAAATATTTTTATTAATTTTTTTTATTAATTTAAATTAGAATAAATTTAAAATTTTTGAATAGTAATAAGAAATGAATAAGTAAAAGGCAAAAAAAAAAAAAAAAAAAAAAAAAAAAAAAAAAAACATGAAATTTCTAAGATAATCATTTACTTGCTTGTCGTAAAACTCTTTACTTCAAAAAATTTAAAAGAAAGAACAAAGAATGAATAATTCTCTGTACACAAATATAAAACAACTCCTAGAGAAAGAATAATACTAGAACAAACTTAAAATTGCTATTAAAATTAGGCCGGGATAAGTAGCCGGGGCTTCTTGAAAGGGAGCGGGCTCTGCACCTCCTCTTCCTCCGCCGCTGCGGCCGCCGCCATAGCAAAGCATCGTTTTACGCTGTCAAACCCTTCTGGCATCGCCGGGAGGTTCAGGTCGAACCCACGGTGGCTCGAGCTCCCCCCCTCCGATGCTGCAGTGGTAGCAGAAGCGCTTCTTCCCCCTCCTCCTCCGATCGTTCCTTCGTAGTGGCACCTCTTGTGCCCGCCGAGCGCCTGCCCCGTCGGGAACGTCTTCGAGCACACCGAGCACCGGTGCACCCTCTCCGATCCTCCTCCTCCCCCAGTCGACGAACCGGACCCCGACGCCGCCGAAGTAACAGCGGCGCCGGCGCCGGAGCCGGCTTTCGCCGGCGGGGCATCGTCGCCGGAGATTGGCTTCCGGTGGCTTGCTTTGTGCCCGCCGAGGGCTTGGTACGATCCGAAGGCCTTACCGCAAACGGAGCACTTGTACTGCTGCGGCTGCGGCTGCGGCTGCGGCGGCGGCGGCGGAGGAAGTGGCGAGGAGACGCGGTGGGGGCCGTAACGGCCGCCGTGGGCGAGCATGACGAGGCAGAGGGCGAGGTACTCCTCCTCGGTGGGCTGGCGGTTGTCGGAGAAGAAGCGGCTGTGCCGCTTCGACCGCTTCCGCTTCGCCCACCCCTCGACAGGCGGGAAGACCTCCTCTTCCTCCTCCTCCTCCTCCTCCTCCTCGCTCGCTTCTTCCGTCGACAGTGGCGGCGGGATCGCGGTTCTCTCTAAAGCATCAATCGCCATCGATGAAAGACAGAATCTTAATATTAACGGATGATCAGAAAACAAATTAAGAATTGTTAGTTCCTAGCAGCAGTGGTGGTAGTAAGTAGTAGTAGTAGTAGTAGTGAAGATTGAGGGGATTATAGTGATCGATCGAATTTGAGAGAGAGAGGAAGAGGGGGGGTGGGTGATTTATATACAAATTAAAAGAAGGCGGAATGGAAGAGGAAAAGAGGTGGGAAGTTGCGTCAGAGTTTGGGAGTAGCTGCTGTTGGTGGTGGCCTGGTGGGTGTGGTGGCTAAGCAAAGCGAGGAAGAGTCGTGGGTCAACGAAAAATTAAGCAGAGTGTTACTGTAGATAAACTAGCTACTAATGATTCTCAAATTTGAATTCAATCGAATCGAATCGAATCAAATCGCCTCCATTACTTGACACAAAAAAGGGGAAAATTAGCAGAAGCGATGTGATTGAGTGTGTGCCGGGGGAAATCGGGAATAGAATACAAGGGTATGAACTTGTTCGTTAGTCAACACGTATTGTGTAGGTAGAGTGAGGGTGACATGTGGGGCCCAGCAGGAGGATGACGTAGAGGGATGCGTGGGTGTTATTGGCGTGTGAGGCGGTGGCCACGGGCTAAACTGGTTGGACTTTTCTTCTAGAACCTTTTTTTTTTTTTTTTTTTTTTTTTTTTTGGGGGGGTCGTGGGATAATAACCAGCTGCTTCGTCGGAAGCACGTTTTTCTCGCCGCTTCCATGCCTTTTACTCGTTCGTTCGGTGGTAGTGTGTCAGTGGCTCACTACTACCCGTTCGAAATTGGAATACACCTGTAATTTGATATTAATAGTTGTGTACATAAATTAATTTATTAACAACGCTATTGTATCAATTTTAGCAATTATAATTTTCTGGTCAAAATTATTGATTCATCTTTGCTGAGGCGTGTACCAACACTACTTGCGTGCGCGCGTGCGTTCCTTTTTCTCATGACCAAAGTAGTTGCTCACATGTGTGCAGTAGATTCCGAACCCGAATCCGATATGCTGTAGGATCCGAACTCCCCCGATAACATGATTTTACTTGGGATCAGTTTGGTTGGGTGGGCTAGCTTAATTGGTCAAGATTTGGACAACTCCAATTTTCAAGTCTAATGCAGTGTCCATAACGTAAATTTTCGTTGCTTTGAACATCAGTTGAATGGTCTAGTTAGGTTTTTTTTTTTTTTCAATTTCGAGAAAGTTGATTCCCTTACCTCATTTTTAAAGCTCCAAAGTGTAAATCTTATACCAAATGATTTTGACAAAATAGTTTAGAAATAAATAATTAAGCAGCCTTAATATGGTTCAACGTTTTAATTCATTAATGCCTAGCTTGACTTGTAAGCAATGCCTTTTTGTATTTATAAAGTTGTTGATACCAAATTTAGCAATAAAGAAAAAAAAAATTGTGGTATAAAATTTAAAGTAAGTTTTTGGGTTACTAATTAGATATTTAAAGTGAAATAATTTGAGTTTTTTTTATTATTATTATTATTAGCATGGTAAGCAACTGAAGTATATTTAAAGTTCTGTTTGGATGTAAACTATAAAAATATTATGCAAGTCAAATTCTAAAAAACTAAAAAAAAAAAGAAAAAAGAAGCAATTACATATTTTGTATTTATCCAAAATAAAAAACCAAAATAGTATCAGGCTCCTTAAATACCAAAGCATCTAGTAATTATGCTTGATATATAATCCCAGTTAACTAGCAGTATCAATCATTATAATAATATTACATTCTATAATTTTTTACTTGGTCACAAAGTTAAAAAATATCGTTGTTAATCGGTGCGCGTCATGCATGAAGCATGTGTGTAGCAATACATATTAATTATTCCTTCTAATTTATGGGGGATATAGATTCCAAATAGTACAAAGTCACATTTAAAACAAGAAAGTTACATTTGAACAAAAAGGAAATGTAAAGGTGATCGATGATGCAGTCCCCAAATTACACACGGATCAGATTCCTCCACGTGAGTTGGATTTGCCATATACGGAGAAGTTGATAAACATGAAAAAGCTAAAGCTATCAAGCAATGAAGTACTATTTGATTTAGCTGGAGCTTTAGAAAAAGTAATTATTTGAATAAGTTCCTCCATCTTTATTTAAAGTTCGAAGCATAAGTTAATTCATCCTTAATTCGAGACGCAACTGCTCGTTAAGCAGAGAAGCTGCTCTATTCACATGATCTTGAAGATTCCATTATACGTACGACCATTTCAAATAATTATTCGTGCCTAAGCGTTCACGAATATAATCAATAATGTTCACACGATGCATGATCAAGAAATTTCTAGTTATCGTGGGCTCCGATATTACAAAAACAATATGCAACATGTGATTATTACTTGTACTATAATTTTTTTTTCTAAATTAATGGTACCGTGGCAAGTAGAGGGAGAAAAGTCAGATCAGGAACAACATACATATTTTTTGATATATTTTTATATAAAAGGGAGGAGTACGTTTTCTCCGCAGGTGGTCAACGGTCAACCATTCCGAGTGCTAGCGAACTGTTTCTTTCGATCCGACGGTGTCGGCGGTCATCATCTTCTCATCCCGCGTAGCGGCGTATCGTGATGTTCACCAACCGAACTGGATCGCTGGTACATGGGCCGGCCCAAATATGGCTATTTTGGGCCTTATGGGCCAAAACAGGGCTTGGCTATTAAAATGAAGCGATCCTTTTACTCCGCTCTCCCGCTTCGCCACTCCTGTTTGGCTGCTGTTTCCCTCCTCTCGTATCCTTCTTCTTCTCTCTACCTTCTTCAGTTTCCCCTCAATCCCCAAAACCCTAACTTTTTGAGATACCTTTCCCTTTCCGATCCCGATTTCTCGATATCGTCCTTGTTCTGGTTGCAGTGGAACTGATCAAAAACCCGATTATACGCTTCCGAGATGCCAATTGCAGTGCGCTACAGCCGCTGCCATTTGTTATTGTCATCAGGAACCATTCGTAGCATTCCTGTTTCTCGCATCGGGCATTGGATCGAAGAATGTAGCTTGGTGTAGTTGATTTCGACTTGGTCTTGGTGGATTTGCAGAGTTTGGTAGAGCGATTTGTTACATTAAGCACAATTTCACTCCTTCGGTAGTTTATATATGGAAAGGGGCTATTTTTTTAAAAAAAACCCGTTGGTTTGTCTAAAATGCTCCTTCCTAAGGTGAATTTTGTGGCAAAAATTTGAGCTATATGTGTTGCTACTGCTATAGTTTTGGACTTTACAAAAGCTTCGATCCAAAGCTTTGGACTAGGTTGCGGGGTGTCCTGATTAATCACTAGCAATAATGTGATTAAATATTTTGTTGCACACGATGTGAATTGCTCCTATCTTCTATTTTTTAATTTACGTTAATTCGAAGTTCAGATTCACAAGTCATTAATCTGCGCTCCGTAATCTTTATGCTAATCTGTGGAAACTTTACTGCTGAGCCATGTGAACCAAAAGCTAGGGACTAAACTTTGATTAGTTATGTTATTTGCTTTTGGTGATAATTTGGTAACCACACAAGTACTTAGATCCAGATTACTTACTCTTCAAAATAGTATTAATCAATGGAAGAAGACAAGTACCTTATACCTTAATGATCGATCTGCTCGATTGCATTTCTATGTGCTACTAATGTTGACATTTTCTTGGCCAAAAGCATTAGTGTAATAGGAAATGGCTTGTTTAGGCAACGAATACGGTTTAACAGCTTGCAGGTAATTAACAATAACCTAGATGATTGCCATAGTAGGTGACTAATATCGTTGCTTACCTTCTTTTTAACTGCTTAATCAAAGATGTCTTTGTGGTTTTTATCGACTAATAATTAGGTTAGAGAAAAGAACATGCTTTTCTAATTGCTTTTTCTATTTTGACCTGCATACTTATTTCCTTATTATGCTGCTAGTGTTCTGACTTTTTATTCCGCTTTTTATGAATTTGTAGGTATTATTGATTAATTTGATTTTTTTTTTTTCAACCCAATTGTTTATTCGATTAGAAAGAATAGAAATTATGTTACACGATATATAAATTATTATGTATTGACCACATCACAAATGCAACCATAAGAGGCCGACTTGATCTTTTTACCGCTTAAAGTTACATTCATGGTTTTTGCTATACAGGGATATTCCACATAATGGCTGGTAGCTTATTAAGGCTGCATTAGATCCTCCTAAATCAGATTGGACTCGGATTTGTCTTTGGGACCAGAGTAATATGAATGTTGGTTATGTGGTAGAAATTTGATTTCAACTTAAGACATCCCATATTAAGTACCATAACAATTGTCCACAGATGCACGATCCGAAGTAAGTAGGAGAACTTTTCTTTATATGAGATAATCCATGTCAAAAATAATTGAATTATATGAGAAATTTTCTTGTGCGTTAGGTCTTTTTCTGCATCTCGACACACCTCAGAATAATGTGTAATATATAGTTAGGTGGTAAATGATGCTAGTTTGAGTCTCTATGGTCCCGGTGCTCTTATGTTATTTTTAGTAAATTATGAATGATGTTATATATCTGATGATTAAGATAGTTAATTTTTTTTGTTAAATGGACAAATTAATTGTTCCTAGTTGGTGGGAAGTCGACCATTGTTTATTTGGATTATAAAATAAGGTTAGCTATATCTTAACGATAATCTCATGTTCAATGATGGACTGCAGGAGTAGCATAAAAAGTTCTTTGTACTGAATGAAAGTCATATACACTGGGTGACAATTGATGTACACTAAATTGTTTAGTAATCTTGGAAATTTTAATTTGATACAGATTAGAAGCTGGATATCTGTAAGATAAATTGAAATATGTTTGAATATGCATAAAATAATTCTTTAACAATGTTGAAAATATATGGAACAAAAAATTTAGACCTTTTTTTAAAAAACCACAGGAAATCTTTTAAGTGCCTATTACTTTGTTTTGGTGACATTATTTCTCTTAATTTGTGTCTCATAGTGAAAGACTTGTCCCTACTGAGCCTAAATATAATATATGAATTGCTTGGTTAATAGTAGATCTCTAGTGGGTCCAAACAAAACATGTATTATAGTATAGTATTTGATATCTTACAAATTTACGTTTCTCATATTTTAGAATTATGGATATGAAACAGATGTAAATCTTCATTATACATTACTTTTCCTAGAAACTGTAGGAAAACTAGTGCCAGATCTAGATTTATGCTGCATAATAAAATCTAAATTCATATACAACAAAACAGAGGTATGAAAGGTGGATAATACATGATCTATTTCATTCCAACCATTATGCATTTGTAGCATATAAGAAAAAGATGACAATTTGTATGCTACTTTTGTCATGTCTTAACTTATAAGCATATGCATTTAGAATTTAGAAATTGTATTTTCAATGAGTATACATTCTTGCGATGATAATTTACAATTGCACATGGAAGTCCTATGTGCGAAGTATATTATTAATTATCAATTGTTTAATTTCATCATATTATATCGGTAGCATTGTTTTTTTTATCAATCTGTGGGTTGGCCTTAAAGGTAACAAGAAATACAAGCGGTGGCGACCTTGTGGAGCACCCTTCCTGTGGCCTTACTTTTCTTTAACTTCTTTTTCCCCATCTTTCTCTTGTGACCCAGACTAGTAGGCAGATTCAGGCTGGTCGAACATACCAGTTCAATAAAGAAATGTTGGGTCCTGATCGAAGATTATATGGTGCACTGATCGAAGATTATATGATAGTTAGGGTTGAATATACATATTAAAAACACCGCTCTAGTAGCTTAATCTTTTGGAGAAAAGCATGTCTTATTTAATTTAACATGGTATCAGTAGGAGATTTTGAGTTCCAATCCTGTCAGACTCCTTGCATAATTGATTTTCTTTTATTTAATCTAAGTTTACGTCTTGAGCCTATAAAAAATATCTCAAACCTAGACATAAGGGGGAGCTTTGAAAATAAATATTAAAAGCACCACTCTTTTGGAGAAAAACAGTTGTTTCATTTAATTTAACAGTTAGGTCTCAAGGAACATAGGTATTTTAGTAAGCTTGAATTCATTAATTCATGATTGAAATTTATTTTCTTCGCCTAAAGCTTATAATGATTTATATTACTATTTGATATATAACCAGTATATAAACAAAGAAATATGTGCTCAAACTTTAAAGAAAATCAAGTGGGCCCGACAATTTAGCAAAAGTAATAAAACAGAGTTTTGTCAAAGGTGTGTATGTAGCATATATTATCCTCCTCCATATTGTCCACACTAACTGTACTTCCAGTAATATAATAATAGTGTCGGTATCGGTTCGCACTCATTGTACTTTCAATAATACAATAATATTATCGGTATCAGCATCTTACTATTAAAATGCAAAGGAATTTTGTTCCAGATTTTTAGAATTGCAACTTCGTTTATTATTCATTTCATAGCCAGATTTTTTTTTTTTTTTTTTTTTTTTTTTTTTTTTTTTTTTTTTTTTTTTTTTTTTTTTTTTTTTTTTTTTTCAGAGACCTGAGTTGTCTCACCTTTGTAAGCCGAGTTCAGTCTTTTGTTGAATGAAGCGGGTAGCTTGCTACCTTTCTCTCAAAAAATAGCTAGGGAACACCTTGGATGTTGAAGTTTGCAGTATTTTCAGATTTATTTATTGTCTCAACTGCATTTCCCTCTCCATGTATCTCTAGCAGTTTTACTTTCCTAGATTTATATTGTAAACACTCAATTTATGTCAGATTGTTCCGAACTAACCATGATTATTTTATTATTATTATTATTATTATCTCACTATGGTTGTGATTTGTGAATTTATGGATTAACAAAGATACGATGAACGGCCTTTGCCTCTTCTTTTAAGTTTTTGAGATGGTGTAATTTTCCTTACAATTGAGTATGCTGCCCCCATTCTTTTGTACATGTCATGCTACATTTTCTATCTGTTTATTTTACCAAATATTATTGCGATTTTTCTTTGAGGTAGCTAAATTTCGTGTCCAGACTGCATTTTTCAGTGTCTCAAAAAAAAAAATTCTACTTTTTATTTCATAATGACTGATTTCTGAGTGACTTGGGAAGTAACTGTACACTTACCTTCCCCAGTATTTTGTATTTTGACTGCTCAGACAGACAGCTTTAGAACATTGATGCATGTTAATTACTCATGGTTGGTTATATTATGGTTTTATTGTTATGTTTTCTTCATATAAGACATGCCTGGGATTCAGCTAACATACATATTCCTCTACATCAGCAAAGAAATAAATATTCAAGAACACTAAACTATTGTCATTTGCCTTAAAGCCGATGAATAAACTCCTTACATGATATTGATTAACAACTAATGTCAATGAGAAGTGGAATAATATATTCAATACTTACAGAAGTTGAAACATCTAAACTTTCTTCCATGTGAAGTGAAAATTTAAATCCCACAAAATATGCAAATCTGGTCATAAAAAAGAAAATAAAAGGTGAAAGAATAAGTCCTTTCTGAAAGTCTAGGTATTTTGTGAAAAACCACCACTGTGCCTTAAGATATTGATAATCTCCAAAATCAGGTACCTAATAATCAGGTAACCCCAGGTGTGCCTTAACAATTGGCATGCATATTATAATTAGCAGAACTTTATGTTTAATAGTATAGTTTGTTAGAGTAATTTGGTGCACTAATTATGAGCTGAGTTTATTAGAGTAATTTGGTGCATTGATTATTTGAAAGAATTTTTAGTCCTAAGAAGTTGTCCATTGGGATATTATTTTGGGGGTTAACAGCTTTTAAAAACCAGCCGGCGGATCATAGCCAATCAGGGTGGACTTCAGAATCAAGGAAAAAGATAATAATAATAATAAAAGGAATAGTCTCAGTTCAATCTTCTCTCTTTTATTCTTTTTTTATGATAGTAGATTAGAGATTCTTGTTTTCTCAACAACCAACGTGGAATTGCTGACAAAAAACACTCTGGCTTAGTTTATGTTATATACAGCTAAAAGTTAAGAAAATATAAGGAATCTTATCTTAAGACCTTTGCATCATGCAGTGAACCGGCGAAGATATCGCCGACATCTTAGTTCATCTCCTTGGTTATTTTATTTGTTCTTCAGTCCTTTTGGAACAATGGGAGAAGAAGAGGTCCTAAATCTTAATCACATTGTTCTACTCTAAATCCTAGTCATTTGCCGTCCATTTGTTTCAGAAGCTCCGTATTTAGGGAATCTGAGTCTGTCACTTTCTACTAATATTGTGATCATCATTGTTGCAGAGAGTGGGAACCTGTTTCAAGATCTGAGAACTTACTTAACACAAATCTTACTTTCCAATGCTTTGGAATCCAAAAATGATAAAAAAGTTTCCATTAATTGTAATGAGCATTACAACAGATCGGTTTTCATTTTCTTGATTCTTCTAGCTGCATTAGTTACATCATTTTTTCCTTTAAAAGGTTGCATTAGCTGCATCTTATTATGTACAAAGAGAAATGTACTAATCCAATAGTTTCTCGCTATAGCAATAATTACATTTTTTCTCATTTTTTAGTTGTAAAACACACAGTAATTCCCACTGCAGTTCATCAAGGGGATAAGAACATCTTTTTCTTTCAAAAATGGGGCTTCCTGTTCATGTTGATTGAATGGGACTGAATTTTTACTCTTTTAAGTTTTAATTAGACTTCATTCATAGTAAACCACAATAAGCATCACCATTGCTAATAGCTTCTTGCAACTACCAAGTATGTGATGATAATATTTGAAGGCCAACTCAGCATATTAGCTTTTGTTTCTGCTACTAATGATTGTACTCAAAAACAGGAGAAGCAGCCTAATTGAGGCTGTAAGCAGAAGCAATGGAACTATGGGTAGGTGAATAGACCCTCCCCATGGGGAGACAAGCGCCGTGATCACCGGATATGCTACCGAGCTGTTTCTCAGGTACAGTGTAGAATTGCAGGACCCCTCCCAACGAACATGCAGACCTCTCTCACCGTACTCCTTTTCTTTATTCCCACCAACGCAATTCCTCTACAAATTCATTATTTTTTCTTGATCACCGGATCATGGACTTCTCACTCTTTCTATCCAATCCTCTCTTTACAGTTAATCATGAATAAGGTCGTATTCCAATCATTTAACCAACATCTAGGTACGCGGGATTTGGGAATTAGTCATCATGTTATCTACCCACATGAAGTTCTAAATTTAATTATTTCTGAATTTTTTATTCATATCATTGCAGATATTCAGAGCCGAATGAGTTGTATCGCCAATTCAAACCCGCCCATGGACTCGAAATCTTTAATAGTGATGAATAAAGAATTCACAACTATTGTTGAGGTGAGTGCAAGTCAAACTTGTTAATTTTTGCAACAATGTCCAAGGAGATGCATATAAAAACCCAATGAAGAGCTTGCCCATTGAATTATCAAGCTAATACTCGGCAACAACACATCGCGAACCAAAGTTACCTCCCTCCAATTAGTCCCTTCCAATGTCTAATGAAATGGGGCCTACGAGAGTGGTTTCAGAGATCAATTGGAGTTCATACAATCCGTCAATGCAATCCGAGTCTGAAATAATGGCCCAACTGCTTGCTCCATTCCCTTTTCAGTGCGAGCCAGATCACCTAGATTTGGGCTTCGAAGCCCCATCATTCTTCTGGTCTGATCATGTTACCAATTCATATTATTGTTCTGAGAATTCCGACTCTAATGTGTACTACCTGTCTCAAGGAGAAGTTAGTAGTCTTAGTGCTAGTACTAGTGATAGTAGTTTCATTCTACCCTCTTCTGTTTATGAGAGCTATTATGTAAATGACTCGAATGTGGCCTTCGGGATCAATACTTGCTCCGAACCAATAGATTTAAACCCATTGTATGGTGAAGAATTCATTGAACTCTCTGAACAGATAACTCAGCCCAAAAGAAAGTTTTCTATTGTTGAGGAAGAGAACTTTGTGGATCACGGCAAATTCGACAGCACTGCTGCGAGTTCTAAGAAGAAGGCTCGGGTTTCTGAGAAAGTAAGTATAAGGATATTCAACCTTATCTCCGAGTGCTTTTAGACCATTTAAAACATTTTTTGTCAATATTGAACGGTATGGTGAAAATGCAGGTTGAAAGGTGTGCAAAGAAGGGAGAGGTGAAAAGAACTGCCAAGAGCATTCAAAGTGGAGATGATGGGGCTTTGCATGGGCAAAGCTGCAGTAGCTACAGCTCTGATAATGATTCAAATGCTTCTCAAGAGATGAATGGAGGTGGGAGCACAAGTTCCAACTCTAAAAGGTCTTCTGTCCTTAATTTGAGCGCCAAAACTAGGGCTAATCGTGGGTCGGCAACCGACCCTCAAAGCCTCTATGCAAGGGTACTGGTTTTTATCTGTATCACTTTAAAGTTAGATTTGCTAGCTCTTCAATTATCATGTTCTCAAGCTGTTATTATTTGAATGCAGAAAAGAAGAGAAAGAATCAATGAGAGGCTGAGAACATTACAAAACCTTGTTCCTAATGGAACCAAAGTAAGCGATTAAGATTACGTTTTGGTGCAGTCAAAATTGTTTAACAAGAAATGTGGAAGGCTAAAGGATGGTTTTGTCTTTACAGGTTGATATCAGCACAATGCTCGAAGAAGCTGTCAATTATGTTAAGTTCTTGCAACTACAAATTAAGGTAAGAGTATATTCCATACTCTCTGAGAAATTATATGTGCATCATAAGTTCATGGAGAGAGTGCAGTACTGATATGAATATTATATCTTTGTTTATTTTTATACAGCTCTTGAGCTCGGATGAACTATGGATGTACGCTCCTATCGCTTACAATGGGATGAACATTGGGATCGATTTGAAAATCTCTCCTACTCGGCAATGAAGGTGAAATCTATGCATTGAATGAAGAAAAAGGCGACGGGAGGAGCTCTGTTGTAAATTAGTCTTCTTACGCATCACCTTAAGGAACAACTGCTTGAATGTAATTGGCCTCTTATATACTGAGACTGCTGTAATTTCTCTCCAAACACAACTTAGGAAATATCCTTCTCCAGTAAAATTTAGCATTTTGACTAACATACTATTGTTATGTTGTTTGACATGAAGGCAAATATACTCAGTTAAATCCTGTAAAATTACATCTGTGGCGCTTTTTTTTCCTCCACATTTTGCTATAATTGTTCGAATTGTAATATTATCTAGCAGATGAAAATTGCTTTTTCTCTTCTTTAAGCGTACAAAATCAGAAGAATTAATTGTTAATAGCTAATAAAACCATTATATTTAACAAAATTTTAACTCAACTAATTAACACAATTCAAATCCAAAAAAAAATAAAAAAAATTTGAACATGGAGGAGGTGCCAATCAAAAAAAATTAAAGTTGAGACGTCTATTTCAAAATGGCGAATAGTTGAGGGGGCGCCTCCATACATTTTTACCTAGAACTATTTGATGCATTTTGGTTTAAGGTAATTATCAATTATCTCTTTTAGATTTGTCACTGAGAGATATAATTTTCTCTATTTATTATTCATTAAAAAAAACAAAATATATACAAATAATATGTGTTATTATTATTTTTCTGTTTTGACCATTTATGAACTTATACACTGAATTCTTGTATTTGTATTGTAACACTCTCCCGGAGGATAACCCATGCATGCTTTATCTTAAGTTATTAGCTTAAGATAAACATGGCAACTTTATCTCCTTATGTTGTAATTTTATTTATGCGTTTTCATAAAAATATTAGATTCGGAGCACAGAACACGATTAATTTTACCAAACATGTGGTAATGTGATTCTCGTTCTTATGGAAAGCTGTAAATGGTAGAATAACAATATGGTCCTATCTTTGCATAAGATATAAACAAATTATTTTACAATTAAAATATCAAATCAGAGTGGCGCAGCGGAAGCGTGGTGGGCCCATAACCCACAGGTCCCAGGATCGAAACCTGGCTCTGATATTTAGAGTTGCTTCCGACATTACTCTTTTTTTAACTGACTCTAATATAAACCAATTTATGATCTCCAACATTACCTTTTTTTAACTATAACTAATTTATGATCCTTATAAACCAATTTATGATCTCTAACATTACCTTTTTTTAACTATAACTAATTTATGATCCTTATATAAAGAAACAAAGTAAATTAGTCCTTATATAAAGAAACAAAGTAAATTAGTCCTTTATATACAAAGTTTTATGATCCTATATTATATTCAGAATTTAAAAGCAAATTATGATCCTTATACTCATATTCAAAACCAATGTATGACTCTAATATAAACCAATTTATATAAACCAATTTATGATCTCCAACATTACCTTTTTTTAACTATAACTAATTTATGATCCTTATAAACCAATTTATGATCTCCAACATTACCTTTTTTTAACTATAACTAATTTATGATCCTTATATAAAGAAACAAAGTAAATTAGTCCTTATATAAAGAAACAAAGTTTTATGATCCTATATTATATTCAGAATTTAAAAGCAAATTATGATCCTTATACTCATATTCAAAACCAATGTATGATCCTTATATAAAGAAACAAAGTTCTTACTAAGTTATGAACCCATATCACATTCAGATTTTAAAACCAATTTATGATCCTTATATTCATATTCTACACATATATAGCTCTAAAGAAACAAAGTTTTTACTGATTTACGATCCTATATTATATGCAGATAATAATGACTCTAACATTTCTTGTGCAACATAGAGAGTTAAAAGCATTCCAAAAGCATAAAAGAAAGCTCACATGTCCAGTGGATGAAATAAGCATAAAGTGCACACCAGCAAAAGAAAAGATACTCTGGGTAGCATCAAAGTTCACGCCATCCAATCATGCGATCAGAAACCTACATCGGCCATAACCTGCGAGAAAAAGCAATGAATCAATTAAAGTAGCAGTAAAAGAAAAGGAAGAGATCAAAGCTATCATGAACTCTTGCTGAAAACGATTTCTGATATTTTTAAGCTGCAGTTTTAGATGAAATATACATCTGTGGACCTTCAAAGATGAGCTATAGATGACTAAGAATGTAAAAAACTAGTGCTCATTATGTTTTCTGAAATCAAAGCGCTTTCGAAATGTCATAGACATATATTTCCTCTAAATCAGATGCATGCTGAAAAGAAGGATTTTTTTGTTTTCTGAGACAACACTTGTTTTAGTAAGAATACTAACACAAATCTGGTACAAACTATCACCGAATCCTACTAACAAACAAACCTGCAATTTGTCAAAAAGTACAGAGGATATGTTTATTTCCAAACTATAATATTCAATATGTAATATATATGGACAAAATGATGTAGTTTCACATAAGCTACGCTAATCCAAACCATATGCACGCATGCATATTTTGAATACGGATAAGGGTAAAGATATAGATACGAACTTGAGACTGACATGATCCGGCAAATTATACTATAAACCTACAACCCTTTGTAAAAATAAAAGTTAACTATAGAACAGGACAAAGCTGCAGTATCACTATGGTTTACAACTGCAGAATCCAAGAGTGAAAGATAAGAGAAGATAATGTCTAGTACTTGGATCCGTAGTGACGAGTATTGCGGTGTTGCCGAAGCTGCAGCTACCTCCTATATATTTTGCAGTCTGCCAATAACTATTGAAAGCATAGGAAGCATGGGCGGCGACTGTATCAGGATAATAACAGTTCCTGCCCCGCCTAATCTCCTCGCAGTCGGCCTGACCCTCCCCGCAAGCATAGTCCATTGCCTCTTGCAACTTGTCGGTCGGTACGGTCGATTTAGCCACACACCACAGTTTCGTTTTGGGCCCTTCCCCATTACGAGGACACAGTGATGGCGATGGTTGGAATGCAGACGCAGTTGGGGGTTTTACGGGGGGTTTAATGTGGTGCCTATGAGGTGTTCGACATGGATTGTGAACCAAAACAGGAGGTATTACAGGGGAAATGAATGGCGCAGGAGGAGGTACTGCGGGGGACATGAATGGGGCAGGGGGTACCGCAGGGGACACGAATGGGGAAGGAGTTGAGCCTAAAGGGATTTCCGACGGAGAGGCGCTGGGCATGAAGGAGAAGGAAGAATCGGGCACAGGCGCAAATTGGATCGGCAAGGGGCTTTTACGATTGATAGGGTTTGAGGGGAAGCTCAAAGAGGATAACAACACTCTCTTCTTGGGTTTCGCTTCTCCCATAAGCCTAATGTCTCTAACAAAAGCACTTTGTGGTGGATCAATTAGATAAGCCAAGTTGGAATCTCGTAGAAACCTCAGAAGAGGGTGAAGTACATCTCGAATGCTATCACTTCGGCGAAAGCAATCGGAGGATACAGAAATACGAACTTCAACGTTTTGCACTAATCCCCATCTCACAAGGGAAAAGTAGAGGTTTTTAAGAGAGGGCAAAACCAATCCCCATTGGTGTTCATGGCTCCCGTTGCAGAGAACACCTTTACCCACAACAATGGTGGGAATTGCGGGGGAGCGGAGGAGGGGGACTACATGGGTTTTGAGCCAGTTTTCTGCTCCCAACACGCTTGAGGAGACTACAAAAAGCTCTGATTCATTGAGAATGGCGGTAATGGGAAGTGGGTCTTTTGCGTGGGGAGGAGGAGATTCACGAAATGGGCTTTGTTCATGGGGGTTCACAAGCTTAGTAATCTCTTCACCTGCATCTTTAACACAAAAGAGGTAACATTAGAGGAATGTGAGAGAGATTACTAGGGATGTAGAGCGTTTGGGGAGCTTACCAGTGAGGGTTAAGAGAGGTGCGAGAGAGAAGAGGAGGTAGAGGTAGGAGAACTCCATTAGAAGCATCTTCATCTTCCTCTTCTTCCTCTTCTTCTTCTTCTTCTTGTGGAATTTGCGGGGTGCAAAGGGAAAGTAATCAGGATAGTACGCTTAAAAGCTCGAAGAGGGTTAAATAGCATGTGGGGAAAAGTGTTGGCGGGAAAAAGAGGGAAACCGGACACGGGGATGAAGAACCGTTGGGCCGGAATTTAATTGGGCTTCTTTATTTGAAGCCCAATTAACTAAAACCCAAGTTAGTAGACGCCGTTAGATCGCCATCGTTCCTGTTCCACGACCGTCCGATCCGAGCTCCTTAAAACCTAGACCTTCTCCCTCTTCTTCTTCTTCTTCTTCTTCGTCATCGTCGTCGTCTTCTTCTTCCTCCTCCGTTGCTAGAGACTATAGAGAGAGAGAGAGAGAGAGAGAGAGAGAGAGAGAGAGAGAGAGGGAAGGCCATGGCGTCCTGCGGGGGCACTTGCGACTCCAACTGCGGCTCGAAGGAGGAGGAGGAGACGCGGGAGAGGGTCGGATGCGTCTCCCTCGCCGCGACCTCCTCCGCCGCGAGCGCGGCGCGGTGCTCGAAGTGCGGCGACGGGGACGCGCGGGAGGGTTGCAGCGGGGCTTGCGCAGCGTGCTTCCGCGCTTACCTGTTCGGCAAGTTTAAGCTCGCCGTCACCTCCAACGCCATGATCGCGCCCACCGATAACCTTCTCGTCGCCTTCTCCGGGGGCCCCGCTTCTAGGTACTCATTCCCTCTTGCTAATTTGGCTCAAAATTTTCCGAGATATACTTTTATTGCAAATATTTACTTTAAATCAATTGGTATCGTCGTTGTTTGCTCTCTAATTTGTGCGTTTTTGCGTGCAAAAATGATACGATGATTAGGGCATTATAGAAGATTCACTAATGAATTTTACTATAATGAAAAAAAAAAAGAGAATGGCGAATCACTATGATGAATTTACTTATTCGAATCTATCATTACTGATATAAAATGTATTTTTTTTAATATATGAGGAATATAACACCGTAGAAGTGATTATACTATATTTTACCATCTACTCTTGCTAGATAAATTTGTTTTGATACATCATAAACGGAAAATAAGGGTATGAAGAAGAACGCAGCTATCAAAATAAAAAACTATTGAAATCAAGTGCAAGTACATTGATCAAAAAGATGCATAAAGCAACTAAAATTGATGTTCAACTCAGCAGCATCGGTTTGTACTGTTTTGGATCTGGACCACCCTTATAGGTAACGGTCTTTTCATGGTGGGCAGGCAGTGTCAGTACATTTTGCATGGTTCGATCAGTAAGAGCTAGCCTATATATAGTTAACAGTTATTTGTTGACTACCCCTTATTTGATGGTTTCTGTTCTCCTTTTGCGATTAATACCAAAATTGTTGTACTTACGTATGTTCAACCATTTAAACATGGGCTGCATCTGCCAGATTGCAAGTTACTATACTAGTTTATTTTCTATTCCACTAAGATAAACTTTATGTGGATAAATCTATTTCTTACTGAGAAATTATACGTTACAGAGTAGCTCTACAGTTCATTCATGAGATGCAGTCGAAACTAGTGAAGAGCTGGGATGCTAGTAATTCACAAGCTTTACCGGTTTTTGGTGTTGGTGTTGCTTTTATTGACGAGAGTGTTTTCTCTCTAAAGCAATCGCACGAAATTGAAAGGGCAATTGAAGATGTTCGGTTGATTGTGTCAAGTATTTCATCTGTCTATAAGGGGATTCATATTAAACCCATTGAGAACATTTGTTCCTCGGATTCAAAGGATGGACGAAGCAGATTAAGTGAGTTACTGGATATGATTACTGATAACACTGGGAAAGAAGATTTTCTGCAATATTTGCGCATGCTTTCTTTACAAAAGGTCCTTTTACCTCTCACTGATCTTATTTATCGATAGGAAAAGGGTGCTATTCTTTCTTCTCACTCTGTACTGTCTTAGATGCCCTCCAGATTGCTCTTGAAAATGGATATAGCAAACTAATACTGGGATCATGCTCTTCAGCAATTGCATGCCATGTAATTTCTGCAACCGTGAAGGTTTGTTACGATACTTGCTCCACTCTAGTTATCACATTATTTGACCTTCAACTAATTGCTCGTTTAGTTAGGTTGGAGCTTTTACAAAGTGTTGCTTGAGTGGAGCATTAATAGTTTTTCCTATTCTTTGTGGCTTCAAATGAGATCTGAAACTCATTTTAGCTTTCCGCCACAGTATAAGTTTTAGACTGGTGGTTTTAGCTAAATGTCTAGTGTTTGGAAGTTTCTGAAATTTGGAGTACAGCAGCTATTCGGAAGCTAGGCTAAATAGGCACTTATGTCATATATGATGGAAAATCACTTAAACTAATTATTATTTTCGACAGGGTCAAGGTTATTCTTTACCTGCTGATGTGCAGTATGTTGACACGAGGTGGGAGGTCCCAGTGGTTCTTCCGCTCCGTGACTGTATTGCGCAAGAGCTCAGCTTGCTCTGTCATCTTGACAAGTAAGATTTTTTTTCCCTTCTAAATAAAAAAAAGAGTTTTTTATATTTGTTTTTTCTTGACCTATTGATTGCTTAGTTTGAAGACTCAGCAGCTGCTTGATAGGCCTTCTGCTGGCATTAATGGTTTAGTTTCATCATTTGTTACCCGATTGCGGGTAAGACCATGTTTAGTAATTTTCTCTCATTGCAAATTTTGTAGCTATTTAGGGGGTGCTTATTCATATGCTTATTAGCTGTTTGTTTATTTATTGGCAGGAAGAGAATCCCTCTAGAGAGCGCACTATAGTTAGAACAGCAGAAAAGCTTAAGCCTTTTTGTTTCAATAAGTTCTCAGCAAATGGCTATCACGATTTCCTGCCTTCACGATTACGACCCAAGTTCCAGAATGTGGACGACAGTGATTCTGTTTTATCTGAGGTTCTTTGCCCAATTTGCGGAAGCCCACTCAGTGAAATAGAACTCCACAATATGAGAAGTGCTGAGGGCGAGGCTAAGACAAGTGCCCAATTTTTTTCTCGTTGTTGTCAAAGCTGTTGTTTCCAGATTTTACCAAATGGGGCTGCTGCTTATGAAAAGTTCTTTTCACTACTACCACAGTCAATGATCGGGAGTGTGAAGGACAGTATGTTTGCCAACCGAAGTCGGTTAAGGTGAGCAGTGAGCTGCAATTGTCTACATCTAAATTTGTTTCAGTCTTGTATCGTATATTGTCTGTGTCTTAATTTGTTTCAGCCAATTAAAGTGTGCATGCTTCATTTGGGTAATTTTTCATCCTTTTTTGTCTTTAGAGAAGAAATCAAGGATTATCTGCTTGACGACCAAGATGATGATAGCTGACTCTATATTCATGGTAAGCTGTAGATATCTTTTGGATTTGTCACTTGCTGCTCTGATCTATTATGATAAGTGCAATAGAGCGTTTCATGTTATCATCCTCTGCTAACTACCTATGCTATTTATAATGATATTTTCTCCCCATATTTTGTTTTCACCACAGAAAAACCAAAAGGGATAAAAGCATGAGTTGGGTCTTCATATGCTGCAATACAGATTAAGCAATCCAACATATGCTCATACTGTTGATATGTATGCTCAGGAATTTATAGAACTATCAAATTCCTTCTGATGATTAAAGATAAGATGCTAGTTTGAGGGGCCTTTACTGATAGAAGAAGGGAAACCCACGAGAGAGGTAATTGCAGTCATATTGTTTACAAAAGTGTTATATATCTCTCTTTTTTCTGGAAGAAGTTGTTGCTACACTACAATGAGAAAATGCATTAATTATTTCACAGAACTTGGTATTTGCTATCATGTTGTTTAGGAGTTCGGGCTTGGACCAACTAGTGATTTAACTTCCTTTTTAACTACTTGATTTATCTCCAGGATTAGCCTTATTGAGTAATATTCTTATTGAAGATCAAAGTAACATTACATCTGATACAGAAACTAGTAAACCCAAACGGACTACACATAACTTAAAAGAGGGAGAGCAAACCATGTTGCCCAGTTGTTATTTATATTAAGTATTCCTTATCTTAAGCCTTGCGGGTACTAGATTCTAATCTTCTACCATACTTAAATCTTACTCTCCGAGCTCAAAAGCAGACACGGCAAAGCTATCGGATAGCCCCGTGCCAGTCTTGAAGGTAATTCTTCCGCCAGAAGGGTCTGCAATGTAAACTTCCACCACAGTGAGCCACAGCAGGAGCTCCTTCGTCTTTACCCCAGTTATCTTCTTCAGCTTGCCCTTCTCCACAAAGGCCGTCACCTCGGTGGCGTACGACACCACCTGCTTTATCTTCTTGAAGGTGTGCTCCTTCTTCTTCTTTTGAATGAGCCACACAAACCCAGCCTCACGGTTGTAACCAAACTCCTCCATGTCCTCTAGAGGGAACAGTCCCTTTGGGAGCTCGAGCTCCTCCAGCATCTCGACGGTCTTCTTCTTGCAGTGGGCATCACCACGGACGGCCTCGGCGCCCTCGCGGTAAGTCTCAATGGTTTGTGATGCCATATATATATATATATATATATATTTTGGACTGTTTTAAGTGTTAGGGGTAGAAGGAAGTGGTAGGTTTAAGTTAAAGAAGATGGAAGGCTAAGAGTAATGGGTTGTGTATTTATAGATAAAGAGTAGTTTCCTGTTGATGACTTCTATGTATGTGTCCAACTAAGAAGGGAAAAAAATGAATAGAAATGGTCATATAACCGTTTTCATACATTAATTATTCCATAGAACAAAAAAACAAAAGTCACAAACGCGGTTTCTCTCAAAAAAAAAAAGTCACAAACGCGGTCAAACTAAACCGGCCGTATAAAGGAGGACACCGAGTTTGAAAGTTTAACGAGTGTTGGGAGTATTAGTTTCAGTTAGGAAGGAGCATTGGAACCATCAATTTGTGTTCTTTACGTTGTATGATAACTTGGATCCTCCGTCAATAGACAATAGGTTTTGAATAATGATCGTTGACGATAAATTTGAACTTCCATTTTAGAAAATTTTACAAATAAATATTGGATTCTTTTCTCTCTCCTTTTTTTTTTTAGGTGGGGAATTCTTCATATACATTATTGGTGCACTGAATCTATTCGACTATATATATATATATATATATATATATATATATATATATATATATATATATATATATATATATATATAGGCTTTGTAGTGTTTTGTATACGACACTCATCTCACCTTCTCCCAGTAAGCACAGAGATGGTCTTTTTTGTTTCTGGTTTTTCGTTTTTGTTTTATATTTTCTGCTATTAATCCTATTTGAAGTGGGGGCCCAGTACAGGCCCACCCCAACAACTGCCCTCTTCTCAGTAAATATTCAGAAAAAAAAATATTTCATATTTGGAAAACATAGAAGAGAGTAATTTTAAAACATATAAATTTAGATTTAAAGGCAGTAGGTTTGAACAATGCATCGGAGAGTAATGGAGCTCAGCTTGTTTGTACCGGTCTCTCGCAAAAGTTAAGTATGTGGTTGGCTACGTAGAATTCAAGTTGCTGTACCAGTTTGAATTCCTGACTACGTAGAACTCAAGATGCTGTGCTTGTTTGAATTCCTCGGTCATTTGACTCACCTTTGTCTTCACAATCACGCCCGACAAAATATTCGGGCCCAACCAACAAACTGTTTTACGAAATCCAAACCTTTTACCCGGGCCTATTTGAGGCCCACTGTGCTGGGCCTCGGTGCATCTACTATACTATTGATAACTAATAATCAGAGCACTCATATTTACTAATTAAAAAATATATATATATATATATATATATATATATATATATATATATATATATATATATATATATATCAGGGCATTATCCATATTCGGTATTCAAATTTTTTATTTTTTCAAAATGAGATAAATCAGGTGACTATATATATCCAGTGTAGTGACGTATTATTCTATTGTACCTCTCGGAGAAAGCAGCAGCAGCAATGGCTATTCGGGGAGCATGGAAAAGCCTCTTTCCGTTTCGTGAAAGTAAAGGCAATTTGCGAACTCGGCGGGGACAAAAAAAAAAAAAAAAAAAAAAAAAAAAAAAAAAAAAAAAAAAAACAGGTGAGGAGAGAGAGGGGGCCGGGGGTGCAGTAGCCCCGACGAGGCAACGTGCGCGGAGGGGCGAGCGCGAAAGCGGAGCCGCATCGGACCATTCGCCCGCGCCCATGTGCACTCGCTCGCACAACCCCGGTCAAACCTTGGGAACCCACCCCGCCCCACACCACGCACTGGACCACACACACACTCTCCTTTAGAAGTGGATAAAACAAAATTTCTATGTTATTCATGAGGGAGTCCCTTTCAACTCCCTCTACTATCTTCATATTGAGACCTCTCGCCCCCCCTGCAGTTCTGTTTGAATGCCCGAATAAAAATGTCGGATAATAATTTGTTCGATATGAAAATCTTTTTGTGTAGTTGAAAATCAGGAGTTGCATTTATTTTGCTCGTTAAAAGTGTTTGGTATCTGTGATTTTACCTACCGCAAAAACTGATTATAAATTAAAGAGATATATCAAATAAAATGGTCGTTTTACAACTTCCTGTGAGATTCCTGGTTTATTCCAGTTTGATCAAGCCATAAATAAAAATATTTTTTATGATGATATTTTAACTGCTGGGACTAAAATGCAATGCAAAGGTATATGAAAGTTCAGGGGAGTTTAACAGGTAAACAGGTGCAGGGGTATAGTCCGGGGAAATGTCCACAAATTTTTACCATATAAGTAATATTCTCCATACACTCCAATATACACCTTGCCCATTCTAGAATAGAGAGTCAGAGATATTTTTACTCGTCATTTTGAAATGACGAGTAAAATTTATCCCACCTAATGTAAGATATACATTTCGTTTGAAATATATAAAAAATATTTTTCTATAAAAAAAAATTTGCTGGCACAATTGCTTGATTTTAAGATGCTTCACAAAGGCTGTTTATTTTGCCTCCTAATATAGCACAATCTTTGTCAAGAATATGTCATAGCAATTTGAAATCATTTCATATTGACCCGAGGTATTTGGCTTTTCGAAAAGCTTCTTTCATAACAAAATATAGATAATCTGAAT
Organism: Tillandsia fasciculata; assembly: GCA_029168755.2. Lineage (NCBI taxonomy): Eukaryota > Viridiplantae > Streptophyta > Magnoliopsida > Poales > Bromeliaceae > Tillandsia > Tillandsia fasciculata. Next base: position 28,985,892 of record CM054932.1, on the reverse strand, counting down.
ATTTTTGCTCATGTTCTATACAGAACAAAAGGTTCAAATATAAATATTTTTGTTAGGAGGGACATATTCACACTTTTCGCTGGAAGGAGAACCCAGAAGCTGAACTGCAAAACGCAGTCCCAATAAAGTCCAATGGACTAGATCCATGTTAAATTTTGCTCTCATTAAGTATATATATATATGTATATAATATATAGTATTCGGTGTATGGTATGGACTATGACTTGTGTGTGTATATATATAAACTTGGTTGCTTCAATGGAACAAGCAAGCAAAGGGCCGATGTGTCTCCAACTGCAAGTGACCATTGAAACAGTGACCCTTCTTTTCTGAGTATGGAGGACCCATTGACACGACCAATCACACATATTAATTGTGCCCCACCTTGGGAGTTGGGTGGGTTGATGAGCAGAATTATTACTGCATGCACCAAGTTCTATACACCAGTTTTTTTTTTAAAAAATCTAATTTCAAATTATTTATTATATTAATATTATTCTTAAGTTATTATTTTTATTAGATCCATCTTTTAGATAAAAATTGAGATATGAAAGCTACTTCCTCAGCTTAGTATAGGTTATGAATCATAAATATCTAAATTTAGAGTTGAGAGTTTTGGAAACCTGAAGAAGTATAAAACCACATAGGGGGATGTGGCTCATTGCCTTCTCCTTGTTTACAAACATTTAAGAAGGGGAATGGTAGATAGATGGAAGTTAAATGAGAAATAGAAGGAAACAATGTTGGAATGGTAGATAGATGGAAGTTAAATGAGAAAGAGAAGGAAACAATGTTGTGGGCTTGGGGTTCTGACATTTTCCACATGCTTTGGAAATGCACATTCAACATTTCTATTCCAGAGCTGCTTCTCTCCAAGGTTTCAAACTTGTAAGCTAGTTCACATTACATATATATATATATATATATATATATAGAGAGAGAGAGAGAGAGAGAGAGAGAGAGAGAGTGATCACCAAGTAATTGTATGTTTGTAAGTTTTTTACCGTTAAATCTATCCATTTGACTAATTTTATTTTTTAAATTATTTTATTCAACCAACCACCCACTTAATTCAAGAAATTTACTATCATTCTAACTATACATTTTTTTATCCAATAACTAAAATCTACAAGCATCAAAGACTTTACTTTTAAAAATATAGAAGCTCAATTTTATATATATATATATATATATATATATATAAAATAGAACTTATATATTTTCATAAGTAGAGCTTATATAGGTCTTGTCGTTCTCTTCAAATTCAATGGTTCACCGAGTTTTGAGTAGCACTTTTAAAATATTCTCACACAAGTGGATCCCAATCTGGCGGAACACAGTAGAAAGAAAATTAAATTATGCGGAGATCATCGACTTGATCGGTTAGGGCTCGAGCGAGCCGGATAGAGATAAGTGCAGGTCCAACTTTCATTGGCTTTATTTAAGTTCAACTAGACCTATAGTGAGAGTAATTTACATAGGCTTGGTCCAAAATTTCCATAGGTTCGGTAGAACACTTTTTTGAAACGTGAGGAGGAGGCTGTGTTGGGTATTTGAAAAGCATACACCCTAAATTATGCAGCTGTGTGTGCACGGTCCAACATTGGCACCCATTGTCATCTGTGTGGGGACATTGTTCCTCCTTTATACTTTTCCAACTCTCCCATCATTGAAATATTAACTTGATCAACACTGATTGTGACTCAACACCATTTCTTAGGATTTTAAATGGTTATTTATGATCCATCTGATCATACACAGGGAAATATATATAGAGAGAGAAATTAAATTTCAAAAAACCAATAAACCAATTGTAATTAATTAATGGTGAAAATTTAACTACTTATCACTATTTGAAAATAAAAAAGAATGGTCAACCAGGGCACTTCAGAGGAATCAGGTTTTAGCAGCTATGAAACCTTATTTTTAACATATTGTTAGTACAAGACAAATTCTATTAAATGTTCCCCTTAATATGGTGACAATAATTTATTATCGCAGCCAAAACGTAAACTTCTCATGCAGGACAACAAGTGTCCTTACTCTAATACGTACCATCAAATGTATGCATAGTAGTTTTGATTGAGAGAAATACGTAACAGATTCAGAAATTTCGTATTAGATTTTCTAATTTTGAGGCTAGAAATCTCATTTATACAAGATTTTTAATTTGTTTGTAGTATTTTTCATTCAACATGCATTCCATACAAAATCACTGCTGCTAAATACAGAAACAAAAGCAGCTGCAAACATACCTTAATAAGAGGAGAGAGCTCTGAGGCCCTCTATCTCTCTCTCTCTCACTGCAACGGCTGGGACCAAACTCAGCCAAAAACCTCTCTCCTTCTCCGCTATATCTGCGCCACCCTACCCTCCCTGGTGGCCCGTAAATCGTAATCTTCGTCCCCATCCAAATACCATTTCATTTTCCTTCTTTTTTTTTTTTCTTTTCTTTTTTTTTTATTTTTTCTGGTTTTTTTTCTCCACACGTAATCGAGCTCCCCTTTCCTTTACTTCCACCAAGAGGTAGTGAGTAGTAGTAATATTGATACTAGTATTAGAACAAGAATATATAACAACAACAAAGGGAGAGAGAGAGAGAGAGAGAGAGAGAGAGAGAGAGCCCACAAGTGCAAAAAAAGGGGAAAAAAAAAAATCCCAATGGAGGCCTCAGGTTGCTCTGTTTCCATCTCCACCCTCATCTGTGAAGAACACGGCGCCGATTTGGAAGCCGATGACGACTCCAACGAAGAGCGCGAGCTCTTCGTTCTAATAAAAGAGCAACCTTTATCCCAAAACGATGAGGAGTACGTAGAGGAGTTGATCTCCAAAGAGACCAACTTTAACATCGCAAGCCGCCACTATTGTTCTCCCTCTTCTTGCGATGAAGCCCCTTCGATGCAATCGCAGGATTGGTTCGTAGCATCGCGCATCGATTCCATCCGATGGATTCTAAGAGTGAGTCCCCTCAAAAATCCAATCTTTTTTAGCTTAAAAATCCGATCTTTAGTGCCCAATACTTGTTCTTATGAGTTTGTGCCTTTTTGGGTTTCATTTAGACGAGGGCCTGCTTTGGATTCAGCTACAAAACTGCTTATTTAGCAATCAGTTTCTTCGATCGCTTCTGTCTCCGGCGAACCATCGAAGTAAGCTGAATGATGAAGCTCTTCTCTGAAGTTGTTTGGTTCCATCTCTTTTATCGGATCCTTTGCTCTTTGATTGATAACTTTACATTGGTGTTGATGATTAGAAGGAGAAATCATGGGCTATTCGATTGTTATCGATTGCGTGCTTATCGTTGGCGGCGAAGATCGAAGAGGAAAGGGCCCCCTTGCTTTCGGAATATCGCATAGAAGGTCATGTGTTTAGGAGCAATGCAATATTAAGAATGGAGCTTCTTGTGCTGAGCACATTGGAATGGCGCGTGGTCGCAGTTACTCCGTTCGACTATCTGAGCTACTTCATGAATAAGTTTCAATGCAGAGACGGATCAAAGCATTTGATCCACCAAGCCATTGGATTCATTTTCGCAATCATTGAAGGTTGGTCACAAGCAATGATCATACAATGGAAAAAAAAAAAGAAAAAAAAAGCTTCTTTTCTGATTCTGAAAAGAGATATTTTTATTGAATTAGTGGGTTGTTCTAGTGTGGTATTTATATATGTTTTTTTTTGTCATATTTGTTGTCCTGTGATTGCAGTGATTAGTATACTAGATTACAGGCCCTCCACTATAGCTGCAGCTGCAATATTAGCTGCATCCAATGAAGGATTGACAAAGGAATTAGTGGAATCTAAGATGGCCACTCTCTCTCTCTGTGGGTCCTTAGATAAGGTAACTCAACTAATTTGTGACTATTTCATTTTCTATGCTTTTAATGAGGAGTACAGAATCAAATAGTGAGGGAAAGGCTAATAAGCAGTAAAAGATGATGTTTTTTTTTTTTCACTGTGAAGTGTGAAGTAAATAATTGTTCATTTCAGGAGCATGTGTATGTTTGCTATAATGCAATGAATCAGGAGTCAAAGAAGAAGCAACAGGCATCAAGTAGATTGGATTCTTTAGACTTGTCAGAAAATTGGACAAGTGTTACTGATGTAATTGATCTGACAGATACTGCTTCTTTCACCTCCACAAGCAATAAGAGGAGAAGGCTACAATTACCTAATATTAATTGAGGTCCATGGGTTTGATTTGGTTCTCCTATTTTACTAAAAACCACTGTTAAATACCCCATCCCCTCTTCTATCTGTTTTTTTCCCTATATTTTTCTGACCAAATTACTGGTTTGGGGCTTTCTTATATCTTCTTCTTTTAATTGAGTGCACTGTGCAAATTGTGTTTGGCTTTGAACTGTTGAGAAGACACTGGAAAGGAGGAAAGGTTAAAGGGTGAAACTTTACTCACAGTAAAAAAGTTGACTGCAACACAAGAAAGCTCATAGGAGGGGGACCCTCAAGAGGCCAATGAAGACTCTTCTGTGTATAGTGTTGAAAACTTGCCTCTTTTGGGTTCAAAATTCATTCATGGATAGTTACCTAATATCCATTTTTGTCTATTGTGGTGTGGGTTTCATGGGGTCATTGGAGAATGGAGATTGCTAGCCTTTGATGCTGAGCTTTTATTGCAGTCCTATGTCTTATCCATTTTCAGAGGTGCTATTTGTCTGAGCACTTGAGAAAAAGGCTGTAAAGCAGTGAGATTGTGGGTGATTCAGTACATTTGTGTTTTGCTTGCATTGGCCTGGTTTTAAAGAGGTGAGTGGTTGTAATTGGATTGGTTTTGATTTTTTTTTTTTTTTTTTTTCTCTTTTTTTCAGAAATGAAAGCTGATTGTGTTTTGTGCCTACTTTTTATCTGTCATCAATTCATTGTGAGCCTCTACTTTTAGTTTGTGCTCATATTGAGCTCACTGTTTGTTCCTATTTCATGTTCATTAAGGAAAAACTTTACATGCTAAACCTTTTCCATTAAGGTAAACTAAATCTAGAATGAAGTTCATAATATTCCAAATAACAAGTCATAAAAATTCCAAGGGAGTGCATTATGAACACTGTGTAGCTTAGTTCATCAAAATATAACTTCATAAAAATAGCACCAAGCATTTAATACTATCAAATTTTTCACTGTTAGATTTATCTCTTTGATCATTTTTATTTTTAAATTATACTATTTTTTCATTCTAGGATCCACTATCATCCTAATTGCATATTCTTTTATGCAAAGGTAAAAAATTTAATAACACAATAATTTGGCGTGATTAATAGTATAGTAGTTTTAGTTCAAAAAAAAGCATAGTAGCAGAAGCATTATTTTCTTTTAGTGAGGTGTACTTGTGCACAAAGTTTGATAGATTAGTAAATGAGTCTTTTTTGGACTTGCTATAATTAAATGAATCTTAACCAATGAGTTCTTGTATTATGTCCATATGATACACTACTATAATAAGCTTAAGAAGAGCCCACTAGCTCACACCCAAAAAAAAAATAATAAAAAAAAAAAAATAGAAGGCTCACTAGATCACTAGAAAAGAAGGATAAGACATCCTTAAATAGCTTGCAATTTAGCAGGTTTTACCAGTGCAGATACTCTTTGAATACTCAGCTCAGTTGTGTCTTCAACTAGGGCTTACAAGGGGTACAAATTCTAGTAGGTCATTGGCAGAGGAAATGCCAAAGGATTCTCTGCCCCATGAGAGCCTGTGAGGATCTGTTGTTATGTGAAAGAAGAATCTGTATGCCTGTATGCAAGCCCTGCAGAAGCCAACAAATGTTGGTATTGAATACTGTCATCACCATTCATCTATGATCAGATGGCTGTGATTGATTAAACCAACAAATTTTTAGAAGAAACATTTTGAAACCTTCCTTACCCCCCCTTCTCTGTGCAGTCAAAAACAAACTCAAAAGACAAAGGTTTGGTAAATTTGTTGGTTCAAAGGGATACACCACCTAGAAGTGAGTGTTTCTCTCTCTAGCTTGTAGTAAAGCACCAAGAGAGAAGCATTTTTAATGAGAGAGGAGAAAATGTATGGAGGCACCCTCAACTATAGGGAATTTAGAAATAGAACCCATCAACTTTTTTTTTTTTTTTTTTTTTTACTTAAATTATTTAATAAGTTTATTAGTTATTAGCCATTAATTAGTCCAGTTTTATTTGCTAAAAAGTGATCACAGTTATTAAACTTGATAGTTGAAGGGTTCTACATGATATTATGCTATCTATTTTTAAAGAGGAAAATGGTGTAGCAGTTGGAATTTATACAGAAGCACTGCTGTGGGTGTAAACAAAAGTTAGGGGGTTGCTTCAGTTGGTGGCCTCTGCCAATGTGTGCAGGCCAAAGGATCACTTCCCATAGGAGACAGTACTATAAAGATTTTGGCTCTGTCAAAGCCCTAGGAGAAAAAAAAAAAAAAAAAAAAAAAAAAAAAAAATTAGGAAGGGATAAGATATCTAAGATTTGACCTGGTCAAACAAACATTGTTTTGGAGAAGCTTTTGGTGAATGATGATCTGTCTTTTAGTAGTTCATGAAAGCAGTGTGGGGTGGTGCACTGATAAAATAAGCAGTGGAGTATGGTGTGAATCCAATGTGCAGTGGTTTGATTGTAAATAGTAGTTCTTTGAGGGGTAATATTGGAAGAACAGTTTTTAAAATCCAAAGGGTAAATTGCACATTTATTCCTCAGGCTCTTGAGATTTTAGTTTTCAAATTTTAATTTGTTATAATTTTTTTGCTTAGAATTTTAGAATTATTACAATCAAATTCTATAACTTAATTTAGTTAACTAAATATTGAAATATCATTAATATAAATGGTGTCGTAGTGTTATGGTTGATAATGCACCAATAATTAATTAAGATGTCATATTATTTCATATCAATGATGCATTAAAATTTAGTCAATTAAATTGTATTGTTGGACTTGATTCCAATAATTTTAAAAACTTGAACCAAAAATTATAATAAATTAAAATTTGAGGCTTAAAATGTCCCCTGCTAATCCACAAAAAAGAAATGTTTTGCTATATGATTACAATGAAACTTTTGTGTCATTTTTTTCTTTTTAGAAGAATTTGTATTTATTATATGTTTTGGTAGGTTATTTATACCAAAAGGGTAAATTATGCATAAAGTTTGTGAACTGTAGGTCAAAATATTGTCAGATAAATTTTGCTAACAGGCTCCATTCATGAGAGTTGAGTTGATGAAGTACTGTTTCATCATCATAATCACTACAAACTAGTTCATTTTAACCAGCTACATAAAAATAATTTATCAAGATTCCAGGTGAGGGTGTTCCAGGATAGAAATGCAGTGGGGAAAAATTTTCATTTGATCGAATTTCTGATAACTAAGTGAAACAAATCAAAATATACAAATTCATAGTTAAAGTGTGTTGTAGCTAACCAATACTGCTCCTCTTGCTATAATTTGTTTTGTTTTATTGGACTTGAACAGCTAGTCAACCTCGAGATTGAGGCAGTTGCAGTCCTTTCACAAAACCAAATTAGCAGAGAACTAATTAGAACTCTTTTTGACTGCTAAATGAGTAAGAAGAGTATTCCAAACTAATTAAAGCCACATGTACTGCTTTTGTCTAAGATTTGGAAGGCACAAACTAGTTTTATTTTGTTTAAGCTTGTTTCTCTCCTAGAGAGGAGAGTCAGTATAATCCTCTGTTAATTATTACATAGGCGTGCTCATTTTAATTGTTAATTGCTTCTAAACTTGATTGAGTTGCTTTGGGAACTTAGACCAAAAGAAAGGAACACTTAACCTTGAGGTTTCAATATGATGTCTTTTTAAAGCTTTTCATATGATTTAAGATAAAATTTATGTGTCATAACTTCCTCAACTCCAATTAGTTGCGTAATGAAGGTTTAAATATGAAAGTAACAGATAACAGAGTCCAGTTAACACATAAACCACATTATCAGTCAGAGTGAACATTAAATTATAACACAATATTTAACCTGAGATAAAAACTAGTTATTTGTCAAAGCTAAGATAGGATAGAAGATCATACAGCAAAAGACTGATGGAAGAGTTTATGTATCATCTTCTTTGTTTTGTCTCTGTTTTGCAAATGTGAAGTTAGAGATCAAATTTGAAAATACAAGTACAAATCAATCTCCAATCCACCTAAATAAATATGTTGGCCTACTAGTCCCCCTTAATATATCATGAGTCCTTGAATGCTTGATTCTAACTTGTGAATATCATTCATATTGTCCTCTAATATATGTAGTTCAAAAAGAAATCAATCGAATTTGACCATCTGTTAACTCACCAATTACAAATAAATTGGTTATTTACTCATGCTTCCTTTTAGGTGATCACCATAAAAATGATCCATGTGAAGAGAGAATGCAGTCAATTTTTCTTAAAATTACTATCGAGGCTGCAACAATGAAGCTACCTAACATTATAGGAACTGGATTATGTATTTGCTCGTACCCAGTATGTAGCATCAGAAGGTATCATCAACACAAGGAAAATTTTTCTATGAACAACATATGGCTCATCTACAGCTTATAGAACAACAAAAAAACATAAAAACATAATGTGATAGCATCAGAAGGTATCATCAGAAGGTATCATAAAAACATAATGTGATATGTAGCATCAGAAGGTATCATCAACACAAGGAAAATGTTTCTATGAACAGCATATGGCTCATCTACAGCCTATAGAACAACAAAAAAACATAATGTGATAGCACCAATGTTAAGGCCCTGAATCACTGTTAATCAATTTTAAGACCCATAAAAAAGAAAGGTCAGTTGCTCGTATGCTCAAGTAAAGTTTCTGAAGTAAATGAACTCCTACAGAAAAAGTGAGTAGCAAAATATTGCAATTTCAACTGCTGCTAATAGAAGGCTGCAAAACTTACTGCTAATTGTTCATATTACCTGGTTTCCTTTTACTTGTCTTTCCGAAGCATTGTTTTCGTGAAATTAATCGTCCCAAAAAGCCTCAGGAAATGAATATAGTAATTTACGACCTTCACACTTGATTCTTCTTAATTGATTTCATGAAGCTCTGACAGGAATTAACTTAATAGCTGCAGCAATAGGCATCCCAAGAAAGCCTATGAATATGCTCACAAACCACTCCAATCCGGAGAGAGGAATTGTGTTTGCAAAATCACCGAGAAATTGAACTATGATGACTTGGAAAATAACGGTGCTAGTAAGAACACCGACAAAAACATAGTTCTGCAGGATGCCCTTGAATACATCTATCTTCTCCATCTCTCTTGAGCTTATCTCATTAAACACCTGCATAGCACAAAAATCACAATAGCCTTTCTTTAGGTGGTTTACTGCAAAAACCGGATAGGCTGAAGAATATAACAACGCAATACTGAAAGAAATCTTAACAGCACAAAACTCACCTGACAAAAGACAAATGAGTTGAATATAATGGTGTTTAGTGTAAGATCAGCAGCAGAGCCCTCGAGCCTAAATAACTCCTTCCCTTGAGTTTGGAGATACCAGATTACGATGAACTGATAGAACGATTGGCCCAATATATTTCTCCACATAGTGTTGCTTATAAATTTCCCCGTCCTTCCAACTGGTGCCCTCTTCATTAATTCATCATTAGGTGGTTCAGTGGCTAATGCGAGCGCCCCAAGAGTATCCATGATCATGTTGACCCATAGTAGCTGAACAGCAGTTAGCGGCGCATTTCCTGGATCACAAATTACAAAAAATGAGGGTAAAAATTTACACAACAACTTATAACAACTAATCATGATGATATTAGTAAGTGGCACCTGTAAAGCACGCCGAGGAGAAATTAACAATAAGTGCGACGACGTTAACAGTAAGCTGAAACTGTACAAATTTTTGAATGTTGATGTACACGGAACGTCCCCATTTTGCAACAGTCACGATAGTGGAGAAATTGTCATCTAAAATTATGACATCAGCACTCTCTTTCGCCACCTGTACAAAACAAGTAGAATCACAAAGTCGAAGAATAGAAGAATAATAATTTCCATACAGTATTGGACACGAAAAACCGTGTTTGTTTTCTTGCTTCCGACATAGCTGAAGAGCTTTCTTTTCTTTTGCACTTGAAGCATGCTATTTTAATTGAATGAGTTTCCAGTCACAAAAAAAAAAAGAATCATAAAACTAACCTCAGTCCCCGCAATACCCATTGCAAGTCCAATGTCAGCCTCATGAAGTGCAGGAGCATCATTCGTTCCATCACCAGTCACAGCAACAACTTCATCGAACAACGTGCGCAAATGCTTTACTAGAGTATGCTTATCCAACGGTGAAGATCTAGCCATTACCTTGTAAACGGAAAATCATATAAGTCAATGCAGAGACATGCGATAAGCTTAACAAAATACACTAGAATATGCAGAACAAAAGAAAGTGTTACCTGAATTTTTGGTATTAATTCATTCAGTTCTTCCAAACTTTTCTCCCTAAACTCATGGCCTTCAATAGCTAGACCCCCATCAGTAAGAATCCCACATTCACGAGCAATTGCTTTAGCTGTATTAATATTATCTCCCGTGACCATTCTCACAGTTATTCCAGCAGAAAGACAAGTTGCTACAGACTCCTTCACACCTGGACGGACGGGATCTTTGATACCCACAATTCCAATGCAAGTGTAACCTTCAACTGGAATCGGCTCATTTAAAAAGCCATTTTCGACTTCCCTATAAGCAAGGCAGAGGGTTCGAAGTGCTTCGCTAGCAAAACTTTCAATAGTATTGTTCAGATGTTTGACTGCAGCTTCATCAAGGGGAACAACACTACCTTTGGAATCTATATACTTGTTGCAAGAAGCCAATACTATTTCTGAAGCACCTTTAGAACAAGCGCGGTAAGCCCCTCCTGAAAGCTGGACTATTACACCCATCCTCTTTTTCACTGAATTAAAAGGTTCCAGTTTGATAATTTTAGCTTCCTTGCGCTGTTCGTTAAAATCTCCACCCAGTGACAAGCCAAATTCCAATAAAGCAGCTTCTGTTGGTGTTCCTAAGATTTCAAGCTTCCCATCCTGGTTGATCACAACTTCACCGCCTGTGTTAGTGAATATAGACTGCAGTAAAGTTTTAACTGCAATTTCTGGAATTTGAGAGCACAAACTAAGAGCTTTCTCCGGAGTGCTTACTTCCGCGATATTCCGACAAATACAAACTTTGACAACAGTCATATGATTGGTCGTCAGGGTTCCGGTCTTGTCACTGCAAATAGATGTAGCTGAGCCCATAGTCTCACAAGCCGCCAGGTGGCGGACAAGTGCTTTATCATTCATCATCTTCTTCATGGCGAACGCAAGGCTTAAGGTCACTGCTAACGGCAATCCTTCAGGAACAGCAACCACGACAATAGTAACAGCAATAGCAAAGTACTCCAACATCTCCAATGCATCATCCCCAGACCAATTCAAAAGCTCATTTTGATGATACTTTTTGCTTAGAACGCCTTGTGATAGCACAGCGAATGTCACAACCGCGAAGAAAAGACCAATATTCCCAATGATTGCAGCAACGCCGTTCAGTTTGACCTGCAATGGGGTTTCATCATCTCCTCCTTCACTAAGGGTAGCCATCAACTTACCCCATTGGGTTCGCATCCCAACTGTGGTGACCAGCATTTTGCAACACCCATCTTGGACCTTTGTCCCAGATAAAAGAAAAGGGTTTTCTGCATTAACATTGACCGGCTCGCTCTCTCCTGTTAGGCTCGATTCATTGATCAATAAAGAAAACCCATTAATGAAAAGCCCATCTGCAGGAACCTGATCTCCTATTGCTAAATGGACTACATCACCAGGAAGAAGATCATATATTGATATCTTCTGTCTGAACGCATCCCGAGTGACTTGTATTGAGATCTTCTTTTTCTCACTATCCAAGTCTTTGAATTGTAGGGATTGTCGATAGTCACTTGTTGCAGTAACAAATACAACCAAAAGAATACTCGTGACGATTCCAAGGCCATCGTGTGCTCCTTTGGGCCATCCTTCCATGACAATGCCGACGGTTAAAGAGACAAAGGCGCATGAGGCGAGAATCATAAGCGTCGTGTCCTGAAATGCTTCCCAAACAAATGCCCAAAACCTTTTTGGTTTGCTCTCAGTGAACCTATTCATTCCGTATATCTGTTGCCTCAACTTCAAGTTGTCCCCGGACGTAGTTAGCCCGTGAGTGACCGAGGTTAAGAGCTTGTCGACGATTCCTTCTACTCCGCCGTGCATCTTCAACTTCTTGAAATCATGGCCCTCAACGATGGAACCCAATTCTTCCGCACAAATCTCGAACCCTGCTGCACCGACTTCTTCAGGCACGACATATTCGCTATGCAATTTGATGCCTGAAATTTATTCAAACAAGAAAGATTTGGTGGTAAACTTGCATAAGACCGGTGCACACAGAAGCGAGATAAGTCGTGCCAAACAATTTCATTTACCTTGTATGAACTGAAGCGCAGCTTTAGATACCAATACAGCAACCCGCAACTTCTCCTGTCAATTCAGGAGTGCAGCAAATGTTCGTAAAAAGATTTGATATCATGAGCTGATACTATATCAGTAAATTCCGGTTCCAGATTGCAATTGCTTCACCACTCTCTTAACACCCACAATCTTCAAGGCAGGTTGATCTACAAAACCAAGGGCGGCCTGTTTGGCCCAGGGTTTACTCCTTCTTTTGGCATAGCAATCTCTAATGGCCCGATCCGACTCACTAACAATAATAATTTGTTGGACATAAACTATCGATCCAAAATGCTTAAGAGACCGGTCAGATCTCATATATTCCCAATCAATTTTTTTTTTTTTTTTTTTCATCGGATATGAGACTATTGAGGCATTAAATAGACAGTTTGGCAAAGAGAGAATTGAGGCTAAAGCTGCAGCAAGCAGCAGAGAGGAGATTTTGAGCCTCTCGAAGCAGAAGCCTAAGTTTAAGTCGATGCTTCTGCTGCCAAAAAAAAAAAAAAAAAACAGCCGTTCGGAGCAATTAATACGCTAGTTATTCTAAATAACACTTGTACGTATCCGGATAGCAGATCCCACCCACACCATACCACACCAAAATTGTGCGGAATCAGAAGAGGAAAAAAAAAAAAAAAAAAGAGGGCGGAGCAAGAGAGTGGTATACCTGGTTGGTGCGTTTCATGGCCTCGGCTTGGGAGCGCTTGGAGAGGTTGGCAGTGAAGCGGAACCTCCTCTTGGGGTTCTTGACGACGCCGCACAGCTTCCGCCATCGCCGCAGCGCCTCCTCCGACGAGTTCTTCGCCTTCACGTCGCCGAAGTTCTCGTTCAAGTAGCTCTCCATCTCCTCCCTCCTCCTCCTCTCCCACCAATCCGATCCGCAAAAACACCCACGCGAGACCGATCTCTCAAATTTATCTCAGCTCATCTCAAATCAAACAAAGAAGAAAAAGAAGCAGCTTCCCTCCGAAGAGCTCAGCTACTATAAAATTTCCCCGGAGTTCACGGCCGTCAGATGTAATCATAAATAATTATATATATAGAAATAGATTAAGATTAAACTTTTTTAATATATATATATATATATATTAAATATAAATATAAATATAAAAAATAATAGTAATAAAAAGGGAAGAGAGTGGAGGAGAGCGACGGGATTTATGGATCGGGGGGTTGTAATAATAAAAGGAAGCGGGTTGCGTTGCGTGAGCAGGTAGAGTATCGATCCGTAGCGGAAAGGTCGATGAAGAGTCAACGTTAAGAGTAATCGGGGATTGGAGGCGCGAAAAACGGAAAAGACAAACGGAAGGAGAGGACGATCGAAGTCAACGTTAGAGTGCAGCTTCGCCATCTTCGAGCCGTCTTACCAGTCATTTGATTGGATGGAGGAAGGAAGATGCTAATTCTTTATTTTAGGAACGTGCCCGTCTTTTTCTGACTCGGTATTTTGCTCAGTTTGTCTTGATGATTAGTCGCCAGCATCTCAGATCGATCCACAGGGCGATCAAGGAGTGGCATTATGGGCAGACGTGCGACCGTACAAGAGCGCAAAATCGACATTTCGATGTTTTTGGGATAGAAACTTTGGCGCATGCTCACTAACAGCAGCGAAAATGACATGATCCAGATGGACATCATCATAAATAATAGATCAAATGTACCATAAAAAAAAAATTATACAGAAATGACAAAACAGATCAGACGTACACATCCTGGTCGGCTTCCGGGAAATTCCCGTGGCTTGGGTCAGCTAGACGATTCAAACTTAGCAGGCGACAGTGAGGGAGTTAAAAAAAAAAAAAAAAAGACTACGCAAATTTGCCAATTTAAGTATACCCGTCGCCCTGCTTTCTCTTATGCATATGCAAATTTTCCACTCATGGGCCGAAGCCGCAAATAAAACAACCCCTCAGCATTCAGCCATACTCAACTCTCTCTCTCACACACACACACACACATACACACACACACACACAAGAGAGAGAGAGAGAGAGAGAGAGAGAGAGAGAAGTTTAACTCCCCACATTATTGATACCTGAGACAGTGAGGTCTGTTCCACAAGGGTAAATTGCTCCGGTAGTCTCTGAACTTTCAATTAAATTTTCACTTTCATCCTCAAGCTCCTATGTTGGCCATTTCAAACCCAAGTCTTACGAGTATCCATCTCACCCGATCCTTGCCTTAACAACATCTCGCAATTGTGCACCACAAATTCATTGGTCCTCAATCAATCTCATCTCCTCCATTCCAGTTGTCGACATAATGTACAACACACATTAAATACACGACAGAATCAATAACTAATGGACATGCGGTGCATAAAAACACGGAAGTACCAGAGCAGATGCACGTGCAAGCAATTAATTTTGCTGTAAGCCCGTTTACCCGTTTACTTGGGATATAAATCTAAGATGTATAAATTTTTTTATATCTGAAATAATTTACTATTTTAAAATAATTAAATATGAAAATTAAATTACATTTGATGTAAAAATTATTATTCTCTAGAATAGAAAAAAAATTATTTGTTTAAAATTATGAGATAGTAAAAAATAGTAAAAAGAGAAGAAAAATTTATCAAAATACCAATTTTACCCTTACCTTTTATATATTAATTAAAATGACAATTTAATTGTTAATAAATTATATCTTACCTATATAAAATAATTTTTTATATTTTATAATATATTTTAATAAATAATAATTAACAAACATAATTAATAAACATAATTAGTAAACAAAATATAAAATTATTTTTTATATTTTATAGTATATTTTATTAAATAAAATTAGTAAACATAATTAGTAAATAGTATATTTTAATAAATATAGTCTCAGGTAGAAAGATAAGCTAAGCTATAAAAAATAAATAAATAAATAAATAAAATTCCATTCATTGCCTAGATATAAACCTTATTCCAAAAAAAAAGGTGAAATAAAAATTAACGAATTATTCTGAAATAACCGTTAAGTTAAAAATATTTTAAATCTTTATCCCAATAATTTTTTTTTTTGACAAGAATTGGAGGATAAAGGGGTTATTCCCATAACCCCTTTATCCCCCAAGCCAAACCGGGCGTAAAAGAACAAGGACCAAATTAAAATACTATCAAAAGTCTGCAGTATTGAATGCTCAACTTGAAAGCTGGAAGACTCATAAGCAATTTACACTTCTCCACGAAAAAAAGCACTACTTGTATACTCCATTTGGTTGGGATGTATAATATACATCCATCGTACGCCGCATCTATTTTAGAATGAAATAAATTTTACTCGTCACTTCAAAGTGACAAGTGAAAAAATCTCCATACTTAGATGAATGGAATATATATCTTACATCTTAAATTGGATATACTATTAGCATTGCTCCTCTACAAAATAACAAAAAATACTGCAGTTAACATACTACAGCAACTGATGGAGAGCCGAGAAATTATTGCATGTTTAATATACACACAAGAAAAAAAAGAAAGAGTGAAAGCAAAAAAGAAACGGTAAAAGAAATTCTGTCTCTGCTACAAAGTCTCAGGACAAAGATTCCTGAGTAACATGGGAAAGTGCAATAATCTCTCCACACTATTGGACCAAACACAATATACGACATAAATAAGAAAATAACACAATGGCACATTAACATATGTACATCCCTAAAAAGAATGGTAAAGTTACAGGCTCTTACCCTTTATGAAGAAAGCATCAATAGGTATGTGTTTACCCTTACCAGAAGAAGCCTTCTGCTTCTTCCTAGCACTTGGTGAAGCATCGCACAGCTTCTGCGGTGACCTGATAAGAAGCCCAGGCAGTAATGCATTTATAAACTGCAAGTCATACTGTTAAGTGTAGACAAAAGCTACTTATATTGTCTCCTGAACCAGTAATTTGAACAAAAGGAGGAAAATATGATGCTTTCTAATTGTATTTTACATAATGTGCAAAGAAATATCTACACATACGCTGGCTATAAGCTAGATTAGTCTGAAGGTCTATGTGTTTCTAATTGATTTACTCGAGTGACGCGAAAGCTTGTATATATCTCTTATATAGGAGATTCTACACATATATCGTGCAAGATCTTCCAGATACTGCAAGATACAGAATATATGTGTGAAAAGATAATTTTGCAGAGAAGAGGATATTTAATTTTCTCCATAAGATAAAATTGGGATAAACATGATAAGATCCCCAATTTTCCAGATTCCTGAGATATTACACATCATTAAAGTTGAAGCAGTAAGGAAGAGTAGTACTACCTTCCCTTCACAAGGTTTCTTTTATTTTGCATAGCTTCTTCCTCCTGAAGCATCTCTGCTAGGTGGTAGTCAGTATGTTCTTGCCTCTCCTCCTCGAAACTTGAAGGTAGTTCGATTCCACAACGAGAACAAATGTAGCCATCTATCCATGAAGGCTTGCCATTTTGATGGGACAAACCAATTGTCTCATTATTTTCAAAGTCGTTTAGTTCATCAGTTTTCTCATCGCTCTCAGACTATATAGAAGGAAAATGTTAGCCTTTAATAAGTGATCAATAATACCACTAGTTTTCAAAAATTTTGCAATGAAGTCCAACTTATATAGTGAATGATGATATTCCTTAGTCTAACTAATATATAAAATTGCAACATAAGAACTTGCATACATACAAATAGTAATAGCACAGCAATAATCAAATTTCCATTTAGTTGTGTTTGCTAACTTAGGTTTAAGAGAAACTCCCTAAACCCACGGTTTGGTTACTTATCCATGCAACAAGTATCCGTAAAGGATTCCCAAGAGGCAACGAAACTATTGAACCCAAAAAAGAATAGGAGGGAAAAGGTTTGGGGTTCAGGTATGCACCTTTAAGAGGCAAACATCATCTTTCTCTTTTAAACCATCCTCACTACTCGATGACGTGCAATTGTTTAAGATGGCTAGCTCACGACACTCCATTAAGTTATCCTTTTCATCCAGAAGAACTAATTTGCTGTCATTTAAGGAACTTTCATGATGTGCCAAAAGATCACCTTCAACATCATCAACCATATGCTTATCAATCATCCTGGTACCTGGTCTGTTATTATCAGCAGAAGTAATATCTCCTGAGAGGAAATATTTAGTGAGTGTCTTCTGGGTGGGGTCAAGCGAACTATGTTTGTCATCACGGAATTGTGACACCCGCAATCCTGTTAAATGAAGTTGAATGTTATGAGTCATAAGGACATAAATTTCAAAATGGAGCATAATCAAGTAAAAGACTCTGCAGTGTACATCTTAAAACTCCACCAATTGAGATAATCTCCTCTCGTAAATTTTGACCGGTCAGGCAAAAGCGAACTTTTACAGTGAGAAACGGATAACAAAATGCAACAAAAGAAAAAACAAACAGATGCCTTAAAGATATAATATTATAAATAGTTAACAGTTTAAATTAAAATCAAGAACAGAAGGAAGAATGATTGCACAAGGTCATCTCCTCAGATATGAACACACTTTATTTTTACAAAGTAACCACAGAATTTGATAGTAAGATATGTAATATTGAATGCTAAAGAGAAAGCAAGAATAAACAAAAAAATTCGAACGATGAACAAAATAGTTGTGGTCTATTTCCTTCTGAAGAGCAGTGTACATAAAAGAGCATGATAAGCAATTTCAACACACACGCACACACACACACACACACAATGAAATATCTAGATGAGAAAAACATTGAGAAGTAATAATCTAAACTTTTAAGTGCAGTCTTTGCTTCAAACTCTTAGATCAATAAGGCCCCAAGAGCTTAAATGATGGTGACAGTTACAGAAGTTAGAAACAATATCCAAATAATCGCAACAATTACAGAAGTTAGAAACAATAACCATAAAAATTTCCGACGACCACTACCTTACAAGTGATTTCTTTATAAAAAGAACATATGATGTTGGTATGATGATAAGTTACTTTTTTTTTCTTTTGACATTGAAACAAGAAGTTGATAGCTAATTAGGCAACAAGATATCATTTCTAAATTTTGATTAGATAGACAATTAAGCAACTAAAATAACTAGATAGCATTTAAAGACTTTTTTCTTTTGTGAGTAAAACCGAACAAAATGTTATTTCTAGATTATGAGCTTAAATCAACCCATTCTAAGAACTTCCTACATCATCTTCCAACTAACAGCACCCGTCCCAACAAAGATGACATTGGTTAATAAGTGCTTGACTTGTCTACATACACATCAAAATGTTCAAACATACGGCCAAATTTAAACTATTAAAGGGCACAAGAATGAGTTATCAGATTAGCATCCATAAAGAAAACTCTTAAACAATTCTCCATACCCATCAATCTCAGAGAAAGAGGAAGCTCGGCCTTTAGCAACCTGGAACCATACATTAAGATATCCTCCTTCGAGTTAGCATACTTCGGCAAAGACATTGCTCTTGTCCGAACCTGGAATTTGCTCATTTTACCATTAGCTGTAATAAAAATAGCTCCACTTACTATGCAGATGCAGCATATACTAAGAGAGCATGCAAATGGTACCGTGGCACTAAACTCTACGCAGGTAGGTTAGATTGTGAAAATTAAATAAGAATTGCAGATTTTCCCACCAAAAATAATGAAAATAAAAATAAAAAAGCGGAAGTTTAATATAAACAACAAATTAAATGAAGAAATCAACAACAGGAACAAAGACAAAAGACCTCAAAAGATGCAGTCTTCAATTTTAGCGTCAACGTTCGCCCCCACAAAGATTCCTTCTGCATGTCCCTTGATAATGATTCTGCAATATCCGCTGCAAAAGAAAAGTGGAAAGGGGTATGATAATCAATTAGAATACTCACAAATCCCGCTCCAGAACAGTCAAACCACATCAACCAATCAACACTAAGAAGACCACTATAAAGGCAACTAATTTAGTATATCCTCAAAGGAGATAGCAAAAGGCAATAGATTTAAGTGCCCATTGGCTATATCCACCGTGTCATATTGTGCCAACAAGATTTCGGCACGATACAGTCCCTATGCCAATAGTCAATAGCACAACTCAAAATTTTATTTTTTTTAAATTAATAAGTAATTTTCTCAATAAAGTTCAAAAGATTTGATAATGATACATAATAAACAATTAGAATATTTTGTTGCTAATGAAATAATATATTTTATTTCATTATGTGTCGGCACACATGTATTTTTTGTGATCAGCACGCACTATGTCATACTATGCCAACAAGTTTTTGGCACAACCCCGTGCCACGACACTTAAATCCTTGAACATAACTTCCACTGCCATATTATGAAGTGGACAGATTTTATCTGAAATACTCAGTTATATCAACCACATTTCATATACATTTGCCATGAGAGATCCAATAGTGCATCAGAAATGAGCTAAGGAACAGAATGAAACCCATTATTTAGTACGATCTACTTTTTTTGTCAACTATCTACTAAAAGAACAAAACATAAGTAGGACACATGAAAACACCGAAGATGTCTATTCTTCTATTAAGGTCGGGTACTTCATTATGCCAATGAAACACAAACAGGAAAAAAAGAACAAAAAAATAAAACAAACAACACATAAGTTGAACTCCCATTAGAACTACCAAACAAAACGTGTATGCTACAAACCATGGTTTGGCTTGAATTTAGACACACCGGCTTCATTTGACTTGTCATTTGCAGAAAGCATCTAGCAATCTCATTTCAAATGTAAAGCATAATATTTTACAGAAGAGGAAAACTAATTATCAACTTATGATAAAAACAATATAAAATTCTGACATTGTGGAGACAATCTCTTGGCATAATTGTTCCTCCAAGAAGGCAAGAATCATACTTTTGAGGAAACAGTCAAAACACCAACCCAATCAACTGAAACTACATTACAAAGAAATTTATATCAATCGTAGTTGTTTTGGATCTTCAATTGAAAGTTCAGATACCAATGCATAGGCAATCAGGTGAGGCACATCCAAGAAAAGGTTAAATATCTATACCTAATTTCTGGAAAAGTAATGTCGAATCTGTAGTTGCAGTGAAAGTTCTCTCACAACTGATACTCTTGCGCAACCTATGTTCAGGAGTATCTGTCCCCCCTAAGCCAAGTCCCACTGATAGAAAGAAGTCTGGAATAGAAAAAGGAAAAATATTACATAGTTATAAATATTAAAGAAGTTCAACTTAATAACTTGTAGAAAGATGACAGATGCAAAACCTTTTTACATTAAAACAAGCCTAAATTACATAAGAGACATTAAAAATTGTAAATGCATCTCTTAATATCAGGAAATACGACCTTATCAATGGTCATGATAACTTGAACGAGGAATCAGAGATATACTACAAGTACTACCACTTGCCACATTTAGGTGTAATAGGTCTGCTTATAAAGTAACCCACAGTTCCAGACATTAATTTCAGTGGTTAAAAAGCAAGTATACAACTACTGGATTTTGGTTTGCTTAAATATATTAACACTACCAACCAGTTAGCATGTTCTTAAGCGGACCACTTATTTGAAATTACTGATGTTTATATTATATTTTTAGGCTGCATCCCCTAATTTTAGAGGCATAGTTCCTCATAAATATACAATACAACACCAGTAAGGTCCGTAAAAGCAGTATCTATTTGACAAGCTTGAAAGATGGCATCAATCCATATTTCCGTTTTTTTCCCCTTTTTGTTATTCTATTTGTGTGGGTATAGTTTATAATGACACAAAGAGAGGTCATAAAAGCGTATTTCCAGGCAAACTAATTCACCACTTTGGATAATGATCTACATGAGTAAATATAGAGGTTACTAGCATACGAACCAGCTGAACAATCAGAGAACAGTGCACATAAGAAAGCACCCTTTTGCAGCATCTCTTGGCAAGTAGTGATTCCAAGCGCATCCCTTAAGATATGTTCTGTCACCTTCCCAATACCACCTATCTGCATCGAAAGATCTTTAAGCAACATATTAGATTTCATGTGTTTTCGAGGAACCTCTCAGTACAATCAAATATACAGAACTACTCCAGTACATGAACTATTAAAACATCAAAATAATGCCATCTAGTCACAAAAATCAATAATCTTAAGACCTCGGTTCGTTACGCTTTCGTTTAATTATTTTTGTAACCTCAAATTTTATGTCACAAAAAGTACGCCAGCAGACAACAAATAGTTTGTAAATTCTTTTCTACACATTAATGGGATCTGTTTAGCAACAAAAAGCAAGAACTTAACAGTAACTTTTTTTCTCGCTACTTCGTTATTCTCCAAGTAAGATAGGTCATCCAAGCTAACCCACAATAGTAAGAATTGAGAACTCCACCCACCGGTGCACTCCGTCCCACAAAATTTGCGTTTAAAATTTTGAAAACACAGAAGTGTAACAAAACAAGGCCTAAACTTTCCAAGCTACAGCAAGATAAAGAATCTTCCACACCTTTGCCCAACACATTAGACTAAGGTTAAGAAGAAGAACACCATACACTGGTAACCAGCATAATCAGGTAAGCTATAGTGCTTGCACATGTGAATTAATCATTTACATTCACCATTAATTAGAAAGATTTCAAAATGTCACATAAAGCTTAGAGTTTATTAAAGAAGATAAGAGTACCTTTCTTATTGGTAATGATGATATGAAGATCATCACAGCTTCACGGTTATTTGGTAAAATGAACTGCCCATTAGGCTTGTTGATATCTGAGCAAACCTTAAAAAGAAAAGGAGATTAAAAAAAAAAAAAAAAAAAAAAAAAAAAACTTAGAAAACCTACCAAACTATATGGAAAAGTATAACTCTTGAAATCAACCATGTTAACAAGTGCATAAGCATAGTTTAAGTAGTTGCTACAGTACCTACTAAAATAATAATAACAATAGTAATAATTTAGAATAGACCACAATGCTTTTTTCTGTTTTAAGTAGAGACATCTCCAGTTTGACAGTAGAAATTTCCATGTCCAGTTTAGCAGTAGAAATTGTCACTTCTGTCTTTTCATAAGTAACAGAGTCTTCAAGAGAATTTTTTAGCAAGTACCAATCTGATAATAGATGGAAAAATCAAGCACCTATCCAGCAAAAAATAGATCATGTCACCAAATTTGGCCCCCTAAAAAAGAAAAATGATTGCTCCAAAATTGATCTTTTCAGTCTCAATCTATTTTCATATAGATTCCTAGACATCAGATTAACAGATTATAATGACAAGTGGAGATTCAAGGTTGTTTTACGATCAGCATAAAACTTCTTTCACAGTTTAACTATATTATAAAGATAAACAGAATATATGAAACAAGATAGATGAGACAACCTTGGCAAGCATACGGTTTGGAGCAGCCCCGACACTACATGTAAGACCAGTTTCCTCATATATAGCATTTCTAAGTTCAGCAGCAACCTTCATAAAAAGCAAAAACAGTGCAGTTTTATTAGCAAAAGTTTATGGAGATTGTGATTACGGGAAACAAATATACCAAAAACCTGACAGTATAGAGCCACAAAATTTGAATCCACTATGTTAAGGCATCGGTCTGGCAGATGAACAAGTTAGAACTTACTTCCTCGCTGCAAATGTCTCTTTCAGCACAAGCTTCTGTTATGTTGAGGTATGCTTCATCAAGACTAGTGGCAATGAACTGAGGGTCATACTTCTGGAAAACTGAAAACACACAAAAGCCAAAGAAAGGTGAATATCAGGTATGTCATATGACCTATCTACCAGGTACTTCATCAAAAAAAGAATGTCAAACCTTTTCTAGTCAATTCACTGAAATAAGTATACTTTTGAAAATTTGTAGGGACGAAAACCAAGTCTGTACATAATTTACATGCAATAAAACCAGGCATTGCTGCACGAACCCCATATTTCCGTGCCTGCATCAAACAAAACAAAGATAAAAATCTATAAGAAAATGTGATTAGGCATAGCAATGGCGTTAAGTACTCAATGCACTATGCTTGATTAAGGTGATGTGATGCCAAATCAAGCACATGATCAGATTAGACCAACTCAAGAACAACTAAAATCTTTAAATGCGAGCCATCAACGGGGTGTTCTCGGATGGCCATGGCATTCTTGGTTCCAAGACCTAAAGCATTTTCAAATTCGATGCACAAAGCGTAATTTACCTCATAGTTTGCAGTACATATCATAGACATGCTACCAACTGCCAATGGCTTTCCTTTTAGTGATGGGTTTTCTACTGTCTCAACAGCAGCATAAAAAGCATCCATGTCAGCATGCAGCCATATCTTTGAAAGATCACGTGAAGCTTCCAGCTCTACAATCTTTCTATCAGCAACCTGAGGGGCAGTAGGATACCCGTTAATTACAAGCATTAGAGCCCCAAGAAATGGAAAATCGGTGATTTAAGAAATTGCGCATATTCTAGATATTTATATTTGATCAACAATTCCTCAACACAAGCCATATTCATTAGAACTGACAAACAGTAATAGCAGAAGTGTGAATCACCAAGGTATATCTATAGTAGAAATGATGGATGATATGCCTAAATTAGCAAAAGCAAATTAAATTTATAATGAACTTTCAGGGAGCGAAAAAATCTTTCATATACGCACCAGTTGAAAATGAGAAATGTCCTTATCTGCGAGTTTTGCACGTTGTGTACGCAGATTCTCTATTTTCTGTTTCGTAAATGCTTCCTTCCTTTGCTCGTTTTCAAAATATTTCGAGCCCTTGCTCATCTCGTAGATTATTTTCTGCACTTTTTCTTTGTCAACCCCCTCCATTCCTAATAATCATTGATCATCATAATTAAGGAATGAACTAAATATGTATCACTAACACATCCAAGGGCCGAAAAGAACGTTAGGAACCATAAGTATTAACAAGACATTATCAACAACAAATTATCATAATCTGAATGTATTTAGTAACACAAAAGTAAGAAACAAGTACTAAAATAGACAATAACAAGAATCTTAGATCTGTTCAAGATTTGATGATAAATTGGATTGGCGGCCAAACTAAGCAAGCACAAAGGATCACAAAAAAAGATCAAGATTCAGCCTCATATCACAATCGCCTACACGATATCGACCAGTTAAAAAAAACTCCAAGAACAGAGAAACCCTAATATTGCGATCTAAAAGAAAGAAGAGTCACTGCATAATCAATCAATGAAGAAATAATAAAAGAATGGAAACCTCGATTACGGCAAAAATCGAAAGAGATGAATTCGATTTACTAGACAATACGGATTAATGAGAGATCGGAGTTCGGTGGAGGCGAAATGAAGACGATCGAGAGGGTTTACGGTGTGATACGATACCTGCTTTACCGTTGGTGTAAACGGTGTGATAGGATTGCCATGGCCGATCCCCATCCGAGCTCGCTCCCATCTTCTTCTTCCTCACCAATAAGGGGAGAGAGAGCGCCAAAATGAAATGGAGAGGCTTCTTTCGCACTCCTCGATCGAGTGCGCCTTCGCTGGATGACCCAGTTGTTCCAACGAAAATCTGAACGGCTCAATATTCCAAAAATCAGGATTCGGCCCAAATGTCCCCACCATACCGGATATGCCTAATTTTCGACCCGTTTGGCCCCATGTATCCACATAAATTCCGGGTTGGCCCATCAATCGTGACCCGTTGCAATTCGCAAACTACAACAATTTGAGATTGAAATATCTGCCCTTCGTGTTGGTAAATGGGAAATTACCAGACCCGAATATGCATGCATGATCTCCCTCTCAATGACTCAAAACTGCTTTATTTAGAGAGACCTGTCGTGGACTTAAGCTTTTCGCCTAGCAAAAGTTCGTGCGGCGCCCGCCTTCCTGCTCGAAGAGGGCAAGCCTTGCTCTCTACTTGCTAGCCTGTACCTTCGCGCCCTACGACTAAATACGAAAGTAGATAAAAGAGAATAGAGTAGTGGTTCCGCAGAAAAAAATAAGTACCCACTCTACTTAGAAAATTATCACTACAAGATACAACTCTCTCTTTGGTTGTTGAACAACTCTCACTTGTTGTCCTTTGGCCTTAGCCAACTCCCCTATTTATAGGCTTATATACAACTCACACACTAGCCTACATTTACAAGCCATGATCCTTGGCATTTCCATAACTCTTGACATTTCATTGGCATTAATGATGGACTCTTGACATTCCAATGACATTAATGGTGGTGGTTGCAAGATTCTTCACATCACAAATGTCTTTTTGCCTCCCACAAATGAGTTTGGGCTAGCTTGACAAGCGCAACTCGGTTTGGGCTAGGGACTTGGGCTAAAATTTTCTAAGTCCCTAACCGACCAGTCCTATATAATTTTTTATTCCAAAACAGTATAAACAAACATATAATCATGTAATAAGGTGCCTGGATGCGATCCTGCTTAAATGCTTGATTATAATCCCGCAACCAAGCTAGTGTTATGAATGCTTGAAAAATAAGTAAAGATCCCATCAAAACCAATTGAAAGATCAATTTTTTACGATAGCATAATAGTGTAAGCTACAAGAGTTTCTATCAAATGTAAACAATGTTTCATTGTTAAGTGAATAACCAAGTGTGGTAGCACAGGGAAGAGTAAGAGTAGCAGCTAAACACCAACAAGGAGCCTCGAACCGGCAAATCACACATACATGAGTACAGATTGAAGATTTTTCCAGCTTGAGAAGCACTTTTTGGAGTAGAGAACAAAGCATTAAGGACAAATAAACAAAACTATGCTTCTGTAACGCCTACTGCTTCTGCGGCTTCCTTTATTTGCTCAGGCTGTGCTTCAACGGGCTTCGTTGCTAAGATCTCGCAGATTGGTGTGGCCTCATCTTTACTCAATAACTTCAGTGATTGGTCAACGCCGATCTCATGCATAAAAACTCTATCCCCGATGTCACGATTTGTCAGATCCACCTCAAACTTCTGTGGAATGTTTTCTGCAGGGCACAGGTACTTTACTCTGGTTCTTAGCTTGTGCAAATAGCCCCCTGTTTTTTTTTTCAATATTACGAGATAAATTAGACCACAGATATGTCGACCGCTATCAGTCGAGAGACGTTGGAAGTGCTGTTTAGCAACAACTGTAATGAGTATAATAATTGTAAGTAAGAAGTTTAAGCAAATATATTTCACAAATCGGTAGTTCGTGAAGTGTTAAACCAAGCATCATAATCTCCCTCCCTCCCTCCCTCACCTCTCCCTTAGTCGATTGTATGAAGGGGTTGGATGTCACTTATCCAACTTGTACTTGCAATCTAGGGTCATAAAATCAACTTTAAAAGGACTTGTTGGTTTGATGGCCAATTCAAAGGAGTTGGATGAGAACATCTAATCCCTCCTTAAATAATCTTCTATAAGAAGCTCCTTAAAAAGTTTTTGTCCAGCAAAACATATCATTCCTATGGACGCAGGCCAAAACAGAAAATATCATCTGAACATTCTAGAGTGTACAGATAGCATCTTATAAAGCCAAGGCAATTCTAAGCGAAAAGATAGCAATCTATGTATTGACAGTAATACCATGAAGAATTAACAAGTTGAAGGAAGAGAGAATAACAAAAAGGCAATGACAAAGATATTCAAAATAAGCAAGCACTTTGGCTCATAATGACGTTGTTACACTTCTTATTGATCATTTATCATGATATCTCCCATTTTCATTTTACGACATATTTTAGCACTCATTCAACATATAGCTCTGAATCGGCAACTTCTAAGAAGCCTCATAAAATTTATTCGATTCGAAACCAGCGCCACACTATCCTATACTGTTTATTTTTAATTTCACTAATCATAAAATAACTATCGAGTATGGACTACTCGGGGGGAAAAAAAAAAAAGGGTCACATCCATTTTACTAATCCTTCAACAATTACTGAGCTACAATAGACATAATCACAATTCGAAATCCTTAATAGCAGCAAATGCGATCGACGTGAAGAACATGAAACTATGACCTGCATAATAACCAAAAGAAAAAGAGTTTGAGAATGCAAGAAATTTAAAACCAGCTCACCTTTCTTTAGCCCTGGACAGGCATCCTCCCCTTTGAAGACCACCGGCACATTCACCTTCAGATTCATCCCCTTCTCAGCCCATGCCATTACCAAGTTCATTATTTTCCCACTCTCCCTATCCCTACGCACCTGCACGCAGCAAAGCCCCATCCTCACACACCAACCATTCAAACTAAAAACTCACAAGAAGAACCACAAAGAGAAAGAAAAGCTGTATAGACCTTACAAGAAGTATAAAGCATTTTCCGTAGGTGTGTGAACATTAAAAGTTTCGATTTTTACTACCCGACCTTAAAATACTTATGAAAATTATATATTCCTGAAGTGTATGTGTCCATTGATTTCACCAATTTGTACCATTTCAGAAATTCTCTAAATTGTGCTCTATATTTCCTACGTAATACAATGAGGGGTTATCACCTAATAACTCAGGTTGGAAGGGCGTGATTCAAGTATGTAATTCTATTCAAAAGTTTCAATTTTACTATCTTATATAATCTTACTGTAATATTATTGTTAATGAGAGAACATTTCATTAGATACCATAACAAACTCCATCAAGTAACAAACCAATAAATCACAAATCCAAAAAAAAAAAAAATTGTTAAATAGATCGCACCTTCATGGGGAGCACGGTTCCGGATTGGAGAACTACGGCGGATCGGGCGCCGGCGCGGACCTGGAGGCGAATGGGGGTGGAGCAGAAGAAGGCCGAGTTCTGCTTCAGGAGCTCCCGGATCTGCTTCGCCTCCGTCGTCACGTTCATCGCCGCCGCCGCGGCAGAGGCGGCGCCGCCACCGTCGCCGGAGCCTCCGAGAACGACGGCAGGGATCAGCCCCTCCGCCCTCTCCCTCGCCGCCGCGCGGCTTCCCGTGCGCTCCCTCGGCACCGCCTGGATCGTGCGGTGGTACCCGGCCGACGACGCGCGCCGCCACGGCGCCGCCGCCGCCGTTCGGAGATCCCCGCCGATGCCGCGCCACCACCGCACCATTTCCCCTTGCTTCGCAATTTCTCCTCACACTTTTGGGGGGTTTCTTTTTGTGGGGTTTTGCACTTTGCAATGTAGAGGGCTTTTACTTTAGGCCAAATTTCTCGTTGTTGGCTTTGGGCCTAGTACATGGCCAAATTTCTCCAAATTCCAATTACACCAATCCGAATTTGGCCCAGTAACATGGGCCTGATTCAAGATCCGCCCATTATTTTGGTTAAGTTAAAAGGCTTAGATTCTGGCACATTCTTTTTCTTTTTTGTATTTTTAATTGTCCCATCACCATCAGCATATATAATAAATTAATTAATAATAACCTATTCATTGTTTGTTTCTATTAGCACTAATTTTTTCCATTTTCTTTATTTTCCCATTGGATCTCCTCACAGGACTACGCAAAGAACGGATGTAAAGAGTACACTTCTTTTTCTTTCTCCATTTTGTCATTTTTATCTGAGTACTTTAGCTTTGTTTCTAAATAATCGAAAGAACAAACTTGAGAGGGACAGGGAACAATATTTGGCTCTTGTGCCCAGGCATAAAAGAATGAGGAGATTGTCACCAAGAGAGAGAGAGAGAAAGGAACTAGGAATCATTCTGATTTAGCTATCAAACATTTTAAAATTTTAATCTTACTATTCAATTTCTTAACTTATTTGATTTGAGCTACTCAACAGCATATTTACTTAAAATTTGAATGCGTCGTTTATTTTTACATATTTATTTATTATATTTCGTACAATTTTTATAACTATAATTAAATTAGTTTAAATTTTAAAGTTGAAGTGTCGTTGGCTTTCTCAAATCAAACAAATAGAAAAAATTTAGTAGTAAAATCAAATTTTAAAAAATTGGGTATAAATGATTTAAAATGGTTCATAATTCATGTAAATTTTGTATGTTTTTAACAAAATAATATTAAGAGCAAAATAAAATAATTGAATTTGATGAAATTTAATTGGTGAACTAGTTTTGAGTAACTTGTTTATTTATATTGAAATCTTTTATTGAGAGAGAGAGAGAGAGAGAGAGAGAGAGAGAGAGAGAAATTGTAAAATGATTTCTATGTTGGATGTAATTAGAAATGCAGTGTGTTTGAAGATGTATGCATTCAACGATGCAACAATTACAACTACGTATTATATCGCTTGGTTGGATGAAGTAGATTGAGGAAATAAATTTATCTTTTGTTTAAAATTATTCGCTCTAACTGCTGTAATAGAATCTTTTCATATAATTGATGGAATTTATATGGCATAAAATATATAAACCAATAAATACCAATATCCAGGATCATAAATAAAACTGTAAAATAACTTACAGAGCGCCATCAAGAAGAAATTCTTTATCAAATAGCGGAAGCAAGAAATTCGGTTGCAATACTTTATATTACCGACCGAACTAGGTAATCTGGTTTCTCCTCCTGTCTCAGGCACTCTTCCGTATGGTGTGAATTTAATGGATAATCTTACCAGAATGCACATGAGTAGGTGGCAGGACCAGTACCCCTTTATAGATTCCAAATCGACTTCCCATCAAAGTCGGTTATGATTCTATTTAATTTAAATAAATGGGAAAGGGATAAGATATACCATATCAAGTAATTCTATATCTTTTAGGATTGACCTTATCTATAGTAAATCCAAATTAAATATAATTAATTAGGCCACATATATGGAAATCCTAACAATCTCCCACTTGGCTTATATTAATTATATTTCATGAACGGATTTCTATATTCCAAACTTTATTGCGCATTATTGGAAACTTTATGGTCAAATACCTTAGAACTCACTTGATCCTTAACTCAAACTAAAAGACTACAATGATAGGAACTATGGCGGTCCACCTCTCTATATTGAAATTTTCCTTCCATAATTACCATATCATCTTCATCTCCTAGCCAAGCACTTTATATGGCACAACTTTATGAATGAACTAAAACTTTATGTCCATTCGTTAACAGACAAAACTTTATATCTATTAAACGGTCCAATACAGCTGCATTAAAACTGTAACTTTATTGAAAAAAGATAAAAATAATGTCATAATCTTATACATCAAAAGAACTCATTAGACCCATGCTACAAACATGATCTTTATATGACCCAGGTGCTAGCCCCTTGGTCATTGGGTCTGCAATCATACACTTGGTACTGATGTATTCAATTCTAACATATCCTTCATTTATCTTCTCTCTCACCACAAGATACTTGGTGTCCAAGTGTTTACACCCCGTCGTAATCTTGTTGTTATTGGCAAAGGAAATTGCAGCTGAACTATCACAGAAAATCTTTATTGGACGAGCAATGGAGTCCACAATCTTTAAGTCTGTGATAAAATTCCTAAGCCAAATAGCCTGTGATGTGGTCTCATAACATGCAATGTACTCTGCAGCCATGGTCGAAGGAGCAGTAATGAAATCGCTCCACCAGCAAGCAGAAAAATATACCCAGTTGTAGACTTTCTGGTATCTGGGCATCCCGCAAAATCAGAGTCTGAATATCCGATCAGCTCCAAATGATCTGATCTCCTGTATATCAGCATATGATCCAAAGTACCCTTCAAATACCTCATAACTTTCTTAGCAGCCTTCCAATGCTCCATACTTGGATTACTTTGATACCTGCCAAGCAATCCAACGGCAAAAGCAATATCCGGACGTGTGCACGTCTGTGCATACATAAGACTACCAACTGCAGAGGCATATGGTATGGTTTTCATCTGTTCAATTTCTAATTGGTTCTTGGGACACTGAAAAGCATTAAGCTTATCCCCTTTCTGAACGGGAGCAACACTCGGTTTACAATTATGCATTTCAAAATTTTCCAAAACTTTCTTTATGTAGGCCTTTTGAGATAGACCGAGTAAACCTTTATGTCTATCTCTTTTAATTTCAATACCGAGAACATATGAGGCCTCACCTAAATCTTTCATTTCAAAA
Source organism: Tillandsia fasciculata (assembly GCA_029168755.2). Lineage (NCBI taxonomy): Eukaryota > Viridiplantae > Streptophyta > Magnoliopsida > Poales > Bromeliaceae > Tillandsia > Tillandsia fasciculata. Next base: position 28,954,533 of record CM054932.1, on the reverse strand, counting down.
TTTTGGAAAAGAAATTCTTTAGTGTCATGCAATAGTCCGAGATCGTTACTGGCAAGCAAAATATCATCAACATAAAGGACTAAGAAAATTATTTTACTCCCACTAACCTTCAGATATATACATTGATCAACAATGTTTTCTTTAAAACCAAAGGTTAAAACGGTTTGTTTAAACTTTAAGTACCATTGTCGGGAGGCCTGTTTTAGTCCATATATTGATTTCTTTAATTTGCATACCAAGTGCTCCTTATCCTTTTGCGAGAATCCTTCAGGTTGACTCATATATACCTCTTCATGAAGATCTCCATTTAAAAAGGCAGTTTTTACATCCATCTGGTATAGCTCGAGATCGTAATGAGCAACCAGAGCCATAATCACACGGAAAGATTCCTTTCTCGATACCGGAGAGAAAGTCTCTTTATAATCAATGCCTTCTTTCTGAGTAAACCCTTTTGCCACAAGACGGGCCTTGTATTTCTCTATGTTACCTTTGGAGTCCCATTTGATTTTATAAACCCATTTGCATCCTACGGATTTAACTCCTATAGGTAACTCAACAAGATCCCATACTTTATTGTGGTTCATGGATTCAATCTCATCTTTCATGGCATTGTACCATTCTGTTGCATTACTGCTATTTATGGCTTCGGAAAAACTAAGAGGATCATCAAAATTCTGACCATTCTCATAAAGATAGACAATATAATCGCTAAACATAGCCGGTCTTCTCTGTCTTGAGGATCTTCTTAAATCTATCTGATCATCCACTTGTAAATCTTGATGTGGATTATCAATGATAGGTTCACCTTCACTTTGTGGTTCCAAAATAACTTGTTGTTCTACTGGAACTGGAACCATCAAATTATTAGGAACAATAATGGGTATATTCTGTACAGAATCTAAATGCTCTTGAATTTCATCAAATTCAACGAATCGAGGTTCAGAGCTCCCACTAACTGTTTCATCCTCAATAAACCGTGCTGTTTTAGTTTCTGCAATCTTTATAGGAAGTGATGGACAGTAAAACTTATACCCTTTGGACCTTTCTGAATAACCAATAAAATATCCTGAAATGGTTCGAGGATCCAATTTCTTTATTTGTGGGTCATACAATTTGGCCTCAGCTTGACAACCCCATGTATGAAAATGTCTTAAACTGGGTTTCCTACCTGTCCAAAGCTCAAAAGGAGTCTTAGTGACAGCCTTAGTAGGGACCCGATTAAGAATATATATGGCAGTTTTGAGCGCCTCACCCCACAATGATATCGGAAGGGTAGAATTACTGATCATACTCCTGAGCATATCAATTAATGTGCGATTCCTTCTTTCAGCAACACCATTCTGCTCAGGTGTGCCTGGCATGGTGTACTGTGGAACAATCCCGCACTGCTCTAGAAACTTAGCGAAAGGCCCAGGAATTTGGCCTTTATCTGTCTGTCTACCAAAATATTCACCACCCCTATCTGATCTGACCACTTTTATCTTTCTCTCGAGTTGATTCTCTACTTCAGCCTTATATGCCTTAAAGGCATCTAATGCTTCAGATTTCTCTTTAAGCAAGTAAAGATAGCCATATCGAGAGTAGTCATCAGTAAATGTGATAAAATATTTATGGCCAGTAAACGTAAGAGGGAGAGGTCCGCATATATCCGTATGAATCAGCTCTAATGTTCCATCACACCTTTTGGCACCTTTAGAGGAGGTTTTGGTCTGCTTTCCCTTTATGCAGTCCACACACGTTCCAAAATCAGAGAAGTCAAGATCATCCAAAATTCCTTCTCTAATTAATCTTTGGATTCTCTGTTTCGATATGTGTCCCAACCTCCTATGCCATAACATGGATGACTTTTCATTATTAATGCCACGTTTTGATCCAACATTTCCGTGCATGGTAAGAAGGATTTCACTATACGAATGATCTAAAGATACTTTATATAGATTATTTTCCAAAACACCAGAGCCAACTATCTCAGATTTGTAGGATAACGAAAAAACTTTATTATCAAAATTGAAACTATATCCCAAACCAACAAGTTTCGAAATAGAAATTAAATTCTTTGAAAAATTTGGAACATAAAAAGTATCACTTAGATCCAAAACATAACCACCAGAAAGAACTAATCTAAATGTTCCTACAAATTTAACTTTAGTTGGATTTCCTTCAGCAGTATAGATAGTGGCTTCATCTTTATTGGGTTTCCTGCGGTTTAGAAATCCCTGCACGGAATTCGCCACATGGCATGTGGCACCAGAGTCAATCCACCAAGTATTAGATGGAACAGAAACTAAATGCAACTCATGCATCAAAACCAGAAACTTACCTTTCTTCTGGAGCCATTTCTGATACTTTAGACAGTCTTTCTTTATATGACCCTTTTTCTTGCAAAAGAAGCACTTGGGAGTCCAATTACTTGATTGGCTTTGTGAACCAGACATGACTTCCAAGTTCTTCTTTTTCGAGCCATTCTTGCCTTTACCATTCTTAGTACGCTTTATTTGTCCCTTGTGAGAAACAAAGTCAACTGTATTTTGTTTTTCTTGTATCAATCTGCCTTCCTCTTGCACACACATAGTCAACAATTCATTGATTGACCATTTATCCTTATGTGTGTTATAAGAGATCTGAAATGGTCCATATTCAGATGGTAAGGAGTTCAAAATAAAGTGCACTAAGAATGAATCAGAGATGGTTACTTCAAGTGCAGTGAGCTGCGCTGCAATATCTCGCATTTCCATAATGTGCTCGCGAATCGAGCCATTTCCGGAGTACTTCATGGAAGACAGTTTATTCATTAGGGTACTTGCCAAAGCTTTACTGGAGCTTACAAACTGTTGCTCCACAGCATTTAAGAAATCGCGGGCTGTCTTACATTCAGGAATAGAGCTCCGAATGTTTTTACCGACACGCGCCTTCATCAGCATCAAACTAAGTCGATTAGAGCGCTCCCACTTTTCCAAAAATGCTGTTTGGATTGGCGTACTTTGATCTGTAAGAGGAAGAGGTTTTTCCTCTCTTAGAGCCAAATCGAGATCCATACACCCTAATGTAAGCATAATCTGTTCTTTCCACTCCGAGTAATTAGAACCATTAAGCATAGGAACAGAATCACCAATAGGAACAAAGGATGAAGTCATAGCTGAAAAATAAAATGCATGTCTTTATTAATAAGAAACCACATCATAGTATTCCACACCAAAATTAGAAAAATATAATTTATATGACATCACAACACCTCCTTTGGGAGCAGAATTATGAGCATAAATATTTTTCTTTCTTTCTTTATGCATATACTTTATATGGCATCATAACCCCTCCTTTGGGAGCAGAGTTACGAGCATAAATATGCAATTTCTTTATCAGAAATTGATTTAGACTTTCTGTAGATCGTGATAATTTCAAGTTTCCCATATGAAGAAATTGTCAGCTTTGGCCAGGCAAATCTCTCCAAACGAGTTACAAGAAAATTACCATCCTACACCACCCATATACCTTTATGTCTAGAATCATACTAAACAATAGGGTGCAATTTCTACATGCACTTCTTTAAAGCGATTAATTCACTATTTCTTCTGAACGAGGCCGCTTTGGCTTGCACCCGAACAGTTGAAATAATAAATTAATTTGACTTAGTGCCGTATAATTAACATGAAAATTATCCAAAAGAACGCTACTTTAAAGTAAATTAATTTATTATTCTTTAGTTAGGGCCGCTTTGGCTTGCACCTAATTAATCGAAATAATCAATTAATTTAACTTAGCGTCTAGATTTAAATAATCTAACAACAATTATGATTATTTAATTTTCATGTTATGTCTGATCAAAATAACACTTTATGATATACATAAATATACATACAATAATTTAAAATATAATATTGCATTCATAAAATTTATGTATATCCATATTTCACCATAAATATCAGATAAATGAATTTATGATAAATTAATATTGTATGCAAAATTATTAAAGCATGTTTTAATCCAAAACTAACTGTTCATCTTCTTCTTCTTAATCGTACTAAAACGTTGATTTATTAACTGAGCATCGCTAACCACACGCGGCCGAATTTATGCACGGGCAAACCCGTGCGTGACTGCTCATGGCATCATCGCGCAAAAAGGAATTAGTACGTGGCAACCAAACGGACTGATGTTGATGCCAAAAAATCATGCGGCCAAAAGTCGCTGTGACTCCAACGCCAAAGATTGTTGCAATCACGCCACGTCCACTTCAAGCAACCAAGAGTCGCTAAGACGCCGACTTAATTAATTTGATCGGTGATTATAAAAGATATATATATAGGTAGGAAAGAAGATGATGAACAGTATAGTCTTAGTTAATACCATTGTACATGCATAAGTAATGAAGACGTATGCATTACCAAGATCAATATCTCAAAAGATAGATATTGAAACTTCTGTCATAATACATAATCCTTCATCACAATTTGATTAAAATAAATTATGCATATAATATTAAATTTACCTAACCTGTCTCTGATACCAATTGATGGAATTTATATGGCATAAAATATATAAACCAATAAATACCAATATCCATGATCATAAATAAAACTGTAAAATAACTTACAGAGCGCCATCAAGAAGAAATTCTTTATCAAATAGCGGAAGCAAGAAATTCGGTTGCAATACTTTATATTACCGACCGAACTAGGTAATCTGGTTTCTCCTCCTGTCTCAGGCACTCTTCCGTATGGTGTAAATTTAATGGATAATCTTACCAGAATGCACATGAGTAGGTGGCAGGACCAGTACCCCTTTATAGATTCCAGATCGACTTCCCATCAAAGTCGGTTATGATTCTATTTAATTTAAATAAATGGGAAAGGGATAAGATATACCATATCAAGTAATTCTATATCTTTTAGGATTGACCTTATCTATAGTAAATCCAAATTAAATATAATTAATTAGGCCACATATATGGAAATCCTAACAATTCCAACTACAGCAAATGAATTCAAACGCATAAAAAAAATAATAATAACAATACTAGATTTGAATTTGTATGTAATTATGACTATACTGTAATTGCAACTACATGCATCAAACAATCTCTGAATGTAACATTACCGCCTATCTTATCATTATTATTTTCTTTTCGAATATATCCAAAATATATAAAAGCTAGCTTCAATTGAACTTTTCTTGATTTTGGTTTTATATCACAAGAAAAGAAAGAAAGAAAGAAAGAAAAGTTGAATGAGGAGCATCTCATTCAATTTTATTGGACCTCTTTTAAGTTCACCATTCAATACGGCATTACGATATGGGATGAAAAACTTTTAGATTAAAACAAATTCTTAAGATTCGATATAGGATGAATCATATGAATCACCAAATTATCTCAACTAGAACTCGTTGGAGAGCTTTCTATATACTGAAGCTGCGTTCACAATTAAGCAAAAGCTACAAACTTATTCCCTTGCCAAACAAGTCGCTTCCAATTTGAGCAGCTAAGTCCAGGAAGTAATTAAAGGATAGAGGAAAACGCCAAACTAGTTCAGCTGAGGTACGCGACATGATCTGTTGCAAATCATTTACATGCATCCTCCTAAGTTATACCCAACCTTAGAGTCTTCTTGATTTAAATCAAGCCACAATTATGATAGTTATAATTCTCTGGCTAAATTATGTCATACTTAATTAGTGTTGGATTATGTAAAATCATGTTTCGAGTCGATATCACGATACTCAACTCCGCAATAGGTTGAATATGTTGGATTTGATCCTTATTTGATTTCAATTTTGTTCCTAAAAATTAGGAATGATTTAGAAATATTTTAAAGAGGATATCCACAACGACTAGAAGTGAATTGGAAACTCGAATGGACGGTGGAGGTCATTTTTTATTAGAATTAAATTTTTAAAGTTATATTAACTCTTGTGATTCATCTTTTATTTTTAAAAATTTTATTGAACAAATTTTAATTGACAGAAAAAACGTGGAGAGCTTCCGTGGGAGAGTTTCTTATAATCCAATTTTACTCCTTATATTTTTGTGAGGTAGATAAATCAAAAAACGCATTGATATGGTCTTATCCGTGGACGTATATAGATCGACACATTATCGGCCGAACCATGTAAATCCTATGTCTTTATATTCTTTTATTCGTTTTATTTGCTTAGTTATTCTCGTGTTTATTTTCTACGATCGTTTTCGTCTACTTTTATTTACGAAAGATTAATTTTGTTTTCGTTGCGCTCATGTGTTATGTGGATTGAGGTGTGCTCGATAACCCCACGGCCGGTCCCCCTTCAATTAGTTCACTAAATTTTAATCCATTTTAATTAAAAGCCTATAAATTTTGATTTTTGTTCCGCTCCGCGATCGTCCACTTCTAATTTCTGTTGGAATCAGGCTTAAACAACTGTTTAATTATATGTTAGTGGAAATACAACCATTTTAAGAAAGCTTAAAGGCGATGAATTAAATTTTAAAACCTCTTAATAATTCGACCGTGATGCATATATTCATTGCCATACGAGGAACTAACTGGTTAATGAATTGAACCATCAAAGATCACATTGCATGTGATGGTACATGTTCTTAAAGTGATGGGGGACTACAGTACTGCATTAATTATTGAACCACACCTTATTGATCAGCTATGTTTAATTTTAATTCATCACATATTTAAAATTTCTGTAGAAGTACTCTTTGGATAAAATAATTAGAACGCAAGATATCAAATTTCTCAGTAAAATCTATCAAATACCTTCTCCTTGCAGCAAAAAAAAATCAAATAATTTAAAATCTCTGAATAGTGTTTAACCTATTTTTCACTATTTTTCACTCTCTACAAATACTTTAAAATCAAATAATTTAAAATCTCTATCAAATACCCTATTTTTCACTCTCTACAACGTGTTTAACATATATATCACATCAAAATCTCTTAATAGTGTTTGTTAACACTACAATAAAATTAGTCTATAGCGACACTTTTAAGTATTTGTAAAATCTAAAAAAAATATCGCTGACAAAAATACCGACACTTATTGTTAGTGTTGCTATATGTGCCGTCGCTAGGGTGTATAGCGACACATTTTTGTAATGTGTCCCAAAAATGTGTCCCTATAACCTAATTTTGGATATAGATGGAATATAGATAGGACTCTTATACAAAAGTGTCACAAACATGTGTCCCTATAACCTAATTTTGTTGTAGTGTAAATACCTAACTTACCTATATATCACATCAAAATTTCTGAATAGTGTTTGTTAAATACCTAACTTTTGCTTCTTTCACGTATATATGAGTTACCAATGTAGACAATTAAAGTTAATAGAGCATTACAAATATAATTTTTTTTCACATTTCCCACCATTTATTTTTTTTTCCGCCGTAATATTGTAACTGTGGAACCCAACAAATGCCTGGTTGAGATGATTCTTAGCTTTCTCTTTTTCTTTGTGTGTGTGTGTGTGTGTGTGTGTGTGAGAGAGAGAGAGAGAGAGAGAGAGAGAAGAGGAGGAGATAGTACTACATCTCATAATAGAACTCACAATTTAATTTGTAGACAGGCAGTTTAATTATCATGGTTGTTGGTTGCATTTAAAGTTAAGAAGTTAAATTAGGACACTGAGTGAAAGCGAAATGACATGAATGTTCCACAAGGAATGTTTCCCTGTGTGACTTCATTTTTTATTTTTACATGCAGGTAATGTTTTTCAGAGTATAAGCTAATGTCGTAAAATTTAATATGTCACCTTTGAAAAGTGAAAGAATTTTGTCATCCTCTAATACAAAAAAAATATTTTTCTCCTTTTTTTTTTTTATTTGAGCAAAATTTCTTCTTTCAACATAAAATTTTATAATTTATTATGACATAAAATACTAATTGAATACAATACTATATACCTAAGCAATCTAAAATGTCCATATATACAATATTATCAGGACAAACATAATTTCTTATGATTCATAAAATTTGACGATAAATCCCCCAAAAGATGTTTTGTTCAACATTATTTGTTAATATATATATATATATATATATATATATATATATATATATATATTATATATATATATATATATATATATATTTGCATAATTTTGAAAAAAAAAATAATTAATGGATTATCAAATTTATATATTTTGACACAGGTAAATTAATACTAACCATGCATTCTTTGGTACCAACAATCCCCACTAAAAACTATATTATGAGTTCATTTCCATTATAATATTGGAAACTCTTCTAAATACCTATTTTTAAAATCTGCCTCATATTCAAATAATTAAGTTCATTTTGTATATCATTTGTCCTAAAGATTAATATATATTAATACTTAAAGCTAGACAATATATTATTGTTGAAAATGATATAGTGTTATATATAATTTTTTAAACTTTTGTAATGTTTTCTAATTCATGTTCATTTTTTTTTTAAAAAAAAAAAATCTCTAATTTCATATATTGTTAATATATATACTAGCATACGACATTTTCAAACAACAATAAATTAATATTGTGTGCATACAATTAAGTTATTACTTAGGCTTGATCACTACCTCATATAAAAAGCAATCAACACTAAAATATGAATTTAGGGATTAGCATGAAGCATGGTGCAGGCATGTTTATTCAGTGAAAATACAGGGAACGAGATTATATAATACAAAAGATAATTAATGTTTATTAATCAAAATTTTGAGAGATATAATTAATTTAAAGCATGCATTTTCTAATTACATGAAAAGATTGAGTGTGAATACATCTTAATCTCATTTCTTAATAAGTCAAGCAGCAATTAACCAATTAATTGAGTGAAATTGTATCTTTCCTCTAGATGATATCCCATTATATATATATATATATATATATATATATATATACCTGAAGCAGCTATGGGACATAATTAAGAAAGCAACTCTTTTTTTTTTTTTTTTTTTTTTTTTTTTTTTTTTTGAGAGAGAGAGAGAAAAGCAGTATGCTGCCGTTTCATTCAAGGCGTAAATGAATTAAGCATCTGGGCAGCCGATATCTGCAGTAGAGCAGCCGGGCCAAAAAAAAAAAAAAAAAAAAAAAAAAAAAAAAAAACCGAACCTAGGCACAGAACCTGATCCAATACGAACAGGAGAATCTGATTCGGCAAGGATAGCACCTAGACTACGATTCTTATTTTCGAAGATCCTTCTATTTCTTTCCAACCGAACGAATCACCAGGTGGTCGCGATGGTGATTAGAGCCCTTTTGCCCAAAGCCTCCTTCTTGAGAGCACTCGCCTCCCACAGACGGTCAACGGTTGAATAGTTGCGGATCTCCAGTTTGTTTGGCAGTAAGACCTCCAGCAATGTTTTTGCAGAGGTGCAGAAGACAAAAAGGTGATTCGCTATTTCCTCGGGGTATAGGCAGAACGTGAAAGCAACTCATTGTTAATTACTGAAGTTAAGTAACAATTTGAAGGGGCATCATCTAAAAACCCTAGCTAGCTCTCAAAAACAATTTATATATTTCTTTTCTCATTTTTTCATCTAGAAATTTCTATGATTATTCCTTGTACCAACCACAGTACTGTTAGGAGATGCTGAAAATAAAGCAGTAACCAACTAAAATAAGAGCTTCTATAGTTGGCATCTTGTATCCAAACAATAGATCATCTTTTTTGTTCTTCTTCATGCCCCTCTATTAGCCAAACTACCTCCTTGTATCTGAAAAGACCTTCCAAATAACCATTTCTTGACATTGAAGCATATGTCTCTGGTACTGACCCACCCCTCCCATATAATATAATAAAAACTATACATTAATAAAAACTATATTTAATTACTAAGCTGGCATTCCCATAGCTTGTTATTTGTTATATATAGTCAAACCTTCCACTGTCCCAACAAGAGGACTAATCATAACACCTACAAAATAAGCTATAGCTAGATTACAAAAAGAAGAAAAAAAAAAAAAAAAAACCCATTGAATCAAGTAGTTTCTAAGTCTTATATATTCTTCTTGCATCTTGATCCTTAGTTCCATAAATGTCACTGTCATTTTTTTTTGGGCCTTGCACGTGCACCGAAACCTCGGTATTGCTTGCAAGGATTAAAAACTTGTGGGGTGAAAGCAAAGCCTCTGAACAAACAACTTGAACAATAATATTGCTGTCACAATACCATAGGCTCCCCAAAAAAAAAAACTAATTAATAATATATATCTTATTATTAAAAAAAAGAAAAGAAAAGTAAATAGTACACAAAGAAGTAGAGAAGACCTTATTATGTGCATTTAATCTTATTATTTTATGTGTATATCTTAGCCAACAACCCATGAGAATAACTACACACACACACACATATATATATATATATATATCAAAAATTACAATAAGTTAGTAATTAATTAACCTTTATTTAGTAAAACTATATATATGGTCAGAAGATTTTAACAATCCAAGAACCAAAACTAAGATTAAGAACCTCCTAATTGTTACGGACACACATAAACATAACCACAGAAGAGAGAGAGAGAGAGAGAGAGAGAGAGAGAGAGAGATCAGGAGAGATCGGGAGAGATAAGGAGAGGGGGAGAGAGAGAGGTTTGGTTTTTGCAATTGAGTTGCTTTTGCACAAGCAGCCACACACTGGTATCTGACACCGCGTGGGAGATCATGTATTTCTGAGTCTCATCACTGTTAAGGCAATGTCTGGTGAAAGGGAGAGGACTATGGCAGTTTTGACTTGGGTGATGCTTCGGGTGAGGAAATCCATGTGATTGCTTAGCAAAGCATTGCTTGCACCTCTTAGGAATCCTCATTTATCAAATCTAGTCAACATCACTACATGACGATTGGACATGCTTCTAAGTCTCTCCCTACCACCCCCCACACCCCTCCCTCAAGCTGCAGTGCTAGCTGCACCATAATATATATCTTCTTCTTCTTCTTTTTTCTAAAAAAAAAAAAATTATACATATATATATATATATATATATATATATATATATATATATATATATTAATTTTAATATGTTATTAAAAAGTTAGTTTAATAGATATGATAACAGGTGATAGATTTAGCTTCCTTCCTATGTTTAAAAACACAACAACAACATAATAATAATAATAAATATTAACCTCAAAATGCTAAAACTAGTCTCTCAACAATATCACATGAAGGATCAAAGATAAAAATTTATCTTCAATTCCATATAATGCAAAAAACTGCTGCTATATATATATATCAGCTGATCAGCCTAAGTCTAGAGTGAACTAGCTAGCACAGAAAATACAACGGGAATCTCTACATTAAAAATTTACTGAAACCAAAAATAATAAAGAAATATATATATATATATATATATATATATATATATATATATATATATATATATATATATATATATATATAGTAATGCAGAAGCATCCCTGTTGAGATTTGAGAATCCGAAGAAAAAAGAAAGATTTATTACACATAAGCTTAATTTCTCTATTGACAAAGTACTTACTTCCGGAAGCAGGCAGTTCAGCTGCCACAACATTACCCCAAAAACGAACAGCTAACAGGAACAAAATAATAAAAATAACAATAGAAATAAAGAAAAGTACTATACCTAAGATAGAGGATATATGTAGATTGTAGAGTATAGACACAAAAAAAGGATAGAGCCAAATGTAAAGGGAAAAACCACAGCTTTGCAGAAATTACCGGAGAAAAGCCAAGTAGAATAATGCTTGGAAAAAGGGTTGCAGCAAAAAGCTTTTGAGATTTTTCTTGTAGATTGCAAGTTAGAGAAAGAGAGAGAGAGAGGGAGAAGGGAGGGGGGAGGGAGAGAGACACTTCTTTGGTTTTATTTCTTATGCATGTCCTACTGCTGCAGGTGCTTATGACTGCTACTACTGCTGCAGCTGCAGCTGCACCATCTTCACCATTTGCCCCCCCCCTCTCTCCTTTTCTCACTTTCCCCACCATTTTGGATCCTTTCTATTATTTCTCTCTCTCTCTCTTTCTCTCTTTATTTCGCCTGAGATAAAGGGAAGGAGAGAAGATCAAACCCTGCACGGAGTACACTTTCAAAGCATCAGTAATAAACTCAACTCTGTGACAACCAAAAGATAATGGTAGAAATTTTGACGGAGAGAAAATTAACATATATACCACTTAGAGAAGGATTTCTCCTTTCCATGCTGGGAGTCGAAGAAGGGAGATTTTGATGGTAATAAGATGCTAACTTTTCGAGTTCTTCGCAAAGAGAAGCGCAGTCAAGAGCATAGGGTAGTATGTATCTCTTCTCCGGCCGTTAGGACGACGGCCCGATGCCGCTCCTCCCCTCATCGCTCCCAGCTCTCTGATGCTCCAGCATCAGCTGCTGCGGCTGCTGTTGGTTTGTCGTGGTAAAAGCACTATCGTAGCCCTGCGGCGGGAGGAGCGACAACCCACCTGCCGACCCCGTCGCCCCGGCAATCGCAACCGTCGGTCCGCCGCCAAGTTGCCCCACATTGTTATATATTACGCGGCCGTCGTACACGCTGCTCAGCCTTATAAGCTCTTGCTGCTGCTGCTGCTGCTGGTCGTAGCTTCTGAACATCTCCTGTTCTCGTGCCGCATCCGACGCTGCCACCACCACCATCGGCTGAGCCTCCACCACCATCTGCGACTGCGACTGATCCCGAATCATTAACTGCGGAGCGGCGGCGCCGGTGGTGAGGCCGAGCCCCATCATCGCCTGCGCCGCAAAGGGGGCGCCGCCTTGGAATTGGGGGTGGTGGAATTGGGAGGGCGTGGGAGCGGAGGGGAGGAAGGAGCCGAAGGCGGCGGGGCCGATGTAGGTGGCGAGCTCTTTCTTGGCGTTGTGGAGATCCATGCGGAGCTGGCGGAGGCGAAGTTCTAGGAGGGAGATGTACGCGACGCACCCGTATACCGGGTCCTTCAGTCGGGCGTCGGCCTCGTACGCAAGCGAGTTCACTGCATCCTCGCGCTGCGCCGGGCTGATGTCGTTCAGCAGCTTCGCCACGTTGCTCGCCCCGAACACCCGGTGGACGCACGCAAATTTGTTCGGCTGGTCCGGCGGAAAGTACGGCGCGAAAACGCAACCTTGCGTGCACTTTCGCCGTAAAAACTTGCAAGCCGCGCATGGTGAGTTCGACGACGAAGACATCCAATCTGAAAGAAAAAAAAAAAAAAAAAAAAAAAAAAAAAAAAAAAACATATAAGAACAGCTTACTTACATGCCAAAGAGAGAACCTAGAGGCGAACCTAGGGAGATCGTCCGCAGGAGTTTTATTGTAGGGGCTAGAGCTAGGGTTAGGGTTTGCCTTTCTCGGTGCTGCTTTTTCGGTCGTCTAGAGTTAGGGTTAGGGTTAGGGTTAGGTTTCCTTTCTCAGGTCTTCCCCGTCAGCTTTTGGGGATCCCGTTCCGAAACCTGTAAGATCTCATTACGTACCTTCCAATAGTGCAAGCGATCTCCTCCTTGTCTCCTCCCCCTCTTCTTCGTCGTCGTTTTCTCTTCTTCTTCTTCTTCGATGATGATGATCGAAACGCCGCGACCGCGATCTGATCCCGCTAATCACTCCGTCTCTTCTTCTTCCCCATTGGATCGAGAGCCGAGATCTCTTTCACTTTTTTTTCCTCTCTCTCTCTTCTTTTTTCCCTCTATTTTTTTCACTCCTGCAAAGTTATTTTAATAATTTTAAATCTTAAAAATAAAAAATGGAGAAGAAGAAGAAGAACAAGAAGAGAGAGAGAGAGAGGGGGGGGGAGGGGTGTTAGTGTATATGCGTATGTGAACACCTCGTCCGCTGTGAGAGAGATCGGAGCCCGCTTTGATCGGATGGATTTCCGCCTCTTTGCGAGGAGATCAGCGGGTTTCAGATCCCAAAAGCGAGTAGAAAATAAATTATGCAATGAACAATAAAAAAATATATATATGATATCTTTTTTATTAATTACTTTTTCATAATATAATAATATATTTAAGAATGAACAGGAACATGGATTGACGAGAGGGATCCATAAAGCGAGAGAGACCTTCGAGAGAGAGAGAGAGAGAGAGAGAGAGAGAGAGAGAGTATGGTGAGAGTTTGGTTTTTTTTTTTTTTTTTCTTTTTTTTTTTTTCCTCTCTCTCCTCTCCATTTCTTCTACGTCATTTATACATGAGAAATAGCTGTAAAAAAATAATATTTAATAAAAGGGATAAATAAACAATGCGGTGTAGTTATGAGGGCGTGTGGTTTCTCCAACCGTCCAGATCGGGTCTCGAATTTTTTGGCCGTCGGATTGGAACAAGCTGGCCCAAATCTATGCCCTGCACCCGGTCCACCCGTATACTTGCTTTAAAGGCGAAATTTGAAATTTTCTTCTATTGTTTTCAAATATCTTAAAATCATATGTATTAAACATTTTTTTTCAAATCATTTTAAAATTTGTAAGCTCTCTAACTCGCACGCTCGCATTCACCTAATAGAACTGAAGTATTAGAAATGTATTTGAGTAATACATTTTCAAACAATGTTCAAGTTGAAAAGTGTTATAGTTAGTAATAAAAGAATTTATAAAATAAAATATTTTTTATATATTTCAAAATAAGTATATTTCACATTTCGCCTATCCAGACATGAGATGAATTTTACTTATCATTTCGAAATAATCAGTGAATGATACTTTATTTTTAGATGAATAAGATGTGTATCATACGCTCACTTTGAAATATATGAGTAGCATTACTCATTTACAAATGTACACCAAATAAAACCTAAAGTCCAAATTGAATCGTGTATAAATAAATAGTGCATGAATTTATGAATGTATCGATGCAAGAAACACTTTATAACAACAAGAGGGCTTGACCTAATATGTCATTATAACACTTCAGAATTTGAAATAGTCTATGTATAAAATATAATAAAATTAAAATTTTTATTCTTGCTATAATATGTTGGACGGTGGTTAGACTCAATAGGTTAAGATGGTTAAACGCACTAGAGTTAGAGTAGTTTTCTGATGAGTGACTCCCTGAAAGTGAATTGTCATAGTTAGTATCAGAGCCAATTAATAGTCGAAAATATGATATGAGTTTAGACTGAGCAAGGATTATACAATGGATAGAGCACGACTCCCTCGGCTAAGGCTAGTAAGAAAAGTCTAATATCGCATGATACTTGTGAGTGTGTTTGAGCCTGACGAGAATATCATCGCTTAAAAAGGGGCGAGATGAATCTCGTATTATATGTTACTTGTGAGTGTGTTTGAATCTGACGAGAATGTCAGAGAAGAATACGACATCCCATAATTTGAAATAGCAATATATAAAAATTAAAACATGACTTAAACTCTTAATTCGATTATAATATTTTGAATGATGATTAAATTTAAGAGCTTAAGAAAGTTAAACATGTTAGAGTTAAAATAATTCTATGATTGATAATCTACTGAAAATGAAACGTCTGTTTTTCGAATCCGAGACTAATTCTATAACTAAACCCAATCCGAGACTAATTCTATAACTAAACCCAATACGGGCAGTGGTGCTTGAGCATGCTGTTGCATGATTGGCCATAATTTTGTTAGCAATGCGAAATAAACATTTTTCTAAATTAGACCCAAGTTGAGATAAATGTGCAATTGCACCGTACAAGAAGCATTTTTCATGTATATATAAATGCACCGAGTGCAGAAAATTACTTTTCAGGGCTTCACCCAACCCTCCATTTAAATCCAATACTAGGTAGTGGTGTCTGAGCATGTTGTTGCAGGACTGGCAGTAATTTTATTAGTTATAGGGGACTAACATGCAATTATTTTCACCTTTTATGTAATATAATTCAAAAGAGTAATGCTATCTGTATATTTATTTTTGAGTGTACATTTTATATTTTATTCATTCAAAAATGAAAACTTTTTCACTCATCACTTCGAAGTGATGGATAAAATTTATCTCACTCTAAAATGAATCATGAATAAATATTATACATCAAGCATTTTCCAATTTAAAATATCAAACAACCTAACATGCAATTATTTTCACTTTTTATGTAATATAATTCAAAAATATCAAACAACCTATCTTTAAACATTATAGTGTCTCTTTGTTAAAAAATAATTTTTACGTCTTAGAAAACACATTGATTATTTATAATAATAAAGAAAATTTGAAAGAAAAATAATTATTTATATCGTTATTATTTTTTTTTAAAAAAAACATATTATTTTATTGAAAGAAAAATAATATATTATTTATGTCATTAATATTTTAAAAATAAACTCAGTTAAAAATAAAAAAAAATAATATATTTTATTTGAGATATATGATATGCATCATACTCACTTAAAAATAAAAATGGACTAATAAATAAGTTCTCATACTTAAATAAATGAGATGTAAAATATATATATATATATTTAGAATGTATGACTAGTATTTTTTAAAAATAAATAGCAATTTCATTGTTTCAATTTCTTTGGCCTTTTATTTACCATTCTGTTGCCATTTTCTTTTTAAAAAAATTACATCTTTTTAAGGCATTTGCTATATAAGCAAAGGCTTCGAAAAGAATATTACCGCCACCATTCGACAAATGCCCTAAAATAGGTTCCCTCTCCAAAATCGGCGATCGCCGGAACCCTAATCCCCAAAACCCGACCATGGCATCGCCGCCACATTTCTACTCTTCTCTCTCCTCTCTCCGCCGCTTCCTTCACCCCTCCCCTTCGCCTCCCTCTCCGGCGGTCCACCGAACCCTCGGCGGCGCCGGCGGCGGAGGACCGGAGAGCGTGGCGTACCGACGATCGATGCTCCGGGCGCCGCCGACGGTGAGGGTGCCGGGGATTCATCGGAATTCGTGCAGCTTCATCGGCACGGTGGTCGCCCCCGTGAGGCGCTGCGGGGGGCGCGACCCCAAGAATCCCTGGGCCTATACCTTTCTCGAGGTGAACAGGCGGAGGGCTCACGGAGCATCTTCTTCTTCTTCTTCTGCTTCTTTCCAGTGAGATTCAATTCATCTCCTTTAAATTTTGATCGATTTGGAGTGGTTTGATATGATGTGTTTGTAGTTGTGTTACCTTGTTGCGACACTGTATCAATTGTCACTAGTATAGAGAGAATATAATTTGAAAGACTTAGAAGTGTCACTAAATGGAATGGATGCGGAGTATATTATCCATTGCCTTTGTTAAGATGCTGCAACTGGCCAATTTAACTGCTCCCACATGTACTCTTGTAATTATTATTTTAACATGAGGCATCATAATGCACGAAGTACCCAGAAATCTCTAGGCATCATTTGGGGTAAATGATTTTCACACAATAATCTTCGGGCCGTTGTTTTGTTGTCTATTGTAATGTCCCTGAATCGGGCACTGAACCTTCGGGGGCATGATGCTGCTCAATTGCTTACTTATCTTTTCAAATTCCTTATGAAATGCACTTTGAGTCGTCATTTTCTTACAATTAGTGTGGGAAGATAATCATATATCTTGATCTTGAGGTCCCCTACTTGTTTATGTGACCTGTAATGGTTTACTAGCTATCGGTGGTGGGTGCATGTGTATGTGAATTCTAAAGCTTCTAAACAATGGCAAAATTCTGTGTCTGATCTAATTGCTACAGTTTTCTGATATCTCTGTTGGCTGCTGGGCTGCTTCCACATTTCTGGAAATCTACTTCCAGTGTCTATTTACAGCTTATTTTGGTTCATTTTAGAATGCATGTCTTTTTTTGTTGCTTACTGTGGGTAAAATGGAGCAGGATATTACTGGCAATGCGGGACAAGCTGGCAGAAACTTCTCTGAGGCATTTACAACCAAATGATTTTATTTATGTTTCTGGTCCTTTAGGTTCCTACGCAAAGGTCAATGCTAGTGGCAGCCATGAAATTTTCTACAAGGTCATCACTCATTTTTTGAAGCATACCATATTATTTTCCTGGTTGCCTGCATTTTATTTGGAAATTTGTTTTAGTTCAATATTTAGTAGTTTAATCAAATTTTGACCCCCACTTTTTTTTTTTTTATGAGTTATGTTAATTCTCGCTCTATCATAAGGTTGAAATATCGACTTAAGATGGTTGTTTGATTAGCTGTCTCTATTATCAGCGCTAACAATCTCCTCCTTTTATTGTTTGGAGAGTGCATATCTTCTTTTCATGTGTTGATTATTGGTGCATTATTATTAATTGGTATATCATGCCTTAACCTCTTTGTGTTCTTTCTATTTCTCTCCTTGTATCTGCCATTGCTTAACTAAAAAAATGGTTTACATAGGGCCCATGAATGGAAATGCGAGCGGTTATCTACTTTATTTCTCAGTATATGAGTGTCTTTTGTTCCTTTAAATGTTTTAACTTGGTCCTAACTTATGTCTACTTTTGCCCATTATAACAATCTTTTCTAATGTTTTTTTAACAGGTTTTTGTCATGGATCTGAATTATGTAAGGCGCAATGATCAAAAACAAACTTCAAAAAAGCATGAGGTGTTGGTGGACAAAGAACTAACAGGGCCCACTTTCGGTAAGTTTGTCGTCCTTTTAATCTGTAACTCTGCTTATAAGCTGTTAAGCAATATGTTTAGACATACAATTTTCTACTTCAGTTGAATTTCCTAAAGAGAACCTCGCTTGTGAAGTGTTTTTCTAATACTCTAAGACTCGTCCTATTTTTTGTCCCAATGGAGTTTTAGGTGCATTTGATTCTGCGGAGAAGCACAGAGAACGCATTTACTTGTGGCATGTCTTTTTTGCTAACCCATACGAATGGTGGGACAACAGACGATCGAAGCTGAATACTAGGCACCCAGATTTTAAACATAAGGGAACTGGTGAAGTCCTGTGGCTTAATCGGCATGACCCTCCTTGGGTTAAAAAGCAACTTGAACTGTATGACTCAAAGATGGATTTAGGAACCAACCAAAGAAACGATGGTAGACAGCCAGAGTTACATGGTTGGATAATTGAGGATTTTGAGTAATCCTTTTTACTGGATAGAAGTTGCTCGCGCCTTTGATTTTGTCATGCTCCAAAGAGGTGCTATTTCTTTGAAGAAATGGAAGCAATGATCACAATTAAGCCCTTTCAAAGGCAATGGGCTGCAAAATTTTCTATCAAAAAATGAAAAGATAAGAAAGTGAGAAATGCAAATATATGCCACACTGATCAGATTGTGAAAAATATGTATGTGTAGCTAATCATGAAAAGGAAGTTCCTTCTCTTGGAGTATGATAAATTTAAGCAGAGGGTAAGAAGCTGAGGCTACTTAAGTTACTGGCAGAAGCTCTTATGTGGATTAATTCCAGGTGTACAGAAGGCTTGACCGTGCAGATATTCTGTATTATGAGTTTAGATAGACAGGATTAGTTGTTTCTGTTAGTATACTCCGTTCCCTTTCTTATAGAGAATTTTCTTAATTGGTACTGACCCATGCTTGCTGATTGTGGTGCTAAGTGAAAGAAGCAATCTCGGCTTGTCAAATTTGGGTCTCCGGTAGCAGCTTCTCTGAAAAACTCCTTTGTTAGGAGATTTCTCAGTGATCAAGAGAAGCATCTAGTCCAATTTCAGGTGATGCACTAGCAGTCAATATCCTTTTCTATTCATGTCTTGTACAAAGGGAAATAGTTGGGATGTTGATTCATATGGCTTTTACAATTATATTATTTAACTAGATCCTTCTCGATCTGTTATTCTGTTTCCATAACAATAGTGCGCAACAGGAGCAGCATTTTTCAGGTAGTATATGTTATAGGCCTTGCCTTGCTATAACATATATAGGGGATTGTAAATCACCCCAGTTATCTAATGCCCTTTCATGTGCACTACTTTTACGCATTATACTTTGCACGCAAATTAATTCTTGAATGCGTTGAAGATAGATCAGATCATTGTATTCGCGACTTATGCGGATGCTGGTTATTTTTATCAATTTTGATAAGGATATGTGTATTGGTCCTCGTCTCAATATGGATATTTGTTTTATACGAGTTGTGGAAAGGACCAAAGATAGATACTTTGTATCCATACTGTGGTATTTATAAAAATTTATAAATTTGTGGGTACCCACAAGTACGAGCTGAGATTGCCCGTCCTAGTTGAAGGAAAGATGAGCATATGTGAAGGACAGTTTTGGTCACCCCCGCTTTTATTTTGTCCACTCCATGATTACATTTCCATCTATTCTGTCGATAAACATTACCAGAAATGTGTATGCAGATTAAATGGTGATGATGATTGTACAGTAACATTGGCAGGTAAAATAGTGATGATGATTGTAAAGTAATATTGGCTTTGATGGGCGTTCATTTCATTCCCTTGCATTAATGATAAATCAATTACAGGGACCTTACCGTATGAGTCCAACATGCCAAAATGCCATTATGGCGACAGCGCTATGTTACCGCCGTGTAGTTCAATATGGACAAAGGATCAATAGCTTTCCCATCAGCTTGCGGGCATTTCCTTTTTCCTCCTCTTTCTTAACAGAAAAAAAAAATGATTCGCTATTCCAAATCTCTTTCCAATTTTGATTTTCAGTTTTGAACCAAACTCTTCGCCATTGCAGTCAGTCTCGCTACAGAGTGAAAGTTGCTCAAATTGTTTCTGCCGACACGGACTCAGATGCTTATATTTGGATCAATATGGCACAGAATATAGCAAGGTATAGAAAAAAAAAAAAAAAAAAAACTCCTCGTTTGTTTGCATCATCATTTTATAACGGGGTCTAACATGACGCCGTATGCATTCCCAGACCATAATAAATAAATACCTGTGAAAGCAACAGCATACCAAACTTGTATGAGATGTTCAGAGCATGTCCCTGACTTGAAAAAGACGCTATTTTGCAACAATGATCACGTCGTAGACACCTGCATGAAAAGAACAGTGAGCGCTAATCTGAGTCAGATGATGCCTCCTGCGAATGAGGATCTAACGCCAACAACATTCTGGACACATTCTCTCCCATGTCTTCTACTTCCTCTCTCCCAAATCCCCAATCTCGAAGCGCCTCGGCACCTCGTGAACCTCTTGCCAATCCATATTTGTGGAGATTCGTCAACCGTGTTTCTATGAAAGGCATGATTGCCTTACTTGATCGAAGCCGAGTGGCTATCGGTACAGACTCGACATCAAGTGATCCCTTTGGCTCTCCCCCTTCAAACTCACACCCCAAAAGCTCACCATGTCGGCCTACACGGCTCGCAAAGATGGACGGAAATGGTAGAGGGATAGGGAGTGGGCAGAGGGACATTGAAAGATGTGAGAATTTGGGTTTTATAGATCGGCCTTCATATTCAGCGCATACGGAGTTCTTCACTTGAGAAATAGAAGCCCGATTACAACCTACAACCACAACAATAGAAAATGTAGTAACCACCAAAATAATAATAATAATAACAATAATAATAACAAATGCATCATGGAGATGCTTATTCTATCTAAAGAGACATTACAAACAGAAATAATAAGAAACAAGAATCACAAGATTTGGAAAAATTACCTAATCATTGGGAGAAAAAATAACAGAAGATTTGGGAAAATTACCTAAACATTGGGAGAAAAAATAAAAGTACCTGAATGAAGGGCTCCATGAACCATTACAGATTCGACTGCGTACGGGTCTTCATCATCCTCTCCAATTTCAGGGGTCAAAGGGTTCAAGTACTTGGATATAGCTCCCCGGTTGTTTTCTTCTGAATTTCAAAATTATCAGCACTGAACATATTTTAGCAGTAGAAAAAAAGCAAGTGCTTGTTAATTAAACCTGTAAAAGACGGAGCAGGCATCGCTAAATCCAAAATAGTCACAGGGTTTTGCCTAGCTTGACCAGCTAATAAATGGACAATTTCACCAATATCAAGAGCACCAGAAGCATCTGCTGAGTTTGTACTTGGCCCAAGTGGCTCCAATCGAAATGGAACACTTATTGAGTGTATTGCAGCCGCATAGATTGCACTAGAGTAGAAAAGCTTTTCGTCTTTCACACGGAGTAAAGGTGACAGGTTGCCTTTCATTTCAAATCAGAGACAATTTTAGATTAGAGCTGCAGTTTTTGCATGCCAAACAATGCATCTTTGACTGTATTTTCAAAAAGATAGTATCATTATCAATTATCAAATATAAAAGTCACGAGTACAAAGGCGTATCCAGAATATGGTGCTTCTAATGCATGGTATGCATGAACTTTAAATCAACCGAAAGCAAGTACATTTGATGCATTAGGTAGTCAGTTTAAAAGTCAGCACTAAACACTAAAATTAAGGGGCTGCAGGCAAATTCCGAAACTTTTCAGTCTATCAAACTTCTTAAAAGAAGATTGTGTAAATACCAAAGATTAAGTTCCGTGAGAAACAGTGAAGCCCATCGAAAGTGCAAAAACCTAAAATCAAACATGTATAACGAACATGCAAGAATGGATAACATGTTAATGCAATCTATGACAAGAGCAACATGTGACCGGGGCTTGCCTAAGCTATAGGCAGTTCGCACTGTATTTCCGAATTCATGAACACCGTTCCTTTCCATTTTAGTCCCAAATGATTTAAAAAGCTCTATAGGAAGTTTCTAATGTGACGTTACAATAGCTGGGGTCAAGCTACAGTGCATTAACTTCAAATTTGCCCATCTGTTGCAGTAATTCATTTTCAACCAATCGCATTGAGCATATTAATCCATTTTAAGACTACATCTCACAAGGAAGAAATTTACAAGATGAGTCCTTTGCTAGATGAGTTATCTAGTTCCAACTAAAATAAAACAACACAGGAAAGGAGAATTGTGATTGCATGCAATTTCCAACAGATCATGCCATCATGGTCAAAATGAACATGGGGGCAGCATATGAAGCATTCTATCTACACAGGCAAAAGCATGCATACTTCTCAAAGAAGGTAATCCAACTGGTACCATCAACTTCGAAAAGGAGGACAGCTTTGAAAACGAGACAGCATCATGAAGAGCTCTAGTAATTGAACCCTTTTGGTTTATGGCATATGCATGGGAAACTGGATCTCTCACATTATAAAGCAACACAGGTGTATTGGCATACTCATCAGCAATGTTCTCTAGATATTCAACAGCGACACTGGAAAAGCCTCCTGAATCATCAACAATGAACTGGATACCCTGGAAATGTAGCAGAAAATTCAGAACATGCAGAATATTACCACAATTATAACCAGAAAATTATCTGGCAGAAAATATGTGGCCTACAGAGCTGTTGTGTAATGCATAATGAATTTAGACAATTCCCGCAAAAGCAGAGCTCGAATAAAGAAGTACAGTTTGTATCTTAACAGAAAAGTCGAATGCTAGTATAGAAATTACAAAACTCTGATGCCAGGTATGACACGGACCAACCAAGTACTTTGGCCCTAAACATAGTAGATGGGTTATAAGGATATTGCAATTATATTAAGCAATTTCTGAAAAGCATGACCAAAGCCCACCAATTACCGTACAGACAAACAACACAAAAGATCAGATAAATTTTAACATCAAAAGTGGAACTTAGCCAGTAGTAGCTTTGATATAAGGGAAGATTATACATGGCATGTCACAATAGTTGAGTTTGCACAGGAGAAGAAACAACCTGAATATGGTCGCATTCTTCAATGAAAAACCGCAGCCTCTCATTCATCTCTTCTGCATGAGACCCTTCTGTGATAACATCCCTTCCAATTCCATAGTTGTCAAACTTATTAACATCTGCCCATGATCCTTTCAGTTCATATAAGGTCTTAGGATGATACTGAACTTTGGAATAATCAGTCCAAGACTGAACACCATTTTCTAGGCACTCAACACTATCCTTATCTCTATTTCTTCTTTGTGAAGAGCCCCCTTCTCTACTATCACTTGCTGGAATACCCGAATCATCATGCTCTTCTTCATATAAACTTTGGAGAAACAAATTTTTCTTATAGGGTTCTGCAACTGATCTTGCAGCATTCCCGGTCCTAAACGTAACTCACAGCATCGGTCTTTTCAAGGTCAGCAGAGTATACATGAGAAATATATATCCCAAAGAAAGCAATATTTTCATTTTTGAAGATATGATTCAGATCGCCATTACAAACATAACCTGAATAGTTTATAAACTTCAATAAAAAGAAACAGTTTTAACACAATTATAGCAAATTTCCATACTGTACAGTTTTCATTTGGAAAAGAGAGACCAAAATTATAGCAAAGCAATCAGTAAACTACAAAATAGATTATAATGTTAAGTTAGAAACATTTTCCTGCTAGAAGCTTAAAAAAGGGAAAAGGCACAAGCTCCGTTTTGTTTGATTCTAGCATCTTCATATGATATATGTTTATTTATTCCAAACTCTGATTATTCGGAATTTTTCTGTACGTTAGTACTTATTTATCACAAGTTATTCCCCCCCCCCCCCTCAAAAAGAACCTCGAAATTCTTTAACAAAATCAATCACTAAATTATTACCAAGGACTTTTTTTATTTGTTACGTTATGTGCCTTCCCATGTTTGAACCTCCTGTTACGAATTTCTGTACGGTTAGTACTTATTTATCACAAGTTATTCCCCCCCCCCCCCCCCTCCTCAAAAAGAACCTCGAAATTCTTTAACAAAATCAATCACTAAATTATTACCAAGGACTTTTTTTATTTGTTACGTTATAGTGCCTTCCCATGTTTGAACCTCCTGTATACTGGCCTTTCTGTCATTGAACATAACTAGTTCTCATTACATAGTACATGGTAAACCAGTGCATCAGGCCATGAATTTGTAACATAAATTTCATCGTATAGACCCCTAGTAGAACCTGTTTCTCTGTCACTGAGAGCAACAGAAAGGGAAAACAGACACAATGGAGCAGACCAGAACATCAAGCACAAAAAAATTTCTCAGGAAGGATACCATTATCTAATCAACAAGCAAAACAAGAATTAGGGACACTAGCTTACCATGTAGCAATGGCCATCGGATCAGCTGAAGGAATGTTGCCATACAAAGTACCAGACGTACTAAGAGAACCAAGTGATCCTGCAAAAGACATTGCTGTGTGAGTCATAGTGAAGTAAGAGGGGGTGAAAAAAAAAAAAAAAACTTATTTGGACAAATGACAGAAGAAAGAAGTCATTCAGGTATATTTCCAAAAAAATAATACGAAAGTACAAAAGAATCGTCAGAATTACGCTATACTGTATTTTTTTCCTCAAACCAAAATAAAATTATATTTATTCTTTTTGTTTATTATTATATGCAGTTATAGAATATAGACTGCATCAAGAATAAACATGTCTATACATAATACACATAAAAGCAAAAAAATGGTAAAAATATACAATAGTACTTTTCACAGTAATCTATAATAACTAATTACTTAGCAGTTTTAAATTAAAGTGCTAAACTAAATGCATACAAGAAGATAATGAAGACTAAGAACATATCTATATCTTATGGTAGCTTGCCTCATCTTTATCAGAATATCTCCACCAACTATAACACCTAGACGATATACAAAAATGAATATGAAACTTGAGAAATCAACAACCAGATGCATTATATTATTACCTTGAGAGCCAATAGATATCATACGAGGGCAGTATGTAAAGATACCCTGCACAATACTAGTAGCTTAAGTACATCCAATATCAAAAAAATTGAAAAATGACTAAACTGTATTGGAGCATTTGGACTGGATACGTAAGAAAACAATTAATGACCCCAAAATAAAGATCAGCAAAATCATTCATCTCTCAGATTCTTAGAGGAATGATTTTCTATACTCAAATTCACCTGGTGTGTTTCACCGGCCCGATAGAAAACGTCCATATCCAATGACCCATTCTTGAAAACTGGATCAGCACCGGGATCTTCGGCCAATCCAAGCAACTCATCCTACACGGACAAAGCCGCCGAGTCAATATACAATGTAATCACGAGGATGACGATCTCCGATACTTAAATGCACATACATATAAGCTATCATATGCCTGATTTAATAAATAATATAGCCTAATGCATTCTTAACACAATCCGCAACGCATTTATGAAAGGAAGAGTTATAGAAATGCTTGTAAAAATTTCTTGTGCGAAATTACGAGCTCCTTCATTTAATCTTACTGCTTAACTAAACATTTATTTATGTAAGAGAAATTGATAAACATGATTACCCAGAAATTACCAAATCTCACCTGAAAATTCCAAAAATGAGAACCTATATAGTTTGCGTAATCGCCAACTTGGATTGTCACAATTTCCCCCATTCTTATCAACTCCTATCAACAACAACAACAACAACAACAAAAAATCAATAGCAAACTAAGTAATATATTTTAAGCAAATTTGGTTATATCTATAAAAAAAATCCCCAATATGTTCAAGTGTAGCGGAGCTTGGTGAGTAAGATAAAACCCTAAGCCCTAAAAAAAAAAAAATCAAATTACAAAAATCCGGAGAAGAACAGCAAATTTGTAGATCGAATCAAGTGTCCAAAACAAGAACAAAATCAAATTATATATATATTAAAAAAAACTCTTACTAAGGGAAACCCTAACCGAAGGGGTTGGCGAATCGTCGAGAAAATTCGAGCAGTGTAGTAAAAGCGGGAAAGGAACTATGCGGACAGCGGCGGCGACCTTAACCCCGCGGCGCAGGATTTATGCGGACGCCCCTGATCTCGCGATTCGCCGGATCGAATTTGAATTGATGCGAGGACTCGGTGCACAACCGGAAATATCGTCTCGGTCCATCCTACGTATTGGAATTTAAAAAAGCCCGGTCTATGTATCTGTGACTGCTGCTATAGTCAACAATAACTAACTAACCTGTAGATGGCTTTTCACTTCATCATTTGTGAGCCCATTCACCTTCATCACTTCTTTTATCCGCTCCGGCGTAGCTGCTGTGTCAACAAGTAGTAGAGAGTCGGAAATTTGAACTACGCGATCAAAGAATATGTTACTATATCTTATAACAAAACTTTAAAAGTTACAGTAAAAATTCTACCAGGGAGTGTTCAAATCATGCAAGCTCATCTTACTACTTTGGGGACCGCCGATCGAGCTGTTTAAGAGCTATCAGAAACTGCTCATGCAAATCCTTGGACCAGCTGCGTCTCGTCTTTCTTTGCTGCTGTTGTGATTTGAGTATTGAACAAGAATCATCTGCATGAAAAGAAGAGGATAGAGAGAGAGATTTGATGGCATCGCCATGCATGATCTCCTTCTCCTTTTGCAAGTTTCGATCGACTGCAGATACATCTTTAAATAGTGAGTGAGTCTTCTCTTCACTACCCTGCCATGCATCAGTCAAGATTCAAATGTTCTCCAACTATAATAAATTCGAAAAAAAAATTATCGGTATAGCTCGTATCAAACTCATTAAAGTGATTGTCGTATTTGTGTAAATATTTTTTACAATGTGAAAATTTTTTGTGCGCAAATTTTGCTGTCTGAAGCCACTGATGTTGATATTCTTTGATTTTGTCATAAAGTCAACATTATGTTTTCATTTAAAAAACCTGCAATTTTTAAAAAATATTTTAAAAATTCAGAAAGGAAATTGTAAATAATTCTTATTCTCTAAAAACACATTGACAAAACCTCTTGATAAATCTTTCCTTCTATAAAAAAAAAAATAAAAAAAAATAAAAAAAAATACACATGACTAAAATCAATATAAAATGAATATATTAATACAAAAAAACAGAAATAAAACTCACAAAAAAAAAAGAAGGAAGTTCTTCATCTTTTTAATCTCGGAATCTACATCAACAATCCATTTCACTATCTCCTTAACCTCCTCTTCATTCTCCCCTGCCACTTAGAAAAAGCAGGCTCAATAGAGATCTTCACCATTACACCATCTTCCAAACTCATTGCACCCATTGATGCACCCATTGATGAACTCATGTTTTAGCTCTCTCTTTCTCTCTCTCATTCGAAGGAAATAGTAGCAGGGTGGTTCTCCCATTTATACTTACGAAAAAGGCAAGGATGTACTTGAACAAAGAGATAATAATTAATATAAACTATACAAATATAAACTAATTTTAAAATTTAAATTTAGCATGGTTCTAAAACATAAGAAAAAATGTTAGAGAGAGAAAGGGGGAGAGGGAGGACGAGAGAGCGAGGAAGGGAGAGAGCGAGAGGGCGGGAGAATGAGCGAGGAAGGGAGAGAGCGAGAGGGCGGGAGAGAGAGCGAGGAAGGGATAGAGCGAGAGGGCGCGAGACAGTGAGAGGAAGATCTCCCCCGCGCTCGAGGGGAAGGGACCGCGCCTGCAGCTCACGGTGGTGGAACCCCCCTCTGCCCCGAGGCCTAGGGCGATCGCATCGTGGGGACAACGACAGGAGATGCCCTTCCGGACGTAGGGACTCACCTAGGGCCCACTGCTCCCCCCCGGGTTATTCCTCTGCGCCCGAGCATCTCTGGCATGAGGTCCCCAAGAGGGGCAGGCCCAGGACCGGGACTAAACACCCTCGGGTCCTCCGGTTTGGCCACCCCTTCACGCACCCACGTGCTGTCCCCTCTCCGCGTAATGCAGGGCTTCTGGGTTGTCGTCCTCGGGCTCCTGCTGGACATCACCCTGGTACGGGAGATTCTTGTCCCCGAGCATCTCCGTCACCTCCAGCCCACCCGACCTCCCTGCTTTCTCTGTTTCCGCACCGTAGCTCCCTCAAAACCTCGGTGCGGACCCCCTCCTTCAGGGTCAACTGGGCGGACCGGCTTGGATTCCCCCTACTCTCTGCCTCCGCGTCACCTCACCCACAGGAGCCAACCCCCTGCCACACGCCTTTTTGTCCCCAGGCCCCTACTTCCGATCCGGGGACCACTGGACCCCGCTCCTTTATAGAGGCTCTACTCCAACCTCCTTCGCCTCACCCCCCTCCCCCCCCCGAACCCCGCTCCCGCCTCCTCGCTCCTAGCCGGCCCTCCACCTCCTCGGCTCATAGGAAGTGCTTCCGGTGCCTCGCCAGCGACCACCTGGTGCGGGACTGTAGAGAGCCGATCCGCTGCGCCTCGTGCCGCCGGACCGGGCACAAAGCTCGTAGCTGCACCGCCCGCCGATCAAGCCACGCCATGCAGAGAGGCTCTGGTTTCCGCCCCGAGCTCCAGAAGGTGTTCGTCCCTTTCTCCGAGGACTTCCGCAATCGTGAGCTCAAGCGCCAGAACGCAATCTTGGCGGACACCATTGGTAGATGCTCCCTCGGCCGATGCCCTGTCGTCACGATGGCGGCCGACTTCGCTGAGAGGTTCGGTGGCATCCCTGAGGACTTCCACGTGGCCGAGCACCAGGACCGCGAATTTGTCATCTTCCTCCCTGTTTGGGTCTTACCTGAAGACCTTTGCAACA
This sequence comes from Tillandsia fasciculata, assembly GCA_029168755.2. Taxonomy (NCBI): domain Eukaryota; kingdom Viridiplantae; phylum Streptophyta; class Magnoliopsida; order Poales; family Bromeliaceae; genus Tillandsia; species Tillandsia fasciculata. The sequence goes on along the minus strand of CM054932.1, from coordinate 28,925,264 downwards.
ATGGGCTCCTCCATCTTCGCAACTGTCGCCTCCGATGTCATCCCTGGGACCCGTACCACGACGCTGCCCCCTCTCGCCTGATGTATAAAGCCTGGATCAAAATTGCCAGGCTCCCGTTCGAATGCTGGTCGGTGCAGCGAGTCAGCGCCCTGGTCGGCTCCTTCGGCCGCTTCCTCCAGGCCGACGACACAAGCATCAACATGGCCAACATGTTCTTCTTCAGGTGTCGTGTGGCGGTGGACGCCCTGGAGGACATCCCGGAGGCCCTTGCCATCTCAATGGGAAACATCGTTGTGACTGCGCCAATCTCGATCGAGAGCACCGCACCCTTTGGCGGTGACGACCGAGGCACGGCTTTTGTTGGAGGGGGGCCCGAGGAAGGGGGCGATCAAACGGACCCCCAGGGCCACCGGATTGCCAGAAGAATCCCCCTCGTCGACCTCCGCGACGACAGCAGCGGCTCGAGAAACGCCACCAGAGAAGGCGCTTCTGACTCCTGGGACTCCTCGGAGATCCGCGATAGGAGGCGCCGCCCTGGGCACGCCCATCCGCCGCCGAGGGAGGCTGCCCCCGCCGTGGCGGCTCCCGTCGGACCTCTGGTCCATCCCCTTGGCCGAGCCCCCTCTTGCCCGTTGGACCCCCACCTCGTTGACGCCGCAACTCCTCGGATTGCCTCCCCCTCGATCCTCGGACCCGTCGCTGGCAGCCCTCCGCACCTTGGGATGCGCGGCTTTCCCCTCTCAGGCTCCCTTTCAAATTTCTTGCTCGTTTCTGGACTCTGGGAGTTCTCAGTGGTGGGCTCGTTCACTAGCGACGGCCAACTCCCTTTTGCGGTGGTCGAGGTGGCGTGTTGCCCCACCTCTCCGATCCCTCGACCTCGACTGCTGTGCGCCCCCCCCCCCCCGCTTGCTGTGAGCTCCCCTACACCGAGGCCCCTCTTGCCTTCTGTAAGGCCCTCTTTCCCCTTCTGGGTGGGCCCCCTCTCTGTGGGCCACCGCTAACCTACCTGTGGCGGTCCTCTCCTGACCCCTCTCCTGCGGCCCGGCCCAACCCGCCTCGCCTCCCCCTCCTGGTTGATGCGGGGCCCACTGCCGGCCCACCCGGGTCGGACCTTGGACCGCCCCCGGGGCATCGAGCGGGGCCGCCCCTGGCCTCGGGCCCGCCTCTGCAGATCCTCCTCGGCCCTGCCTTGCGGGCTACCCGAAGGGAGGGGCCTCAGCCCACGGCCCAATCGACACCTGCGGGACCCACTAACTTCCCCTGCCGCCGGGCCGCGCCCTCCCTTGTGGGCCCGCTGGCCCCCTTGGCCCCCCCGTGCCTCCCTCGCTCACTTGGGCCTCACCGGTCGTAGTGGGGGTCCCACCCTGTTGCGCCTGCAGGCCCGAGCCCTCCCTCTGCCGCCTGCCCTCCCTCACTTTGCAGGTTCCCCCAACGGAGCCCTGCCTCACCGCCCTGCCGGGCCTAGCTCTCGGCTCAACCCTGCAGGCCGCCTTGGGGCCGATTCCGGACCACCTTCCCCCCGAGGACCGACCGGTCTGCCACTGCCCCGGCGTGTATCCCGCTGATCCCGTCGCTCCCGCCCCGAGCCACGGCGTCCCTCTGGGGCTACCCCCCCCCCCCCCCCCCCGCTGTTTCTGTCTGTGGAGGCTGTAGCGCCCAGCCGCTCCACCCTCCCGCTGCCGGACCTGCCCCCTGCCACCGCTTCTCCCCTGGCCCCCGCTGGCCTCCCGCCTCCCGCCGGGGGTGCCGGCCTCCTGCCCACCCCCGGGGTCCACCCCTTGCCGCCCGGCCTCCGGAGCCGCCCCAGCCGCGGCGCGAGATCACTGCCTGCCCCGCTCGAGACTCTCGGCCTAGCTAGCTCCCCGGAGGCCGGCCCCTGGCCCGCCAAGTCCACCGCTGATGCCCCGACCGCCAACTTGCTGAGCTCCCCTCCCACGGGAGGCACTGCGCGCCCCCCTGCCACCCGCAGGAGCCCCAGACTCGCGAAGCTGGCGGGCACCCTGGTGCTGGACCGCGCTGTTGCCCGGAAGACCCTTCTCTCGGGCGAGCAGTTGATTCCTCCCCTCCCTGACAGCACTGTTGATGCCAAGAAGATCATCCGCTTGACCGCAAAGTTCGGCGTCAATCTTTCTGATGCGGAAGCCGTCTCGCTCCTTGGCTTCCCGGGCTACGAGCTCTGAGCGCTGAGCTCCCTGCGCCCTGTTTTGCTTTCTGGTGGTTTCCACTTTCCTATGTTTAAGATTTGCTCCTGGAATGTACGAGGGCTTAACGACCCTACCAAACGCGCTCTTATCAAATCTATTGTGAAAGGGTTTAATGCTTCCATTCTCTGTCTTCAAGAGACCAAAGTGTACTCCCTCTCTCGCTCCTTCCTCATTTCCTTCGCTGGACGATTCTTCGACAAATGCCACTTCATCCCGTCCGCGGGGGCGTCTGGAGGCCTTGTCACCTGCTGGAATTCCAAACTCTTCTCCTGCTCCGAGGTGATTGTCCGCGATCGCTCCCTCACGCTTCATCTCACCCGTGCGACCTGCGGCTCCTCTTTCTACCTCACCAACGTGTATGGGCCGCCGGCTTGGGAGGGCAAGGATGACTTTTGCAGGGAACTTGCAGCTCTCAAACCTGATTGCCCTGGTCCCTGGATCATCTGCGGCGACTTCAACCTCACGCGTTCCCAGGCGGAAAGGCAGGGGCGGTCTTGGAGCAACCGCCTTTCTGCCATGTTCTCCGACCTAATCAACGAGCTTGATCTCCTGGACCTCCCGATGACCAACCAGAGCTTTACTTGGTCCAATTTGCAATCCCCTCCCACCCTCGCCAAGCTTGATCGTTTCCTGGTCTCCACCGACTGGGACCTTGCCTTCCCGCTCTCTTCTGTTTCGGCGCTGCCGCGGATCACCTCGGACCACTGCCCCATCCTCCTTCAAACCCAGAGGAAGCTCCCTCCCAGGCCCTTCAGGTTCGAGAAGGTCTGGCTCACCAGGACCGACTTCAACTTGCTGGTCCCCATTTGGTGGATGGAAATCGAGCCCAAACAAGGGAGGCAAGGGAGCATCCTCACCTTCACCGCCAGGCTTAGACACTGTCGCAAGCGCATCACCGCTTGGAAATCCACTAACTTCCACGCCATCTGTACGTCCAAGCGGGCTATTATGGAGGATGTCCAGAGGCTCGACTCCCTTGAGGAAAGACAGTGTCTGTGATGATCCGGACTCCCGCAGAAGCCAAACAGTGACTAAGGGGAGCTTGTACAGTGCAATAAAGCCCGTAGAAACGAAATTGGATATTTTTAATTGACTCTGCGCGAAAATCGGAGCAAACGGAAATTTTCAGGAGCTTTTTACAAAATTTCGGATGAGAATTTGGCGAAACGGACGGCGGAATCGGACTCAGCGCGCGAAAACGGTCGAAATGGTATATTCGCTTTATTTTTCGGCACCTGGGTACTGTTCACCGGAACAGTAACGGCCGGAGTTACTGTTCCGGCAGGCGGCGGCCGCCGGCGAGCGGCGGAGGGCGGCGGCGCACGGCGGCGGGCAGCGGCGCAGCGGCGGGGCAGCGGCGGAGCGCGGAGGAAAGCGGCGCGGGCAGGCGCGGGCAGCGCGGGCAGGCGCGGGCAGGCGCGGGCAGGGCGCTCGGTGCGCGGTCCATGGGCCAGGCGTGCACCGGGTGCACCGAACTTTTCCCCGTGCCACGTGGCATCTCCTGATTGGCTGGCCGGCTTCTAGAAACGTCTAGATGCTTGACACGTGGCATCATCCTGTTGGCCGACAGGTTTCCGGAAAACCCGGAGCGCGGAGCTGCACATGGACCACGTGGGACACGTGGCAATTTCTGATTGGCCCTTGCACGGCTGTTTCCTGTTTGGGTGACACGTGGCGCTTCCTGGTTGGCCCGTTTCGGTGTTTCGTGTTTGGATCAGGATCCCGTGAGGGAATATTCCCTTTTGGCCCACTATATAAAGGATCCCCCACCCCCTCTCTTTGCACCTTGGAATCCGAGCCTTTAGAGAGAGAAACTGAAAAAGTGTTCTATATGAAAGTTGTTCCTCTCTCTCTCTTCTTTCTCTCTCTAGAATCTCAGGAATTTAGGAGTTACAGATAGAGAGATATCTGCGACGCGGCGCACTGCGACGATTTTTCTTTTAGGCCCATTTCCCGTCGCAGTTCCGTCGAAAATTCACTGCGGGCTAACCAGGTGGAATTTTTGGACGATTTTTGCGACAGCGCGACCGTAAGAGGTAGGGCTTCGATTTCCGTGTTGATCATTTTGCTCCATTTCGTACTTTTGGCACAGTTTTTAGGTCCTCTTTGACCCCCTTTTTACTGTGATGATTTTTGGACAGCACCGACTTCTCCGATTTTTATCTTGACGTAGGAGCGTCAGATCGAGGCGTTTTAAGAGTCGATTTTGATCTACTCTTCGCGAGGAACGCAACCGTGATTTTTCTGGGATTTTAGGAGCTCATTTTAGAGGTGAAAAATTCCTCTTTTCTCGTGCTGTCTGAAAAACAGCAAATATTGTGCTTTTTGGGATTTGTATTTATACCGGGAGCATTGATTTGCAGGATTGAGGACTGTGGACAACCAGGAGACTACCTGGGGTGTTGTTTGAGCTGTTCGAGGTGGGCGGTTGTTGCTTACCTCATTTTTGACAAGCTCACTGGGATTACTAGAAATCCCCTAAAATATGACAATTAATGAGAACCATTGGGACAAACTAACAGGACTACTAACAGGACTACTAACAGGACTACTAACAGGACAACTAACAGGACAATTAATGAGAACCATTGGGACAAATTAATATGACAAATGACAAGGACCGCTGGGACAAACTCCCCTAAAATTTAATATAACCCCACAAATGATATGATGACTTATATTGGGACACTGTGATTGAGACAAAGGCTATGATATCGCATGCAAATGACTTTTATACAGTAAATCAATTGTTTTAAACTTTTGACACTATTTTACAACTTTTAAAAATAAAGACAGTTGCATACATGCCCGGACATCAGGTAAGGCCACTATTCTTTGCTACACTATCATATTGGAATTTGAACATGTTTCATTGTTGTCCTTTGCATTCATATGTTGTTGCTCAAGTGTGAGCAGGGGTTTGGGATAGTGTAGCCAAGGTTGTGCTAAATTGTGGACTTGTGGGGTATTGCGGTGACCGCGGACAGTAGGCGGTTGACCAGATGTTTATCCTTGCATCAAATTGGGGTTGAGTTTGATTTATTGCATCAGTTGGGGATCGGGTTTTCCTAGTGGATGGTTTTCCCACTTTGATCATAGTCATGATCCAGTCCTGCTAATTTATGGCACCTCTGATACTTATTACTGAGATACTTTACTCGTGTGGGTCGCTCCCCTCGAGTGCCACTCCGGAGTGTGTTATTATCCCCTATCGGCAACCCCGATTTGGCCAACATTATCCCCTATCGGCATATCCGATTTGGCAAATACTATCCCCTATCGGCGTTATACCCGATTTGGCAAGGCACAGCAGGAAGTACCAGTTTTGCTAGTGACACCAGTTTGAGTTCATTCAGACAGGCATTTATACACTAATTCATACATTTAGTTATTCCATTGCTTGGCATTTAGAGGCATGGTGGTGGTAGTTTCCTTTTTATCAGCAGTCTTTATAGCTTACCACTGTTCTTTCCTGTTGCCTCTAGTAGTCCTAGTGGGTGCGTCAGAGTTGAGGTTTTACCCACTAGGGGAGGCTGCTGGTTTATCTGGTAGTTCTCACCCCCATTATTGCTTTCTGTTTCTTGCTTCTTCTTTTTGCAGAGTCATCTGCGGGAGCTGCTAGGCCATCAGCAGCTGATAAAGGTAAGGGGATCGCTGAATAGATAGATCTCCTGGAGACTGAGAGCTGTAGATAGACGTCGTACCCTACTCAGACTGTAATATTCTCCTTTTATTTTGGGTCTGGCTTCCGCCAGCTGGATGTACTATTTTGGTGAGCTGGGAGATTATTGTACTTATTACAGTTGTATTTGTATTTCCAGTCTGAAATACTATGTGGTTCTTCTATTCAGCTCGATATTATGCTCTTTTACTGTTCATATTATATCTGAGCAGGTTACCAGCGCTTCGTGTACGCGGGAAATCCCGTGTGCACGGCGGATCTGTTGGCGAGCCCGGGTTCCGGGGCGTGACAGATTAAAGTTGGTATCAGAGCTTAGGGATAGGTCAGTTGGGACTTAGGAAACCCTAGGCTTTTGGCAGACCCTAGGATAATAGGTATGAGAGACGTGATAATTTTGCGGAAGTCGTTGGGTTATTTATTTAACTCTTCCAGTAAAGTAAGAAGGATCGACTTAGCCTACTTCTGGTAGACAGTTATGTTGGCTGCAGACAACATAAAGTCACAGAAATAGGAGAATGTCTTTGACTTTCGCTAAGATTGGGTCGTGTAGGGTGATGATACTGAGTATGGTTTCTTGTGGTAGGATGCCTCCGCGACGTAGAATGTTGACGCGTTCTCAACCTGATTCCCCTGAACCCGATCAGGAGGAGTCCGAGCAGGGCCAGCAGAGTGAGGTGCAAGAGCTGCAGGCTCAGATGGCCCAGATGTCTGAAGCTGTTCGGCGTCAGGAGGAGGCCATGAGCCGGCTGACGCAGATGTTAGAACAGAGGGCGCAGCCTGTTGTAGCACCCTCGGAGAATTCTCCCGTACCTTCTTCCCCTGCCGTGAATCCCCCAGTTGTACCAGTGACCCTGGCATCCCCTGTGGCTCAGGGAGCAATCCGGCCATTGACTCCTGCAGAGGAGCAGGAGTTTGCTGACAAACTTACTCAGTTCTGTAAGCGGGGACCGCCCAGGTTTTCAGGGCGGGATACTCAGCCTTGGGAGATCGGGACTTGGCTTTCCTCAATGGAGAAGTTATTTCGAGACTTCTTCATTGACCCGAAGTACAGGGTACATATGGCTGTACACTGCTTAGACGGGGATGCTGATGCATGGTGGCGCCGGGTGGAACCCCTGGAATTTCAGACCACTCGGCAGCTACCCTGGTCAGAATTCAAGAAGATGATTTTAGATACGTATTTCTCCACAAGTATGAAGAAAAAGCTGGAAGATGATTTGAAGAATCTTCAGCAAGACAACCGGACAGCATTGGACTATTTTCAGGAGTTCAAGCGGTTACTCAACTGCGTACCTTATGTCGCCAGGGACGGACCCCACCAGGTAGAGCTCTTTGAGTCGGGCTTGCGCCCAGAGATCTATACTCTGGTGCATGCTCAGAGACTACAGACCTTGGAGGAGGCAGCAGAGCATGCCCAGTGGGTTGAGAGGGGAGACCACGTCGTCGCCAGACGTGGGGGCCTGGTCGCTCAAGGCGCTGACAGAAAGCGACCAGCGCCGGACGACGGGGGACAGGCCAGTTCTTGGAGGCCGCCACGACCGCCACGGCCTCAGTTTTCCGGCCGCGGACGTTCTGAGCGGCGAGGGCCCGGTGGATCCCAGAGGCCACCGCAACATCAGCAGCAACAGCATTCGCCTCAACAGAGATCGCAGTCGCGGCAGCAAGGGCCTCCGCGACAGAGGCAGCAGGCGAGGCAGCCACAGGCTACGGTTAGGTGCATTTTCTGCCAAGGACAACATACCTCTGATACTTGTGATCTGAGGTTTGGCCGCTGTTATCGATGTGGACAGTCTGGCCACCTCCGAGCTGCCTGCCCATATGCACCATCGACGGCTCCTTCTTCAGCATCTGCTCCTTCTTCGTCCCAGCAGTGGTCGACAGCTCAGCGACCATATGCTCCAGCAAGCAGGCCATCTTCTTCCTATCCCACGGAGTATCGCCCTCCAGCTCAGAGTGGGCGAGTGTATGCTGCGCAGGTAGAGGACTCTTCAGCAGCAGAACACGTGGTGGCAGGTATCACCTTACTTTCTGGCATTAGGACTCGTACATTATTTGATACTGGAGCATCGCATTCTTTTATTAGTAAATCATTTGCATCATTACATGGGATAGAGGTAGGACTTTACCACGTGCACGAGAGGTTCAGATTCCCGATCACACCTTGCACGTGGAGGAGTGTTGTTGGTCCTGCCCGATGCAAATCGAGTCCTGGATTATGCCAGCAGACCTGTTGGTCTTGAGACAGCTGAAGGACTTCGATGTGGTCCTCGGGATGGACTGGCTGGCTCGGTATTTCGCAACTATTGACTGTGCCGCAAGGACTGTCACTTTTAGAGAGCCAGGCCAGGAAATGTTGGTATATCGGGGATGTCAGAGTGCTTTCTTTGCCTCTATGATTTCGACTTCCCGAGCGAGGCAAATGATCCATCGAGGATGTGTAGCCTTTTTGGCTAGTGTTGTTGAGGGGCCTACGGCGGCGCCGGGACTCGGGGATATCCCTATTGTCCGCGAGTTTCCGGATGTTTTTCCACCTGAGCTGACTAGTATGCCGCCAGATAGGGAGATTGAGTTCGTGATTGACGTGGTTCCAGGAACTGCGCCAATCTCTAAGGCTCCTTACCGAATGGCACCGGCTGAGTTGCGAGAGCTTAAGGCGCAACTCCAGGATTTGATGGATAAGGGCTTTATCAGGCCGAGTGTGTCGCCTTGGGGAGCACCGGTGCTATTCGTGAAGAAGAAAGATGGGTCACTTAGACTATGTGTGGACTATAGGGAATTAAATAAAGTGACCATCAAGAACAAGTACCCTTTGCCGCGCATTGATGATCTCTTTGATCAGCTGCAAGGGTCTTGTGTCTTCTCTAAGATAGATCTGCAATCCGGTTACCACCAGTTGAAGGTGAAGGCCGAGGATATTCCGAAAACGGCCTTTAGATCACGGTACGGGCATTATGAATTTACAGTTATGCCTTTTGGACTAACTAATGCCCCTGCCGCATTCATGGATTTAATGAACCGGATCTTCGACCATACTTAGACCGATTCGTGGTAGTGTTCATTGATGATATCCTGGTCTACTCCCGAAGTGATGCCGAGCATGAGGAGCACTTAAGGATCGTGCTGCAACTTCTGCGAGAGAAGAAGTTGTATGCCAAGCTGGCAAAGTGCGAGTTTTGGCTTCGGGAGGTAGTCTTCTTGGGCCATGTGATTTCTGCCGCAGGAGTGGCAGTGGACCCGGCAAAGATTGAGGCAGTCCGTGATTGGCCCCGACCGACGACGGTTTCTGAGGTACGTAGCTTTATGGGATTAGCTGGGTATTACCGTCGGTTTGTGGAAGGCTTTGCGAAGCTTTCCACACCCCTCACTCGCTTGACGCGTAAAGAAGTGAAATTTATCTGGAGTGAGGACTGTCAAAGGAGCTTTGAGGAGCTAAAGAATAGACTGATGACCGCACCTATCCTTTCCCTCCCTGTTATGGGAAAAGGATATGTGATCTACAGCGATGCATCACACAGCGGACTTGGTTGTGTGTTGATGCAAGAAGGGAAGGTAATTGCTTATGCATCGAGGCAACTCAAAGATTACGAGAAGAATTACCCTACCCATGACTTAGAGCTCGCTGCTGTAGTGTTTGCACTAAAACTTTGGCGTCATTACCTATATGGAGAGCACTGTGAAATCTACACCGACCACAAGAGCCTAAAATACCTGTTCACGCAAAAGGAGCTAAATTTAAGGCAGCGTAGGTGGTTAGAGCTATTAAAAGATTATGATGTAGATATCCTCTACCACCCAGGCAAAGCTAATGTGGTCGCTGACGCCTTGAGTAGGAGAGCGGTGCAAAGTTTGTCTATGTTGATCACAGACCAGGCACCGCTATTAGAGGAGATGAGACGGCTCGAGATAGAGGTTGTGTCCCCTGGGGTCTCTGCTAGACTGACATCTTTAGTCGTGCAGCCCACTCTGCTAGACAGGATCAAGGAGAAACAGAGTGAGGACCCCCACTTGACCAGGATTAAAGACCAGATTCCGAGTAATCAGTCAGGGGACTTTATGGTAGATGCCTCGGGAGTACTAAGGTACAGGAACCGAGCATGTGTGCCAGCGGATGCGGAGATCCGAGAGCAGATATTGCGAGAGGCCCATTATACACCTTATACCCTACATCCTGGTGGGACTAAGATGTATAAAGACCTCAAGGCACACTTCTGGTGGAAAGGCATGAAAAGGGATATCGGGAGATTTGTGGCTCAGTGTTTAACTTGTCAGCAGGTGAAAGCTGAGCATCGAGTGCCAGCTGGCAAGTTACAGAGTCTCCCAATTCCCCAGTGGAAATGGGACCACATTACGATGGATTTTGTGGTCGGACTGCCAAGGGCACAGGGAGGAGCAGACGCTATCTGGGTAGTCGTGGATCGACTTACCAAGTCGGCGCACTTTCTGCCCATGCAGACTACGTGGCCACTGGACCGGCTAGCCCAGTTATATCTGGATGAGATAGTGAGATTACATGGAGTACCCGCCTCCATTGTGTCAGATAGAGACCCGAGGTTTGTTTCGCATTTCTGGAAAAGTTTGCAAACAACCTTGGGGACTGAACTCAGGTTCAGTACGGCCTTTCATCCGCAGACAGATGGGCAGTCAGAGCGGACTATACAGATCCTGGAGGACATGTTGAGGGCTTGCGTCCTGGATTTCGGCGGAGGGTGGATTCGACACTTATCTTTAGCCGAGTTCGCGTACAACAATAGCTTTCAAGCGAGCATTCAGATGGCTCCGTTTGAAGCATTGTATGGACGCAAGTGTCGATCACCACTTTATTGGAGTGACGTGGGCGAGAGGCGGACCTTGGGACCAGATGTGTTGTTAGAGGCAGAAGAGAAGGTCCGAGTGATTCAGAAGCATCTTCAGACCGCCCAAAGCCGACAAAGGAGCTATGCCGATGTTCGGCGACGAGACTTAGAGTTTCAGGTTGGTGATCATGTGTTCCTGAAAGTCTCGCCGTCCAAAGGAATCAGGAGATTCGGCATTCGTGGAAAACTTAGCCCCCGATATATTGGACCCTTTGAGGTATTGGAGCGTATCGGGCCAGTTGCCTACCGACTTGCACTTCCTCCGAGGCTTGCTGGTGTCCATGATGTATTTCATGTTTCTTCTTTAAGGAAGTATGTCTTCGACCCATCGCACGTCATCGACTTCACACCGCTGGAGATTAACGAGGATTTGAGGTATGAGGAGCGCCCACTGCGAATTCTGGATCGAGAAGTAAAAGAATTGCGCAGTAAGGCCATTCCCTATGTAAAGATCCAATGGAGCAATCATGACGAGCGCGAGGCTACATGGGAGCTCGAGTCGGAGATGAGAAATGCTCACCCCTACTTATTCGAGACATCGGATTGAGAATTGTGGTTGAGTCTTGTTTCGAGGACGAAACTCTTTTTAGTGGGGGAGGATGTGATGATCCGGACTCCCGCAGAAGCCAAACAGTGACTAAGGGGAGCTTGTACAGTGCAATAAAGCCCGTAGAAACGAAATTGGATATTTTTAATTGACTCTGCGCGAAAATCGGAGCAAACGGAAATTTTCGGGAGCTTTTTACAAAATTTCGGATGAGAATTTGGCGAAACGGACGGCGGAATCGGACTCAGCGCGCGAAAACGGTCGAAATGGTATATTCGCTTTATTTTTCGGCACCTGGGTACTGTTCACCGGAACAGTAACGGCCGGAGTTACTGTTCCGGCCGGCGGCGGCCGCCGGCGAGCGGCGGAGGGCGGCGGCGCACGGCGGCGGGCAGCGGCGCAGCGGCGGGGCAGCGGCGGAGCGCGGAGGAAAGCGGCGCGGGCAGGCGCGGGCAGGCGCGGGCAGGGCGCTCGTGCGCGGTCCATGGGCCAGGCGTGCACCGGGTGCACCGAACTTTTCCCCGTGCCACGTGGCATCTCCTGATTGGCGGCCGGCTTCTAGAAACGTCTAGATGCTTGACACGTGGCATCATCCTGTTGGCCGACAGGTTTCCGGAAAACCCGGAGCGCGGAGCTGCACATGGACCACGTGGGACACGTGGCAATTTCTGATTGGCCCTTGCACGGCTGTTTCCTGTTTGGGTGACACGTGGCGCTTCCTGGTTGGCCCGTTTCGGTGTTTCGTGTTTGGATCAGGATTTCGTGAGGGAATATTCCCTTTTGGCCCACTATATAAAGGATCCCCCACCCCCTCTCTTTGCACCTTGGAATCCGAGCCTTTAGAGAGAGAAACTGAAAAAGTGTTCTATATGAAAGTTGTTCCTCTCTCTCTCTTCTTTCTCTCTCTAGAATCTCAGGAATTTAGGAGTTACAGATAGAGAGATATCTGCGACGCGGCGCACTGCGACGATTTTTCTTTTAGGCCCATTTCCCGTCGCAGTTCCGTCGAAAATTCACTGCGGCTAACCAGGAGGAATTTTTGGACGATTTTTGCGACAGCGCGACCGTAAGAGGTAGGGCTTCGATTTCCGTATTGATCATTTTGCTCCATTTCGTACTTTTGGCACAGTTTTTAGGTCCCCTTTTGACCCCCTTTTTACTGTGATGATTTTTGGACAGCACCAACTTCTCCGATTTTTATCTTGACGTAGGAGCGTCAGATCGAGGCGTTTTAAGAGTCGATTTTGATCTACTCTTCGCGAGGAACGCAACCGTGATTTTTCTGGGATTTTAGGAGCTCATTTTAGAGGTGAAAAATTCCTCTTTTCTCGTGCTGTCTGAAAAACAGCAAAAATTGTGCTTTTTGGGCTTTGTATTTATACCGGGAGCATTGGTTTGCAGGATTAAGGACTGTGGACAACCAGGAGACTACCTGGGGTGTTGTTGGAGCTGTTCAAGGTGGGCGGTTGTTGCTTACCTCATTTTTGACAAGCTCACTGGGATTACTAGAAATCCCCTAAAATATGACAATTAATGAGAACCATTGGGACAAACTAACAGGACTACTAACAGGACTACTAACAGGACTACTAACAGGACAACTAACAGGACAATTAATGAGAACCATTGGGACAAATTAATATGACAAATGACAAGGACCGCTGGGACAAACTCCCCTAAAATTTAATATAACCCCACAAATGATATGATGACTTATATTGGGACACTGTGATTGAGACAAAGGCTATGATCTCGCATGCAAATGACTTTTATTCAGTAAATCAATTGTTTTAAACTTTTGACCTATTTTACAACTTTTAAAAATAAAGACAGTTGCATGCATGCCCGGACATCAGGTAAGGCCACTATTCATTGCTACACTATCATATTGGGATTTGAACATGTTTCATTGTTGTCCTTTGCATTCATATGTTGTTGCTCAAGTGTGAGCAGGGGTTTGGGATAGTGTAGCCAAGGTTGTGCTAGATTGTGGACTTGTGGGGTATTGCGGTGACCGCGGACAGTAGGCGGTTGACCAGATGTTTATCCTTGCATCAGATTGGGGTTGAGTTTGATTTATTGCATCAGTTGGGGATTGGGTTTCCTAGTGGATGGTTTCCCACTTTGATCATAGTCATGATCCAGTCCTGCTATATTTATGGCACCTCTGATACTGATGACAGAGATATTTTACTCGTGTGGGTCGCTCCCCTCGAGTGCCACTCCGGAGTGTGTTATTATCCCCTATCGGCAACCCCGATTTGGCCAACATTATCCCCTATCGGCATATCCGATTTGGCAAATACTATCCCCTATCGGCGTTATACCCGATTTGGCAAGGCACAGCAGGAAGTACCAGTTTTGCTAGTGACACCAGTTTGAGTTCATTCAGACAGGCATTTATACACTAATTCATACATTTAGTTATTCCATTGCTTGGCATTTAGAGGCATGGTGGTGGTAGTTTCCTTTTTATCAGCAGTCTTTATAGCTTATAACTGTTCTTTCCTGTTGCCTCTAGTAGTCCTAGTGGGTGCGTCAGAGTTGAGGTTTTTACCCACTAGGGGAGGCTGCTGGTTTATCTGGTAGTTCTCACCCCCATTATTGCTTTCCGTTTCTTGCTTCTTCTTTTTGCAGAGTCATCTGCGGGAGCTGCTAGGCTATCAGCAGCTGATAAAGGTAAGGGGATCGCTGAGTAGAGGGATCTCCTGGAAGACTGAGAGCTGTAGATAGACGTCGTACCCTACTCTGACTGTAATATTCTCCTTTTATTTTGGGTCTGGCTTCCGCCAGCTGGATGTACTATTTTGGTGAACTGGGAGATTATTGTACTTATTACAGTTGTATTTGTATTTCCAGTCTGAAATACTATGTGGATCTTCTATTCAGCTCGATATTATGCTCTTGAACTGTTCATATGATATCAGAACAGGTTACCAGCGCTTCGTGTTCGCGGGAAATCCCGTGTGCACGGCGGATCTGTTGGCGAGCCCGGGTTCCGGGGCGTGAA